>CAUYUJ010011205.1:5000-24222 GCA_963575745.1 Prorocentrum cordatum
GCAAGAACACGAGGAAGAGGGGGATTAATCTGAGGAGGAGGAGGAGGAGGAGGAGGAGGAGGAAGAAGAGGAGAGAAGGTGGTGGTGGATGATGGCAAAGAGGAAGGCATGATGAGGAACAACGGGAGGAGGAGGAGGAACATGATGAGGAGGAGAAGGACGACGACGAAGAGGGCGCGGCCGTTCACCTTCGGCGGCTCGGTTGGTTGGTTGTTTGGCTGGTGGCCGTAGCCGTATGGCCGCCCCGTTCACCGCAGCGGTGGGCTCGAGGATTGCGTTCATTGGCGCCAGTCAGAGATATTCAGGAATCGATTGAATGCTTAGGAATCTCGAGGAACCCCAGGAATCCTTAGGACTCCCAGGAACCCTTATGATTCCCAGGAATCCTCAGGATTTTTTTGGAGTTTCAAGAATTCCTTGGAATCCTTAGGGGTTTCTAGGAATCGTGAGAATCCATCAGGATCTCGAGGATTCTTAGGAATTCCTTAGGACCCCTAGGAATCTTCAGGATGCCTAAGGTTTCCAAGGCATTCCTAAGGATCTCTAGGAATGTCATAGGGATTCCTAGCACATTCCTAAGGATTCTTAGGAATTCCGAAGGATGCCTAAGACTTCATACGGATTCCTAAGAATTAAGAATTCCCAAGGCTTCTGAGAAATCGATTCCTAAGAATCCTTGGGAAAGGATTCCTAATAATTCCGACGGGTTCCTAAGGATTCCGGAGAAATCCTAAGGATTCCTAGGAATTCCTAAGGATTCCTAGGAATTCCTAAGGATTCCGGGGAAATCCTAAGGATTCCTAGGATTTCCAAAGGATTCTTAGGAATGCCTAAGGAGTCCGGAGAAATCCTAAGGATTCCCATGAATTGCAAAGGATTCTTAGGAATTCCTAAGGATTCCGGAGAAACCCTAAGGATTCCTAGGAATGCCCAAGGATTCCCAGGAGTGCCTAAGGATTGCTAGGAAGTCTTAGGGATCCCTAGGAGTTCCTAAGGATTCGTAGGAGTTCGTAAGGATTCCTAGGAATTCGTAAGGAAACCTATGACTTCGTAAGGATTCTTAGGAACGCCTAAGGATTCTTAGGAGTTCGTGAGGATTCCTAGGAGTTCGAAAGGATTCCTAGGGATTCCTCAGGATGCCTCGGAATTCCTAAGGATCTCCAGGAATTCCGAAGCATTCCTAATAATTCCGTAGCATTCCTAGGAAACCTTAGGAATTCTTAGGAATTCGAAAGGATTCCCAGGAATGCCTAAGGATTCCTAGGAATGCCTAAGGATTCCTAGGAATGCCTAAGGTTTCCTAGGAATTCGAAAGGATTCCCAGGAGTGCCTAAGAACATTTCTAGGAATTCGAAAGGATTTTTAGGAATGCCTAAGGATTCCCAGGAATTCCTAAGGATCCCTAGGAATGCTTAAGGATTCCTAGGAATTCGTAAGGATTCCTAGGAATGCCTGATGATTCCTAGGATTTCGTAAGGATTCCTAGGAATGCCTAAGGACTCGTAAGAATTCCGAAAGGATTCCTAGGAATGCTTAAGGTTTCCTAGGAATGCCTAAGGATTCCTAGGAATTCCTAAGGATTCCTAAGAATTCCGAAGGATTCCCAGGAATTCCTGAGGACTCTTAGGCATTCCTGAGGATTCCTTGGACTTCCCCGCTTCGCCGGTGCACATGCTTTTTGCCGGCAGGGATTCGTTGGTGCCAGAGAGGAGGTCCGCAGATGTTCACACACATGGAATTCAATGGCGTTGTTGTGGTGTTGTGGGGGGGGGGTCGTTGTTGTGGTTGTTGCCGGGGGGGGGTCCCCACGGGTCGGCGCTGGCCGCCCTTGCTTTGTTGTTGTTGTTGTTGTTGAACATTATTTATTCTAAAGAATAATTATTGTTGGGCCCCCTGGTGCGCGCCCCCCCTGCGCCGCCTAGGCCGCAGCTACATTTTCATCATTTTCGTGAGGAAGCCTCAGAAAAGAGGGTGTGTACAGGATCCGGTTGTTTTGTTGTAATCCGCTTTCCCTTGCAAAAAACAATAGAAAATGACATTTCTTGTTCTAATATAATCAAATTTCAAGAATCCCTTGCAAAAAATAAGGTAAAGTGGACATTCGCGCGCGCAAGACGAAATCCTTCCAAAACCTTAGTGTTCGCAGCGATTTTAACATAAAAACATCAAAAAACCAATGGTTTTTCAACAAAAAATTGTCAAAATCTCATCCCGCGCGCTCTTGCGGATTCGTAGGAAACCCAACACTTTTTAAACATTTCTGTCAAACGGGCTTTTGCGAGCAACTTTTTCGAACTTCTGCGACAACGGTTGCGCACCTGCCAGGGCCATCATCCCTGTCAAATAATACCATGCGGGACACATTCGTTTTTTCTTCGCGCGCGCACGCCGTCGTCGTCGGCCGCGGGGCCCTGAATAGTAGCCACGGTCGTCCGCATGCCACGAAGTGAAGTGTCCGAACGTCATAGGGCGGGAAGCTGGGTGTGGGTGGTGGCGAAGAGTCGTTTGGAAATTTGGTAGAGCTTGAACCGGCCCCCCCACAAAGTGGGGGTATTGCCCGCCTCCTATGAAAACCCTGGCACTGGTGAGAACGGAGTGTCCCCACGTGCTAGTAAGTTGTTGTTGTTGTTGTTGTTGTTGTTGTTGTTGTTGTTGTTGAACTCTCATTCTTGAAGAATAATTATTGTTGATCCCCCCCCACCGGTGCACATTGATTTTTTTCGATTGAAGTGCCACCCCCGGGGCTCGCACCTTGTTTTTTCTCAAGGAAAGTCTTCCTGCTCAAACTGTGCCCCTGCCCCCCGGGCTACAACAACAACGGCTCCCGCCTGAGACTTCCTCGATTTTTACTCAGGACCCCCGCTCCCGCCTGAGACTTCCGCGCAATTTACTCAGGAAAGGCGCTCCCGTTTGAGACTTCCTCGCAATGTAATCAAGACCCCCGCTCCCGCCTGAGACTTCCGTGCAATTTACGTGGGAACGGCGCTCCCGCTTGAGACTTCTTCGAATTTTACTCAGGACCCCCGCTCCTGCCTGACATTTCCGCGCAATTGACTCAGGAACGGCGCTCCCGCCTGAGACTTCCTCGCAATTTAGTGAGGACCCCCGCTCCCGCCTGAGACTTCCGTGCAATTTGCTCAGGAACGGCGCTCCCGCTTGAGACTTCCTCGCAACTTAGTCAGGGCCCCCGCTTCCGCCCGAGATTTCCTTACAATGTACTCAGGACTGCGCTCTCGCGTGCGACGTCCTCGCAAATTATTCTGGAATTGCGTTTCGGCGCTCAGGAACCACGCGCGCGCCAAGGACGCCTTCACAACGTGGTATCTTCCCTCTTCCTTCGTCCTTCCCCCTCCCCTTCCTCCCACTCTCCCTCGTTCTTCCCCTCCTCCTCTTGCAGGGCCCGCGCCAATTCCAATGGCGGGCAGAGAGATGTACGCCCCCGAAGGATTGTCCGCCCGTTCCGGTTTGCCCGTACGTCTAAGCCCGCCGGCCCCAGCAAAGAGAAATAATCCCCCCGAAAGGGGTGTGATCGAAGACGAAGAGGGCGGGTTTCGAGGGTGTAGGGTATACGTGTTGAATGACTCGCGGGCAAGTAAGAGCGTACAGCCTTAAAATGGTTGAACTCTCACTCTTGAAGAATAATTGAATCGCTTCGCTCATTCCGCCGGCCCATACGGTCTCATGTCTGCCGTTTGCCCGAGGGCCTGGTGTCAATGCGGCGCTTTGGGGGTTCCTGGGGCCGCTTGGGGGTTCCTGGGGCGCTCGGGGGGGCATTTGGGGGGCCTCCTGGGGCGCTCGGGGGGGCATTTGGGGGGCCTCCTGGGGCCGCTTGGGGGACTCTTGGGGGCCTCCTGAGGGCCTCGTGGGGGCCTCTTGGGGTCTCTTAGGGGCCTCTTGGGGCCTCGTAGGGGCTTCTCTTAGGGCCGAGGGCGCGAAATTTTGTTTCGTGTTCCCTCTCTGGGGCCCCTTTGGGGGTGTTCTTGGGGCCCTCTTGGACCGTCTTGGAGGCTTCTTGGGCCGTCTTCGAGCCCTCTTGGGCCATCTTGGGGCCCTCTTGGGGGCCTCTTGGGCCCTCTTGGGGCGATCTTGGGGGCCTCTGGGGCCGTCTTGGGGCGTCGGGAACCGAAAAGGTGGAAGCTCCAAAATCTTCAAAAACCTAAGGAAAAACAATGAATTTTGCCTCCGGGGGCCCTCTTGGGAGTGCTCTGGGAGGCCTCTTGGGGCGTCTGGGGGCTATCTTGGGCGTCTTGGAGCGATCTTGTGGCATGTCGGACCCCTCGTGTACCATCTTGGGGGCCTCTTGGGGGCCTCTTGGCCTTTCTTGGGGCTCTCGGGGACGTCTCGGAGCCCTGTTGGTGCGCTCATGGAGCGCTCCTGGAGCGCTCTGGGGGACTCCTCCCGGGACTCTCTCAGGACCTTGCCGGGGTACTTTTCGTCCGGGGACCCCCAGGGGCCGCCCCGCGCGCGCGAACTAGAGAATTCTTAACCAGTTACCGGAGATCTTAGCACGCCTCTGGCCCGTTGGGCCGGCGAATTATTGTTGATCCCCCCCCACTGGTGCACATTTATTTTTTTGATTGAAGTGCCACCCCCGGGGCTCGCACTTTGTTTTTTCTCTAGGAAAGTCTTCCTGCTCAAACTGTGCCCCTGCCCCCCGGGCTACAACAACAACGGCTCCCGCTTGAGACGTCTTCGATTTTTACTCAGGACCCCCGCTCCCGCTTGAGACTTCCGCGCAATTTACTCAGGAAAGGCGCTCCCGTCTGAGACTTCCTCGCAATGTAATCAAGACCCCCGCTCCCGCCTGAGACTTCCGTGCAATTTACGTGGGAACGGCGCTCCCGCTTGAGACTTCCTTCGAATTTTATTCAGGACCCCCGCTCCTGCCTGACATTTCCGCGCAATTGATTCAGGAACGGCGCTCCCGCCTGAGACTTCCTCGCAATTTAGTGAGGACCCCCGCTCCCGCCTGGGACTTCCGTGCGATTTGCTCAGGAACGGCGCTCCCGCTTGAGACTTCCTCGCAACTTAGTCAGGGCCCCCGCTCCCGCTCGAGATTTCCTCACAATGTACTCAGGACTGCGCTCTCGCGTGCGACGTCCTCACAAATTATTCTGGAATTGCGTTTCGGCGCTCAGGAACCACGCACGCGCCAAGGACGCCTTCACAACGTGGTATCTTCCCTCTTCCTTCGTCCTTCCCCCTCCCCTTCCTCCCACTCTCCCTCGTTCTTCCCCTCCTCCTCTTGCAGGGCCCGCGCCAATTCCAATGGCGGGCAGAGAGATGTACGCCCCCGAAGGATTGTCCGCCCGTTCCGGTTTGCCCGTACGTCTAAGCCCGCCGGCCCCAGCAAAGAGAAATAATCCCCCCGAAAGGGGTGTGATCGAAGACGAAGAGGGCGGGTATCGAGGGTGTAGGGTATACGTGTTGAATGACTCGCGGGCAAGTAAGAGCGTACAGCCTTGAAATGGTTGTTGTTGTTGTTGTTGTTGTTGTTGTTGTTGTTGTTGTTGAACTCTCATTCTTGAAGAATAATTATTGTTGATCCCCCCCCACCTGTGCACATTTAATTTTTTGATTGAAGTGCCACCCCCGGGGCTCGCACCTGGTTTTTTCTCTAGGAAAGTCTTCCTGCTCAAACTGTGCCCCTGCCCCCCGGGCTACAACAACAACGGCTCCCGCCTTAGATTTCCTCGATTTTTACTCAGGACCCCCGCTCCCGCCTGAGACTTCCGCGCAATTCACTCAGGAAAGGCGCTCCCATTGAGACTTCCTCGCAATGTAATCAAGACCCCCGCTCCCGCCTGAGACTTCCGTGCAATTTACGTGGGAACGGCGCTCCCGCTTGAGACTTCTTCGAATTTTACTCAGGACCCCCGCTCCTGCTTGACATTTCCGCGCAATTGACTCAGGAACGGCGCTCCCGCCTGAGACTTCCTCGCAATTTAGTGAGGACCCCCGCTCCCGCCTGAGACTTCCGTGCAATTTGCTCAGGAACGGCGCTCCCGCTTGAGACTTCCTCGCAACTTAGTCAGGGCCCCCGCTCCCGCCCGAGATTTCCTCACAATGTACTCAGGACTGCGCTCTCGCGTGCGACGTCCTCACAAATTATTCTGGAATTGCGTTTCGGCGCTCAGGAACCACGCGCGCGCCAAGGACGCCTTCACAACGTGGTATCTTCCCTCTTCCTTCGTCCTTCCCCCTCCCCTTCCTCCCACTCTCCCTCGGTCTTCCCCCTCCTCCTCTTGCAGGGCCCGCGCCAATTCCAATGGCGGGCAGAGAGATGTACGCCCCCGAAGGATTGTCCGCCCGTTCCGGTTTGCCCGTACGTCTAAGCCCGCCGGCCCCAGCAAAGAGAAATATTCCCCCCGAAAGGGGAGTGATCGAAGACGAAGAGGGCGGGTTTCGAGGGTGTAGGGTATACGTGTTGAATGACTCGCGGGCAAGTAAGAGCGTACAGCCTTAAAATGGTTGTTGAACATTATTAATTCTAAAGAATAATTATTGTTGGGGCCCCTGGTGCACGGCCCCCCTGCGCCGCCTAGGCCGCAGCTACATTTTCATCATTTTCGTGAGGAAGCCTCAGGTAATTCGATGTGATCAAGATCCGGTTGTTTTGTTCCCCCCCGCTTTCCCTTGCAAAAAACACTATAAAATGACATTTCTTGTTCTAATATAATCAAATTTCAAGAATCCCTTGCAAAAAATAAGGTAAAGTGGACATTCGCGCGCGCAAGACGAAATCCTTCCAAAAGCTTAGTGTTCGGAGCGATTTTAACATAAAAACATCAAAAAACCAATGGTTTTTCAACAAAAAAATGTCAAAATCTCATCCCTCGCGCTCTTGCGGATTCGTAGGAAACCCAACACTTTTTAAACATTTCTGTCAAACGGGCTTTTGCGAGCAACTTTTTCGAACTTCTGCGACAACGGTTGCGCACCTGCCAGGGCCATCATCCCTGTCAAATAATACCATGCGGGACACATTCGTTTTTCTTCGCGCGCGCACGCCGAAATCTCCAAAGGTTGTGTACTCCACGCCAGTGTAGTAGCCACGGTCGTCCGCAGGCCACGAAGTGAAGTGTCCGAACGTCATAGGGCGGGAAGCTGGGTGTGGGTGGTGGCGAAGAGTCGTGTGGATATTTGGTAGAGCTTGCACTGCCCCCCCACAAAGTGGGGGTATTGGCTGGCGTCGCATGAAAACCCTGGCACTGGTGAGAACACTGAGCGTTCGGGTAAAGTGATTGTTGTTGTTGTTGTTGTTGTTGTTGTTGTTGTTGTTGTTGTTGTTGTTGTTGGGTATGCATTTCTAGAGACTAATTTTTGCTGATCTCCGGAAGCGGTTCCGGGCGCTCGCGCTTTGACGCGGGCTACATTTTCTCTGAAAGCGAGGCTCCTGCTCGAGCGTCTGGCTTGACCAAAAAAATGCGCCCTTTGAGGCCCAGCTACGACAACAACGGTTCCCGCTCGATGTTTTTTTTTTTCACAGTTTTCTTCGAGACGCCCTGGCCAGAGAGGCCTCCGAACTCATGAACAGCGCTCTTTCTGTAGATTCCCTCGCAATTCAATCAACTTGGCGGGGGGCCCAGCCACGACGACAAAGGCTCCTGCTCGATACTTCCTCACCAGTTACTCCGAGAGCCCCTGGCCAGGAAGGCCCCCGAACTCAGGAACGGCGCTCCCGCTTGAGACTTCTTCATGATTCAGTCACATTGGTGGAGGCCCACATGCGACGACATCCTCAAGATGTATTCGCAAAGGCCCTTGCCCACCGTGGTCATGGCGCGCTGCCCACTGAGGCCCCCAACACAACCCAGTGAGGCCCAGAGTAAGGGCCTCCGGCACAGCCCACATAGGCGCCAAGCGCGCCACAGAGGCTCCCCCGCGCTGCCCACAGAGGCCCCAAGCGCGCCCGCAGAGGGCCCAGCGCGCTGCCCACTGAGGCCCCCGACGCAGCCCACAGAGGCTCCAGCCACAGAGGCCCCAACCGCGCCCACATAGGCCCCAGCGCGCTGTCCGAAGAGTCTTTCCGGCACAGCCCAAAGAGGCCCAAACCCCCGCCCCAAGCGTGCCCACGGAGGCCCCAACGCGCTGCCCACGGAGGCCCCCGACGCAGCCAACAGAGGCCCCCGACACGGCCCACAGAGGCCCCAGCCCACAGAGGCCCCGAGCGCGCCCACAGAGGCCCCCGCGCGCTGCCCACTGAAGCCTTCCGGCACAGCCGACAGAGGCCCCAAGCGCGCCCACAGAGGCCCCAGCCCGCAGTGGCCTCAAGCGCGCCCACAGAGGCTCCCGCGCGCTGCCCACTGAGGCCCCCCGACACAGCCCACAGAGGCCCCGAGCGTGCCCACGGAGGCCCCAGCGCGCTGCCCACTGAGGCCCCGACTTCCTACAGAGACCCACGCGCGCCCGCAGAGGCTCCTGCCTACAGAGGCGCCAAGCGCGCCGAGGCCCCCGCACGCTGCCCACTGAAGCCCTCCGGCACAGCCCACAGAAGTCCCAGCGCGCCCACAAAGGCTCCAGCCCACAGAGGCCCAAACGCGCCCACAGAGGACCCAAACGCGCCCACAGAGTCCCCAGCGCGCTGCCCCCCCAGCCCACAGGCCTTAACCGCGCCCACGGAATCTTCAGCGCGCTGCCTACTGAGGCCCCCCGACAACGCCCACAGAGGCCCCAAACGCGCCCACAGAGGCCCCAGCCCAAAGAGGCCCCGAGCGCGCCCACGGAGGCCCCCGCGCGCTGCCCACCGAGGCCTCAGACGCAGCCTAGAGAGGTCCCAGCCCACAGAGGCCCCAAGCGCGCCCACAGAGGCCTTAGCCCGCAGAGGCCCCACGCGCGCGCAGAGGCCGCAAGCGCGCTGGCAGAGGCCCCGCCGCGCTGCCCACTGAGGCCCCCAACACAGCCCACAGAGGCCCCAAAGGCGCCCACAGAAACCCCAGCCCGCAGAGGTCCCAGGAACGGCGCTCTCGCATGAGGCTTCTTCGCAAGTGGGCGCCCAGCCGCGACGACAAGGCTCCCGCTCGATATCTCCTCGCAATCTGGGAGGCCCTGGCGAGAGAGGTTCCCGAACTCAGGAATAGCGTTCTCGCTGTGGACAGCCTCGCAACTCAGTCAGATTAGTGGGGACGCAGCCGTGATGACTCCTCTTCCCCCGTCCGTCCTCCCTCACCCTGCTGTAGGGGTTGCGCTAAATGTGCGCGGCTGGTAAGGAAGACATACCCCCGAGGGGTACGGTCGAAGACAAAGAGGGCTGGTATCGAGGGTTTGGCATACACGTGTCGCGTGGCACGCGATCATATAAGAACAACCTGTCTTAAATTGATTGTTGTTGTTGTTGGTGGTGGTGGTGGTGTTGGTGTTGGTGTTGGTGTTGCTGTTGCTGTTGCTGTTGCTGTTGTTGTTGCTGTTGTTGTTGTTGTTGTTGGTGGTGGTGGTGTTGTTGTTGAACATTATTAATTCTAAAGAATAATTATTGTTGGGACCCCTGGTGCACGGCCCCCCTGCGCCGCCTAGGCCGCAGCTACATTTTCATCATTTTCGTGAGGAAGCCTCAGGTAATTCGATGTGATCAAGATCCGGTTGTTTTGTTCCCCCCCGCTTTCCCTTGCAAAAAACACTATAAAATGACATTTCTTGTTCTAATATAATCAAATTTCAAGAATCCTTTGCAAAAAATAAGGTAAAGTGGACATTCGCGCGCGCAAGACGAAATCCTTCCAAAAGCTTAGTGTTCGGAGCGATTTCAACATAAAAACATCAAAAAACCAATGGTTTTTCAACAAAAAAATGTCAAAATCTCATCCCGCGCGCTCTTGCGGATTCGTAGGAAACCCAACACTTTTTAAACATTTCTGTCAAACGGGCTTTTGCGAGCAACTTTTTCGAACTTCTGCGACAACGGTTGCGCACCTGCCAGGGCCATCATCCCTGTCAAATAATACCATGCGGGACACATTCGTTTTTTCTTCGCGCGCGCACGCCGAAATCTCCAAAAACCATTGGGTTCTTAAGAATTTTAGCACCGCGCATCATAAAATCACACGACCCCGAATAAGTGACCAAGTTCTGTGGGTGTGTACCCCACGCCAGTGTAGTAGCCACGGTCGTCCGCACGCCACGAAGTGAAGTGTCCCAACGTCATAGGGCGGGAAGCTGGGTTTGGGTGGTCGCGAAGAGTCGTTTGGATATTTGGTAGAGCTTGTAATGCCCCCCCACGAAGTGGGGGTATTGCCTGGTGTCGTATGAAAACCCTGGCACTGGGGAGAACACCGCGCGTTCGGGTAAAATGATTGTTGTTGTTGTTGTTGTTGTTGTTGTTGTTGTTGTTGTTGTTGTTGTTGTTGTTGTTTTGGTTGTGGTTGCTGTTGTTGAATCTTTGGCTTTAACGAGTAATTATTGTTTAACTCCGGAGACGGTTCCGCGCGCTCTCGCCTCGACGCCGGCTACATGTTCTCTGAAAACGAGGCTCCCGCTCGAACGTTGGGTTGAGCCTAAAAATGGGCCCTTGGAGACCCAGCTACGCCAACTCCCGCTCGATACTTCCTCACAATTTACACCGAGACACCCTGGCCAGAGAGGCCCCCGAACTCATGAACAGCGTTCTCACTCGAGATTTCCTCGAAATCCAATGATGTTGGCGGAGGCCAAGCCACGACGACAAGGGCTCCTGCTCGATACTTCCTCACGAGTTACCCCGAGAGCCCCTGGCCAGGAGAGCTCCCAAAGTCAGGAACGGCGCTCTCGCTCGAGACTCTCCCGCAATTCAGGCAAATTGGTGGAGGCCCGGACACGGCGACAAGGGCTCCCGTTGATATTTCTCCATCTGTATTCCGAGAACCCCTGGCCACAGAGGCCCCCGAACTCAGCAACGGCGCGCTCGCTCGAGAGTTGTTCGCACTTCAGCAGTCAGTTGCCGACAAAGAACATATGCCCCCCGAAAGGGGATTAGATCGACGACGAAGTGGGCGGGTATCGAGGGTTAGTGTATACGGAATGCAAGACACGCGTGCTAGTAAAAGCGAACAGTCTCAATAGTGCTGCTGTTGCTGATGAATGTTAATTAGTAAACAGTTATTTTTCTTGGACACGGCGCCGGCTACATTTTCATTGAAAATGAGGCTCACGCTCGAGCGGTATAGGGGACCGCCAAAACCGGCCCCCCAACAACTACAACAGCAACGCTCCCGCTCGAGACTTCCTCCTTTTTTGCTCAGGGCTGGTGTTCTTGCTCGCCGCCGAAAGCCGCCGTCCTAACAAAACCAGCGCTCCCGCTCGAGACTTCCTCCCGTTTTACCTTGGACCGACGCGCTAGTCTTTCTCTCATCGGCGCCCCCCCCAGCAACAACAACGCTCCCGCTCGAGGCTTCCTCCCTTTTTTACTCAAGGCGTTGTTCCTCCTCGCCGCCGAAAGTCGCCGCCCCGACAAAACCAGCGCTCCCGCCCGAGACTTCCTTCCGTTTTAGCTGGACTGGCGCCCAACTCTCTTTTGAATTGGCGCCGCTCCCAGCAAGAACATCGCTCCCGCTCGAGATGTCCTCCCTTTCTCCTGAAGACGGTGCTGTTCCTCGCCGCCGACAACCCCCGTCCCGACAAAACCACGGCTCCCGCTCGATGCTTCCTCCCTTCTTACTCAACGCGGTGTTCCTCGTCGCCGCCGAAAGTCGCCGCCCCGACCAAACCAGCGCTCCCGCCCGAGACTTCCTCCCGTTTTATGCTGGACTGGCGCCCAACTCTTTTTTGAATTGGCGCCGCTCCCAGCAAGAACAGCAGCCCTGCTCGAGATTTCCTCCCTTCCTATTCAGGGCCAGGTCCTTGCCTCGCCGCCGACAGCCCCCATCCCCACCAAGGCGATCCTGTCGTTCGATACTTCCTTGTGCTCTACCCTTCGCTGGAGTTCCACTGGCGGTCTCGCATCGGCGCAGCAAGGCGCGGGCATGTGTTTTCGAGGCGGGATATGTTGAAACTCCTTGGAGGAGGTGTTTGCAAGACCTCATTGGGCGAGAGATCTGGGAGTGGGAATAACGGACCCCGCTACAGAACAAGAGTCCCCCATTACGTGGATGGTTATCATGATGGTCGCATGGTTCGTGGAAACATCGCGCATGAGGATAAACTGATTGTTGTTATGTTGTTGTTGTTGTTGTTGTTGTTGTTGTTGTTGTTGTTGTCGTTGTTGTTGTTGCTGTTGTTGCTGTTGTTGCTGTTGCTGTTGCTGTCGCTGTCGCTGTTGTTGTTGTTGTTGTTGTTGTTGTTGTTGTTGTTGTTGAACTCTCATTTCAGAAGAATAATTATTGTTGACTCTCCCCGTCCGGTGCACATGTTTTTTTTCCGATTGAAGTGCCCTTCCCGGGGCTCACACTTTGTTATTTATCAGGGAACGTCTTGAGGGTCAAACTGTGTCTTTGGCCCCCGGTTTATAACAACAATGGTTCCCGTTTGAGCCTCCTCACAATTTAGCCACGACCCCCGTTCCCGCCCGAGACTTCCTCGCATTTTATTCAGGAATCGCGCTTCCACTTGGGACTTCCTTGCAATTTATTCAGGATTCGCTCTCCCGGCGCTCTTGAGTCGCGCTCTCGCTGAATTTACTATAGAATAGCGCCCTTGCGTGGGACTTTCTTGCAATTTACTCAAGCGCCGCGCTCCCGACACCCAGGCACCCAGGAGTCGCGCTCACGCTTAGGATTCCCTCACAAATTTCCTAGGAATCGGGATCTCGCTGCCCTTCGTGGCCCCGTTGCAGCCCTTCGTGGCCCCCTCGCTTTGTTTCGTGGCCCCTTCGCTGCCCTTCGTGGCCCCCTCGCTGCCCTTCGTGGCCCCGTTGCAGTCCCTCGTGGCCTCCTCGCTGCCCTTCGTTGCCCCGTTGCAGCCCTTCGTGACCCCCTCGCTTTGTTTCGTGGCCCCGTTGCAGCCCTTCGTGGCCCCCTCGCTGCCCTTCGTGGCCCCGTTGCAGCCCTTCGTGGCCCCGTTGCAGCCCTTCGTGGCCCCGTTGCAGCCCTTCGTGGCCCCCTCGCTGCCCTTCGTGGCCCCATATATGTATGCCCTTCGTGGCCCCCGCTCGTTCGCGCCCGTGGTTGCCCCATATGCATGCCCTTCGTGACCCCGCTGTCGCCCTTCGTGGCCCCCTCGCTGCCCTTCGCGGCCCCGTTGCTGCCTCAGTGGCCCCGTTCTTGCCCTCCGCGGCCCAATATACGTATGCACTTCGTGGCCCCCGCTCGTTCGCGCCTGTTTTGGCCCCATGTGCATGCCCTTCATGGCCCCGCTGTCGCCATGTGTGGTCCCCTCACTGTCCTATGTGGCCCAGTTGCTACCTTCAGTGGCCTCTATCGCTGCCTTCTGTGGCCCCGCATTATCTGCCGTTCGTGGCCCCCGCTCATTCGCGCTCTTCGTGGCCCCATACGCATTATCTTCGTGTCCCCGCTGTCGCCCTTCGTGGCCTACTTCGTGTCCTTCGTGGCCCTGCTGTCGTTCTCTCTTGCTCTCGCTTTCGCTCGTCGTCGTCGTCGTCTTCGTCGCCGTCGTCGTCGTCGACGTCGTCGTCGTTGTCGTCCTCGTCGTGGTCGGTCCCCTGTTCGTCCCTCTGGGGGTCGGGTCGACGGTCCGCGGCCGCCCCGCCGATCAGCGCTGCTGCTGGCCAGGCCGACGGTCCGCGGCCGCCCCGCCGCTTGCCGGGGCCTGGCCTGCAGGGAAGAAAGGTATACCCCCCAAAAGGGGTTCGATCGAAGACGGAGAGGGCGGGTATCGAGGGTTTGGGAAATACGCGTTATTGGGCACTCGAGCAGATAAGAGCAAACAGTCTTAACAATTATCCCAGTGCGACCCTACCTAGGAGTTGGAGCCCCTAGGAAAGCAGCATTAGTAGTAACAGTAAAGCTAAGCTAAAGCGAAGCTGGAGCTAAACTAAAGCTAAGCTAAAACTAAGCTAAAGCTAAGCTGAAGCTAAGCTGGAGCTAAGCTGAAGCTAAGCCAAAGCTCAGCTAACGCTAAGCTGAAGCTAAGCTGAAGCTAAGCTGAAGCTAAGCCAAAGCTAAGCTAACGCTAAGCTAAAGCTAAGCTAAAGCTAAGCTAAAGCTAAGGTACAGCTAAGCTAAAGCTAAGCTAAATCTAAGTTAAAGCTAAGGTAAAGCTAAGCTAAAGGTAAGATACAGCTGAGCTACAGCTAAGCTACAGTTAAGCTAAAGCTAAGCTAAAGCTGAGCCGAAGCTAAGCTAAAGCTAAACTACAGCTAAGCTAAAGCTAAGCTAAAGCGAAGCTAAAGCTAAGCTAGCGCTAAGCTAAAGATGAGCTACATCTAAGCTGCAGCTAAGCTAAAGCTAAGCTCAAGCTAAGGATAAGCTAAGGCTAAGCTAAAGCTAAGCTAAAGCTAAGCTAAAGCTAAAGCTAAAGCTCCCAGGGGACTGGGGGAACCGCTCCCAGGGGACTTGGGGAACCGCCCGGGGCGCTTTCCATTGCCCGGCCCCTTTAAGCTAAGAGAGTAAGAGCCCTTCTAGGCAGAGCATAGGTAGGGAATGATTGTTGTTGTTGTTGTTTCCCCACCGCACGCGACCCCGACGTCCACCTGCGCTCCACGTGCCGACTCCTTGCGTAGCCGCCTGTTGCCGCGTCACCGCCGCGGTGTCCGAATACACCCTGTCCTCGCGGGTGGCCTTGCTCGTAAGTCGGGCCTGTCCCTCTACAGGAGGAATATTCGACAAGGAGGAGGAGGAGCAGGAGGAGGATAGTCAAAGCATACAGTTATGTTTGACTCCTGTTGGGTATTATTCGACTACTTCTTTTCACTTTTAATCCAGAATCCGCCTGTAGGAGGACACGCCCGACCTAACCCTATTTCCTCCCCCGCCCCTGGCCCGGTCCGCTTGCTGCTGCGTCCACTTTGCCTTTTTTTTTCCTGTTGGCTCTTTCCTGCTTTGCTTCCTGCCGGCCCTCTTCCCTTTGTCCTTTCTCGCTCTCGAGTACAGGAGCCGGCTTGAATAAGGAGCACATACTTGTCAAAAGGGGCTCGGTCGTTCCGTTGGTTTGCATGCGTTCCGCTACCTTTTTGGCGGCGCGTCCCCCTGGTGTTTCTCCGAAGAAAAGGTGCGTCTTTATTTTTTATCGTTCAGGTCAGGCCGAATACTGTAGGATATCGACAACATAAGTGTTTTGTTGTTTTCTGTTTTTGGTATTTCTTCTTCCAAGTTTCGCTTTCAATGCGAATCTTTGAAACAGTTGCAGAGCGTCAATCTACTTACGGAGCATTATGCGTCCTCTGCCGTATACTCAACGAAAAACAGTTCTGGGGTACACAAATCGAAAGCTGGAGCAGATACATTGCCAGTGGCAGGCTGCTTGCAATCCCCGCGCTATTTGCGGGTCGGGGACGACGTCGGGGTGGTGTGGTGTATACCTTTTTCCCCGTTATCCTGGGGAAGCAACGCAACATGTATATACCAGGATCCCGTATACACCAGGATCCGCTCTCTTGTGCGAACGTCATACAGGGCCGGAGACAGCGTCGGTGTATTGGAATAACATAACGCCGTAAACATAAACTTGTGGCGTTCCGCGCGGATTTCTTGGATCTGCGCTGGTCCCCCCCCCCCCGTCCCCACCCCCCCCCCCCCCCCCACCGCCCCCCCCCCCCCCCCCGGCGCGCGGAGCGCGCCAGGGGCAGCGCCGGAGGCGCCGCCGGGGGGCCCCAGCGCGGATTTAAGAAATTTGCGCGGAGCGCCAACAGTTTATGTTTATGTTTTTTTCTTCTTCGATGCATAACGGGTTCCCCAACTTAGGTTTAGTCGATCTCCTCTTCGACGTCTGCCTCGTTCCGCTGGCGCTCGCCTCCCGCGCCCGTCGTCGCTGTGGCGTGCCCGTCGCCTGCTTGCTGCCCGTCTCTCTCTCCCTCTCCGCTGCCGTGCGGCGCGGGCTGCCGGGAGTTGGCGGCGCTGGTAAATCCACCTACTTTCTAGGCGATGCTTAAGAAAACCAAAGTTTTCGGCCAGAGTCTCCATTATTCTTGATGTTTCAATGCAGATCCTAAGATTTGAATAGACATTCTGGGTTTTTATTCAAGTTCTGAGACTATGAATTTCTTAACCCATGATGTCTGAAGCATTTCGCAGGGTGTACAGTTGCAGTACAGTGCAGACCCATGCCAAGAAACACCCTGCTTGCTTCCAGGGTGCCCTGGGTTTCTTGGGGACTCGACGGTTTCGCGATGGAGAGCGTGGCGTCCCCAGACCAAAAGTCCATGGACGTCCTGGGGCCTGAGGGTTCGGTTTCTCGTGGAAGTTTTCTTGTGGTCGAGCCCTTACGTCGGCGTCACCGCAACATACTTGCACTATATTTGCGTCGCCCCCCCCCAGGGGCGACGCGCGCACCGAGAAATCTTATAGTATATGCGTCGTGTCGGGCGCTTTCTGGCCACACCGCTCGGGCAGCGATAGACTACAATTTTGGTATACTACATGTTCGGGTCGGACGCGCGCCTCCAAGGAGGACATCTGGTATTAGTATGTTTCTGTGCCTCGCATTACGGTACAAAGACCGGCAGGCAGTTCCTGTTCGTCTTGAGCAGGGCTCGCTCTCGGTCTTGCCGCGGGCGGGGTCCGCTTGAAGCAGGAGGCCGCCCGCCCAACGGCGGCCGCTGCTGGTTCTGGACAACATTTGTTGTTCGGCATTGTATCGCAGGCCTACTTAGAGGTTGACACCAACATCGGAAGCTGGAACATGTACATTACCAGTGGCGGGCTGTTTTTTTTCAATCCCAGGACTTTTTGGGTCGGGGACGACGTCGGGGTGGTGTGGTGTATATTTTTCCCCCAATTTCCAAGGGAAGCAACCGGATCGCGTATACACCAGGATCCGCGTTCCTGTGCGAATTTCAGCGCAGGGTCGGAAAAAGCGTCGGTGTATAGAGTTCGTTTCCCTACAACACCAAGATCGGCAGTGTTCCTCCACCGAGGGAAGAAGATCCCGATCTCGGCGATGGTGGTCATATTCTGGCTTCCAAGGTGGCCGAAATATGACCACTGGCATCGAAATCTAGGATCACCTCCCCACCGTGGAGGCAGCCCCCTGTCTGAGTGTTGGTGCCCTTTTCCAGGCCTCCCATTGTACCCATTGTCCCCGTACCCATTTCGGGCGTCCAAAGTAGTTTCTTCTTCATTCGGCCACGCGCGGAGGGGGGTAGGGGGAGGGGGGAAGGCTTCTTAGAAACATCCTTGCTTCTTAGATCGGGCAGGTCTTATTAATAGATGTGAGGCTGGCGCCTTCCAAGATCGGCCTGCTTCTAAGAATCATTCCCTCCTCCTCCCAACCCCTTGTGCGCGCCGCCAATGTATGCTTTTTGCATGCCACCTGGGTCAGCCGCCTGATCGTCGTTGTCATCGTCACATTCGTCGTCGTCCTCGTCGTCCTCCTTCTCTTCAGTTCCTCCTCTCTGGTTCCCGCTCGCCGTCCTTTTCCCTCCCACGCACTCCTCCTTCCCCTTCCGCTCGATGTCCCCTCGCCATCCGCCTCCTGCATCCTCTCCGATGTCTCCTCCTTCTCCTCCTCCTCCTCCTCCTCCTCCTCCTCCTCCTCCTCCTCTTTTACCTGCCCCGAGGGGGCCCCTCCCGTAGGGGAGGGGTCGGGACCCTAGGGTCCTCCTGGCGCAGGCGGGGGGCGCCGGGCCCGAGGGGCGAAAATCCCCCGCACCCCGGGGGACGCCGCCAAAGTGCGGTTTCCTTCCCCCGGGGGGTCGCCAGGTCCCGTGGCCTCCCCCAGGGCGGTGCTGGTTCCCTCCAGCACTCGCCGCCCTGGGGCGGGACCGGCGGCTCTTCTCTGTCGTGTCGTTCGTTCGTGTCGTGTCGTTCGTGTCGCGTCGTTCGTTTCGTCCCCCCGTCGTGTCGCGTCGTGTCGTGGTCCCCTTTTTGGTTTCGGTCCTGGGGGTCCCGGGGTCCGAAACCGCGGCCACCTATGGAGTAGGTGGTGGGTAGGTTGGGCGTCGGAGCACGTGCTCCGGCGCCCCCTACCCCGACCAGGGTGCGCGGAGCACGGTCTCCTTGCGCTCCCTGGTCGCGCTGTACAGGCCTGCTGCACCGCCTCGTTGCAGCTGGCGTCAGTTCCTTTTAAGGGCTCAGAGGAGAGCGCGGAGCCAAAAAATCTTCCTCTTTTGCCTTCCCCGTTCCCTTCCGCTCCCTCCCCTCCACCTCGCCTGTTTCTTTCTCGTCTTCGTCGTCGTCTTCGTCGTCGTCGTCGTCGTCCTTCCCCTCCTCATCCTGCTCCTCCTTCTCCTGCTCATCCTTCTCCTCACTCTCGATTACCATCCTCATCCTGGAAATCCTCCGTTACCTTTTCCTCATGTCCTCGACCTCCTCCTCCTCCTTCTTATCGTCCTCCTCCTCCCCCTGCTCCTCCTCCCTTTTCGCCGTCGTCGTCCTCCTCCTCCTCCCCCTGCTCCTGCTCCTCCTTCTCCTCCTCCTCTTCCTCCTCCTCCTCCTCCTCCTCGTCCTCCTCCTTGCTTCCGCGCTCGCCATCGCCACGGCCGCCACCGCCCTCCTCCTCCTGCCGAGAGGCCAGGTGCTCCGGGGCGCGCGCGCGCACGCGCCCGGTCATGCAGCGGCGGGGTGCATGGCGGCGAGCGCCGCCAAGCAGGGCGGCGCCTCGGGCGGACCGGCCGCGCCCGTGGTGTCCGCGGCGGCGGCCGCCGCCAAGGCAGGGCCGGTCGCGCCTGCGGCGCCCGCGGCTCCGGCGGCGGTGGCGGCGGCGGTGGCGGCGGCGGACGCGCTGGGGTGGCCGACGGCCAAGCTGCGGCAGGCGTGGAAGGTCGGGATCCCGCAGAGGGTGTGTATTCCCCGGGGCGTGTGCGTGTTCGATCGTTTTTTTGCACCGAGCCGCCCAAAACAGCTGCCCCCGGGCCGCCAGCAGCTCCCGACAGTTGCCGACAGGTGGGGCATGCGGGGGGCATCTGTTTAGCGGCAGTTCGGTGCGCCAGCGGGTCGAATTTACGCCCCCTGTCAGGGTAGCGCCCCCTTTGGTGGATCCCGAGAAGGGGCGCGGCAGCCAGCCTTTCCTGGCGGCTCTGGTGCTGTCCGGCCGCCTGTGCCCGGTCCACCGCGGGCACCTGGAGGCGCTGCGTTTGGCGCGGGAGTGCCTGGAGAGGAGTCAGGAGGAAACAAGAACACACAGACACACAGACACAGATCATCGTCGATACCCAGGAAGATTTGGGACGCATGGGAACTGAAGGGGAAGACGACAATCC
>CAUYUJ010011206.1:0-24191 GCA_963575745.1 Prorocentrum cordatum
CTCCCTCCCTCCCTCCCTCCCCCTCCCCTCCGCATGCCAACCCGACCCCGCCGAGCGGCGCCCGGACTGCTGATCCGCAACTTGATTGCGGGGCCGAGCTCGCTGAACAGGAGCGGGCACAGTAAAGGTAGGAGGGTGGACGAGAGGAGGAGAGGAGACGAGGGGGAGCGGAGACGAGCAGGCCAAAAGGGGGGCCCTACAGCAGCGCGAAACACTATGCCGCCCTCAACCCCAACTGCGCGCGCGGCGCCTGTCCCGCCCACCTGCGGACCCGACTGCGCCCGAGAGGTTGCGCCCCCTTCAGGCAGGGGCGGAGGGGGGGGGGGAAGAGGAGGAGGAGGAAGAGAAAGAAGAGGAGGAGGTTGGAGCGCAAGGGGGAAAGAAGAGGAGGAGGAGGAGGAGGAGGAGGGGGGGAGGTACCTTCCCAAGATGAGGATGAGGAAGATGGGGGGGGGGGGGGGAGGAGGAAACGGAAAGAAAAGGACGAGGAGGGGTGAGGAAGAGAAGAGGGGGAACGATTGAACGATCTGGCTGGACTCGTGCACCATGGCGGTTCTTAAACGCCTAATTGGCAAACCACGTAGGAACTGGAATGCGTGGGGGGCGGGCCGCCCCTGCAGTTACCCAGTGTGGCTGGATGTCTGCAGTGCCAACTTCGTCCGTCATTGTATATAGGATCCAGCCATGCCGCGCAATCAGAGAAAGAGCTCATTTCGGCGCGCCCCTCGCGCAGCGCATGCCCAGCGTCGTCGGCGCCCAGGGGGCAGACGCCCAGTGGGCCGATATCCTCCACCTCCTCACCCTTCCCCTCCTCTTCCTCCTCCTCCTCCTCCTCCTCCTCTCCTCCTCTTCCACCTCCTCCTTCTTCCTCCTCCGTCCCCCCCCCCCCCCCCCCCCTCCTGCTCTGCCCCTCGGTCCACGCCCATCCTTTCACCTGCCCTTGATTCCTCCTCTTTCTGCTGCTCGAGCCCCTCCTCCTCCTCCTCGTCCCCCTCCTCCTCCTCATCATCATCATGTGTTTTTTTTTTCTGCCTCCCCTCGCGCAGAGGTAAAGCTCGAGGGCGACGCGTCTGATTGCGAGATCGTCGCTACTGCAGTGCGATGCATGATCCCACTCATGCACGACATCAAACGTCATTTGCACGTTGCGGAGCTGCGCAGCGGCTGGGGCCAGTTTTCCGACCAGTGCCGCCAGCTCGGCTTGAGGGCCCGCGAGTTTGACTACCTCACGCGGCACGTCTCGGAAGATCTTGGCGAAGTCAGCGGCATCTGTTGGGCAATATTCCTGGCGCGCTCCATCGTCCCTGGAGGCGTCTTCCTGGCAGCCCCTCCCTGCAGCGACTGGGGATACATCAACAGCTTCACGTCAGGTCGGTACCTCGGCATTTTCGGGCACATCGACCGCCCGCGAGCGCACCTGAACAACACGATCGTGACAGCTGTGTGCGCCCTGATGTGGATAGCTTGGCTGCGCGGGGTGAAATATATCATCGAGCAGCCTGGTGACAGCTGGATGTGCGCGTTCCCCGCGTTCGACCGCGCCATGAAGATGACCGGCGGTGTATTCAAGGAAGTCTACCAGGGGAACTACGGCGCTGGGATCGCCAAGCGCACGGTGCTGGCGCCCAACCTAAGTGCCGAGGCGTTGGGCTCATTGTCAGGGGTCAAACCCAAGGTCGCGAAGTCGGTTCGGAAAAAGAATTGGTTCGAGGACAAAGAGAAGAAATGGGTCACAGGCCGCCCTGCGTCAACAATATCATCCTTCTCCTCATCCTCCTCCTCCCGCTCCTCCTCCTCCTCCTCCTCCGTCTCCTCCTCCTCCTCCTCCTCCTCCGTCTCCTCCTCCGCCGCATCCCGCTCCTCCTCCTCTTTCGCCTCCTCCCCATCCTCTTCCTCATCCTCCACCCCCTCCTCTCCCGCCTCTTCCTCCTCCCCCTCCCCCCCCTCCTCCTCCGCCTCCTCCTCCTCCTCCTCCCCCGTCCGCTCGACCTTGGTTCCGCTGAGCCCCCCCTGGAGGCAGCCCTGCGCTCGGCAGCACCGAGCACTACCCACCCGAGTTCGGCGCAGCGCTGGCCTCACTGGCCCTCCAGACGCTCGAGGACAAGGGCGTGGCGATCGACTGAGTTCGCTCGGACATGAGTCGGGCCGCGCACGTGAATTGTAGAAAAAAGGGCTTTCGCCTGTTCCCCGCGGCGGAAGCAACAACAAGGCAAGGGACAACGAGGCACCGTCTGGGCGCGCGTGGCTCCCGACCCCGCTGGGCCCCCCAGGAGCCCGCGAAAGTGGCGACAGTTGCGGAGTTCGCAGCCACCCAGGGAGCAGCGAGGTCCCGTCTGCGCGCGCGTGGCCCCCGACCCCGCTGGGCCCCCCAGGAGCCCGCGAAAGTGGCGACAGTTGCGGAGTTCGCAGCCACCCAGGCAGCAGCGAGGTCCCGTCTGCGCGCGCGTGGCCCCCGACCCCGCTGCACCTCCCAGGAGTCGACGAAAGTGACGACAGTTGCGGAGTTCGCAGCCTCGAGGGATGGATGTAGGGGAGGGGTCAGGGAAGGAATGAGGGGAAGGGATGGGAATGAAACTGGAACGGGAGGAAAGGGAGGGGGCAGGATGAGGCCTCTCTCGCGTCCCTCTCCATCACCAGCCCTTTCCCCCCCCCTTCCTCCTGCCTCTCTCTCATTCTCCCCGCCCCCTCCCCCTCCACTTGCCCTCCTCTTCTTTGCCGCTGCCCCCCCCCCCCCCCTTCCCCCCTTGGGGAAGAAGGGCGGGCAGCGGGGTGATATCTACTTGGCTGTAGCCGAAGCCGCGGCCCCCGCGAGGCCGACGCCGCAGCCGCCACCCCCTTCAGTTGCGGATGCGAGTGAGGGGGCGGCGGGGACGTCGGCAATCTGCGAGACTCTGAAGACGCCAACCGCAGACGCCGCCGCAACAGCGGGTGGGTCGCGGGGCGGGTCGCGGGGGGACGTCGCCAACTAACATCAACGGCGACAACAGCAACTAAAACGCCAACAACAACACCACCACCAACAACACCACCAACCCCAACGCCAACACCAACACCAACACCAACACCAACACCAACACCAACACCAGCAGCACAAACAACACCAGCAACAACATCAGCACCATCACCAACACCAACACCCACACCAACACCAACAACAATGTCACCAACAATCACTTTAAACATGGTCACTCTTACTGGCACGCGTGTTTTGCATTATGCCTACCCCCAACATTCGACGTCCGCCCATTTCGTCTTCGATCGGGCCCCATCGGGCCCCCGTTTCGGGAAGAATAGCTTCCTTGTCGGCCACTGGCTGCAGTGCGAGGAACGCTCGAGCGAGAGCGCGGTTCCTAAATTCGGGAGCTTTCCTGGCCAGGCCAGGGGTTTTCGGAGTACATGTTGAGAAATATCGAGCGGGGGCCCTTGCGTCCGCGCCTGGGCCTCCACCGACTTGGCTGGTTTACGAGGACCTTTCGAACGAGAGCGCCACTCTTGAGTTCGGGCGCCTCTCTGGCAGGGCCCCTGCGGAGCCCTTGTCGTCGCAATTGGGCCTCCACCGATATGACAGAATCACGAGGGCGTCTCGAGCGAGAGCGCCGTTCCTGATTCGGGGGCATTCCTGGCCAACGGCTCTTCAAGTAAACCGTGCGGAAGTATCGAGCAGGACCCCTTGTCGTCGTGGCTAGGTTTCGGCCAATTTGATTGAACTGTGACGACGTCTCGATAGAAAGTGCCGTTCCTGAATTCGGGGGCCTCTCTGGCCAGGGCGTCTCGGGGTAGAGCGTCAACGACGACAGCGGCAACAACACCAACAGCCACACCAATCCCAACAACAACACCAACAACAACAACAACAAACACACAAGCAACCAAACACACAACACCAGTAATCCGCATTGCGGAGTCCCACGCCAATCATTTACCCAGGGACAGTGAATGACCGTTCGGCCCTTCACTATGATCATCACATACACATTTATATAGACACACATATGCATATATATATATGTACATGTATATGTGCACAGACATACGTATACACATATCACAAAACAACATGCTATATAACGCATGGTCACACGCAGTGCCAATACCACACCGAATACACGCCGCAAGGAAATACTACGCTACGCTGGTTCCGAATAGCATGGATTAGCGCGCGCTGGAAATATTACAAGTAGTGTAAATGTTGCAAAGACTACAACTAATACAAATAGTGTAATCGCTGTAAAATATTACAAAAGTATAAACAATACATATATATACATGCAAACGCATAATACACGTGCTACGAATAATACATATAATGCAACCCATGCACATAATGTGCATCGTACGAATCATAAACATAACATGTTTGACGCCACATGACAAACACTGATGCGTAAAACCCAACAAGAACCATGATTTAGTCCGGAGATCTTCCACAACTTGCATTTTAGTCCGGAAATCTTCAACAACTTGTATTTTAGTCCGGGAATCTTCCACAACTTGCATTTTAGTCCGGACGTTTTCAACGAGCGTGTAGTTTAGTCCCGACGCGTGTGGTTTTGGCGCGGACTAGATTTTAGTCCCAGACGACCTCAGGGTGAGGTCGGCCAGCTTGCCGAGAGACGGCCTCGCGCTCCTGGCGGGGGGCGACGTCGCGAGATTCTCCGCGATTTACGGAGGGCGCGCCGCGTCAGGCATGCTCCTCGCGCGGGCGCGTTGCGACGCGCGGCCCCGGAGTTATTTCGACTCTGCGGCTGGCGGGCATTATTGCGAGCAGGTGTTCCCCGTCTTGCGCTGCTTGCGCCTTCGCTTCCGCTTCCCGCCCCCCCCCCCCCCGCCTGCTCCTCTTGGACTTCCTCCCCTCATCTGTATTATATTGCGCTATTATGTTTACCCCCTTAAAACAAGCGGTCGACGCGACGCAGCGGTCTTTCGGTCGAGTCAGAGCGACAGAGAGCAAGGCGGAGCCCGATGCGCGCCGATTGAAAATATAGCACACTTCTCTCGTCGCCCCCCCCCCCCCCCCCGCCTGACCTCCCTTCCCGCCCCCTCGCGCATTCCTGCTCGCCCTCATCTTCGCCCGCTTCTGTTCGATGGCGCGGCGCCTGCTGTTCCCGAGCTCTCAGAGGGGGCCGGCGCCGCGACGATTCGCGGGGTGGTGGGGGTCGCGCGTCCGCGATTCAGCCCGCGTTACCTCCCCCTCCTCTTCGTATTCGTGCTCGCCCGTATCCTCGTTTTCCACGCCCTCGCCCCGCCCCCCCCCCCCCCCCCCTCTTCCAATGTTTTATTGTTGTTCTTATCCTTGCTTCATGTTGTTATCCTCTCCCCCCCTCCTTCCGCCCCCTCTCTGTCGCCGCCCTCGGAGTCGCCCCCAGACCAAAACAGCGAGTTGGGCGCCCAGCCGCTTCGTTCACTCAGCGGGCCCATGCTGCATCATCGCTGGCAGTTGCGAGCCTGCTCGCGGGGGCATCGTCGTCGTCGACCTCTTCCTTGCCCCCCTCTTCCTCCTCCTCCTCTCCTGGCTCCTCCACCTCCTCCTCCTCCTCCTCCTCTGCCTCCTCGCCCCCTCTTCTTCCTCGTCCTCCTCCCCCTCCTCCTCCTCCTCCTCCTCCTCCTCCTCCTCCTCCTCCTCCTCCTTCTCCCCCCCCCCCCCATTCCCTTTTTCTGCTTGCCCCCGCCCCGCGGGCCGCCCGTTCGCCCCCGCGCGCTCGCGCGGCCACGCGCGAACTCGGAGGCCCATCCGAGTAGCCTCCGAAGGGTTGCTGCGCTTCGCGACTATAGCCAAGTGCCTGTGGCAGGGTCCGCCGCCCCGCCAGCACTGCTTTTTGGGTGGCGATTGTTCGACTGATGGCGACGGCGATGATGAGGGTGGTCATAGTGATGAAGATGGGTGGTGATGATTCGGCATCAGGGCCGCCGTGAAAACATCCTGCGCCATATTGGCGGCTGCGGTGGCGTGTTTGAAGGCCTCTTGGATGCCTTGTTGGGGCTTCTTGCATCATGCAGACGTATTCTTGCATGCGTTTGATGCGCGTTACATCCGTGGCCGCCAGGTGCCGAGCGGGGGCCGCGAGCTCGACCGTTCGCGTCATCCGCGGCGCTGGATGGATACCGCCAGCGGCCGCTAATGGCTGCTAACAATCGCTAACACCGTTCCCATGAGTTGCGACATAAGAGTTCGAGCAGGAGCTCGAAGGGGCCCGGGGCGCCGGTGTTTTTCGACGCCTCCACCGACGAGCCTTGTCGGGTCGCGCGCGCGAAGACGATCTTGCCGAGGATCTACGCCTTCAGAGGACTGGGCCGCGACGGCGCCGCGATGGCGGGCGCCCGAAGGAATCTCGCGCGACGCGGTTCAAGGACGAGTTGGGCCAGGCGACGCGGTCGCCCGCGACCCGGGCCGAATGCCTGGCGCACGAATCGCCGACAGCGCCCCGGCAAGCGGCGGGCGCAGAAGAGCTGGGGGC
Source organism: Prorocentrum cordatum (assembly GCA_963575745.1). Lineage (NCBI taxonomy): Eukaryota > Dinophyceae > Prorocentrales > Prorocentraceae > Prorocentrum > Prorocentrum cordatum. The sequence continues at coordinate 6,456 of CAUYUJ010011206.1, forward strand.
CAAGACTTTCGGGGGGCGGGCCGGAGATCGGACGGGGGCGCCAAGGGGCCTCCGCGGCCGCCATTCGACTTGCGACGGAGTTCGAGCGCGGGAATGTTCCACTGCCCCCGCAGACGCCCGGGCGGAACCTGTGGCACCTCGGGGGCCGAGCGCGAGGCAGTCCGCCAGTGGGCTTCCCCGCGTTGAAGGGGGAGTTCTCGTTGGGGGCCCGCTTTTGGCCCTTGCCAGAACGGCGCCGAGAAGCTGGTCATGGAGGCCCCCGACCGCGCGAGCGACCCGATGCCAGGCGGGAAAGGCGCGCGCCGCGAACGGCGGCTCGACCGGCAGCGATCGAGCAGGCTCTGGCCGCCGAGGCTGAGAGGCCGAGGGGCGCTGGGCCATGCGTCGGCCGACCTGCGCGCGATCGGTCGAGCCAGGGCTCGCCCCTTGCAGCGGCAGGTCCAGCGGTGGACTGACCGGGGCGCCAGCCGCTGGGCGATCCTGCCAGGATTCTGGGCAAAACCGGAAGAAACTACGAGGCTGCTGGCGATTTGGGCCCCAACGCGGCAGGGCCCGCGGATGCGCGGAAGAGCGTGGTTAGGAGGATTGCAAGATGGGCTCGGAGTGATCGCCAGGGCCAGGGCCAGTCAACCCAGCGCGGAGCGCTCCCGGCAGGCCCCCAGACACCGGGGCCGCCGATCTTTCAGGCCCCACCCGATCCGCAAGGGGCGCGCTTCACCGACTCGGCCGACGCCTGTAGCGCAGGATTTAAACGATCAAGATCCAGGGAGAAGGAGGCCGAGCGAGCGAGTCGAGCCCTGAATGCCTCGACGAATGGAGGGCCGATGCCTGGGGGTCAGCGCTTGCCGAGAGCCCCAGGCGAGCCGTCAGGGCCAGCGCCGACGTCCGAATACTAACGATGGAAAAGATGACACACGCGCCGTTTGCAGCGATGAGCATTCAGCAGCAGTCCTGCACGAACGGTGTCGACAGGAGCATCCAGATTTCGAAGTCCCAGGGGTCGACCGCGAACTCGTGACCGGGGCTGAATTCGACGATCGAGGTTGGGCCGAGGATGAACGAGCCGATTTTGGAAGATAAGCAAAGGGGCCCGCAGGGTGTTGAGGACATCGTGAAGAAGGTTGAGGGCGTGCGCAGCATGGCGAATATCGCCAGAGGCACTGAGCCGCACGAGGTGGCCATGACCAGCTAGGCATCGGTTTACGGAACAGAGGCCCCTGCTCGTAGAAAGTGACCATCGGGGACCCCGTCGGCGGGCAACCGGACAATGATCGACGACGCTATGTGAGGCCCCCGGGGGCCAGGGCGCAGATGAGCCAGGACGCGGAACACAATGGGGACGACCCTATTTCCTGCAAGGTCAAATTTTGCAGCGCCCGTGTATTCTGTCTGTTGCGCTGCAGGATTCGAGCGTCGCAGGTTTCTAGGGCCTGCGTCGGGGTTGTTCTGGAAGTGCTGCAGTGCAGTGTTGTGTTCGCGGCGCCACGCGGAAATTTGGTTTCGAAAGGGGCGCTGGGCGCTCGGGTCTAGCGCGCCCAGGTTCTCGGGGCCCCGAATGTCATCCAGGGCGCCAGGATATCGGGGAATAAATTTACGCGAAGATCCGCGGGCGGCTTCTGCAGTTCACGGAGACTCCCGGCCAGAGACGCATCAGGGCGCGCGCGGAGGGGAACGACATTGAGAAGCGCGCGTGCGAGAGCTGCCTGGGCGTCGAAACCCGAGAGGATATGCATTGCCGCGACGTGCGGAGAGCAGGCCCGGCACGCGCCGAGGCCGCGTACTTTGCGGAAGTGCGCCGCGAAGATAGGGCAGGACGACGGCGCCGGGACCCAGTTCGACGCGCGGGGCCGCGCGAAGAAGGGCGGGGGAACAAATGCGGGGCTCCGAAGACCTGGCAGGACGCCCGCGCGGTCGCGCGATAGATCGAACGGGTCGTTCGAGACAGCCGCGCGATGAACCGCGACAGTCCCTCCAGGGCCGCTCAACACTTCGCGGCGGAAGTCGGCGAGGGCCCCGCGAATTACCCGCGCCCCCAGGGCGAGGATATGCCGGCGAGTGGCGCTGCCGAGCGGGATCCCGACCCGCTTTTGCCCTTCGGGATGGAGTTTCCAAAGACGTTGTGGCGCGGTCGCCCATTGCGGTAGATCCCGCGCAGCGTGGGCGGGCGCGCGGCGCCTGCGACAGCGCTCGAAATCGCGGGGGCAGCCGCGAAAGGGTGCGCGGCACAGAGGGCCGGAGACCGCGAGCTCCAGAGGGGCTACATACAGACGACTCAAACCGATTTCTTAGTTCCCGATGCGTCGGCCCCGGAGGACAACGACGCGCCGGCGGCAAGGCGGGGGGCGATGTTTTTGGAAAGACAGGGGCGCTGATTCGAAAGCACCCTGGAGGCGCGCGAATGACCCTCCAGCGGGGGGGTGGGCGCCGGCCCCGTGGCGCCTGGCCAGCAGCGAGGCTGAGGCGGCGAGCCCAGCCGAGGTCTTGGTAAATGGGGCGCTGGATTGTCCCATCGACTGGCATACGCGCAGGTATTTCGCGGGCCCGACTGAGCGCGGCGAGTGCGAGGGGGGCGCCGCGGAGGGTGCAGCATTGGCCACGATCGTAAGATTTCTGGCTGCATCGAGAAGTCCCACCCGCGCTTCCGCGCGAAGTCCAGTGCGCCGCGGGGCCCGAGGACGCGCGCGAACGATCGGGCCGCGATCGAGATCGCGACCTCGCGCGCCACGGAGACCGCGGTCGATGTCGCGACCGTGATCGGAGGCAAAACTCAAGGTCTGGACAGTCGTCGAGAAGTCGGGGGTCGAAAGGAAGCAGGAGATTCCTCAGAGACCGATGGGCCCGCCGCCCGTCGAACGGGGGCCGCGCCCGAGAGTCTCGACGGCCTCGGCCGGTGGCGTCGACGGCCGAGGGCCGCGACGCCGACGTCCGGGTTGAGCCGAGAGGATTCGCTTCAGAACAGCAGGCCGTCAAGGCCGCTGGGGGAGATGCCCGCGGAGGAGCGGGCTGCATTTTCAGTTCGCAACCGCCGCGGAGGGTTCATGGCGAAGCTCGTGCATGATGACCCCGATGGGCACCGCAGGAGGTCGCGGCATCCTGCGGCGGAGATCTGGCAAAGTGGACCTAGTTGGATCAGCGCAAGAGCGCCGCCGCCGCCTAGTCTACCACAAGCACCAGAAGGACAGCCACAGAGCGCGGGCAGCATCGCGAGGAGGTCGTGCGATTGACCGTAGGGAAGCCGGGCGCACTCGGCGGCGGACCTGGCAGCTCCTGCCCCAGAATGCCGAAGACGGCCGGGGAATTGTCTGAGTTCCCCGACGCGCGCTGGGTTGCCGTCAAAAATATGACGAATGGTTGCTAGGGTTACAGAACGCATGAGCTGGGCCGGTAAGCAGGGAAGTCGCGCTCGACTCCGGGGCGGGCCCGAATGCCGCGCCAGAGGGGGCAGCGCTCGACATCCGCAATGTCTGCGAGGCGAGCGGGGTCATGCTGAGCAGTGGGAAGCGCCCGAGCGCCAGTCTAGAATCTTGGAGCCGCCGCGAAGAGCGCCGCGGGGTCGCAGACGGAGTGACGGCCCCGCAGATCGGAGCTGGGATCTCGATGGCAACCTTCCAGGACAAGACTACTAGGGCGCTGGAGTCAGCGCCGGCGAAGTTCTGGGTGCTGGCGAAGTAGAAGACAGACTGGGCACCGATCGTTTTTGGGGGCGCGTTTATGGCTGGGGTCGAGCGTCACGGGGCGAGACTGAAGCCGTGCAGGTCGAGCTTCTATTTGCGGCTCAAGGCGCGCGCGTCGAAGAAGTATAGGAAGCGACAGGCGGGCGAGGATGCCCACGCGGCCCTGCGATTCGGAAGACGCATCGGACGTGGGCGGCCCCGACCCGCTCGGCAGTGGTCGGCGCAGTCGCGAACCCCATCGAGCACGAGGACTGGGTCCTAGATGCGATCGGAGGGGTGGTCCCTCCCGGCGGAGAGGCGCGGGCGCCCGCCGAGGGGGGTGGGCCGCGGTCGCGCGGCGGATGGCGCCAACTCTTCTCTGCCCAACCTCAGCACCGCTATGCGCCCGCCGCTGGACGTAGGGCCAGCTGAGATTCGCGGGCACCCAGCCGCGCAAAGCACGCTGGAGGAAGCAGCGATGATCGAGGACGGCCCCGAAGTTCCATCGGGCATATGATGGGGGCGTCAGCGCGAAGGGGTAATCCTCGTGAGCAACGAGGAGAAAGGGCTTGAGTTGGTAATCGGGCCAGGCGGGAAAATGGCCGATCACGCGCCCGCGGCGCCCCGGGAAAGGACGCGCCTCCGCTGCGGAATGTTCGACGCCGACGCCTTCCAGACAGGGCTGGGCCAGCGCGGGAGGCGCGGGGCTTGCATTCCTTGTGGGCCCAAGCAGTGCAGAAGCTTGAGGGCGACAGAGGCGCGCCGTTCTGTCCAGGTGCCAAGGGGAGGCGAAGCGCGCGAGCTGCAAGTCAACGACTATAGGGGCCACCAGAGGACCTCTGAACGTCAAGCTGCGGCGCAGACGCCCGTTCCGGATCGACCCAGCCGCCGAGGGCGAAAGAGTGCGCCATGTCGTTGGGGAACCAGGCGCCTCTTGGACCATGGTCGACGTCCATATGCCCCGCGCAGAGTAGTACGACGCCTCGTTTAGCGGGCGTGACCATCCGACGCCCCGAAGTTGACGATCATGCATTGGTCCACCTGCAGTATCTAAATTCATTTCTGGACGCATCAAGTGCAGCTGGCATGCCTCGCGGAGCGCCGAGGGCTCGAATCTGGAGAGCCAGCGCCGCGCCATTCGGCGACGAGGTCTGCGGGGGCGGCGCGACGGCAGGCCCAGAGAAGGTGGGGCCATCATCGCATTCGCACCGCTGAAAAGTGCAGAACCACGCGAGCCAATTCTTGCGATGCCCCACCTGCGCGCGGTGGTTCTTCGAAGAGCATTTTGCGACTGCGGCCAAATCGCACGGCAAAATTGACGAGCCTGGCGCCTAGGTCCCGCCTGATGGACTCGGAGGGCCCAACCGCCTGCAGTCGTCAGACGCGATCATCCTGGAAGGCGACAACGCGGCCAGAGCGATCAAGATTATGATCCATCGGTGCGCTGAACAAGCAGCAGCATACCTGTAAGGCGCCATCGACGGGCCCCGGCCGTTAGAGGGCATGGCGGGCGCGCGCGGCTACGGTTTAGGGGGGGACTTGCTTCGGGCCAACCCTGACACGACAGCCTTCAACGTCCTGCTCACCCTCAGCGGCGGCCTCAATGGCGCGCAATAGCGCCGGCCGCCTTTGCAGGCTGAGGCGCATGCCCAGCGGAAGTAGCTGGGTTGCGGTAGGACGACCAGCTGGACGGATCAGAGCCGCCAACTCACAGGACCGAGGATATGGGCGGCGCGATCTTGAGATGGACAGCCGAGATCGTAGCCGATGCCGGCGAGATGAGATCTCCCTGCGAACGGTCGGCCCGACTGGACGACGGCCTTCCCAGGAAGCCACCGGAGAGAGACGAGCTGCTTCGCCGACGGACAGAGGAGCTCATGGGCGCCAAGGCAGGGTGAATAACTTCATTCTAAGCCAGTTCCCTTCCGATTACGAGGGGGCGGACTCGGCCAAGCCTTGGGCCCTCGGGTGCGACGGATGCAACGGCTCGAAGAAAACGGTCGCAGGAACAGATGTGAAGTCTGCCGCGATGAGAGGCGGCCATGAAGAGCTCAGGCCGCACGTGGTTGCGTCGCTGAGCACGGCAGTTTCGAAAGCGGATGGAGTTCCGATTGTTGACTGCGAAGAGGCATGCAAGGCAAGGGGCGACGGTTTTCCAGACCTCCGCAGCCGCGGGTGGACCACAATGGGACTCAATCCACGCACGTGTCGCCTTCAGCTGGATTGGAAACGATTTTGATCACCTTCGGAAGAGCAGGAACTGCCCGCTCGTCAACGAAGAGTGCCCGGCGGCCGTCCTGAACGACGAAGACGTCGTCTCGCGCGAAAAGGAGGCAGAAGAGGTGCGCTGGGCCGCGCTGCCGAGCGGAGTCTGCGACATCTGCGCAGGGTACCGCTGTCGAGCATGGCCGGAACGAAGCGCGGACCGCGTCGATCTGTCATGGGCGCGCCCGCTGATCGACGATTGCGGCGCGAACGTCCCAGCGCGAGTTTTGCACTTCGGTGCTGGGGGCAGTTCTTCGGCCGTGAGCGTGGAGATAGCGAGCCCGCGCCGGATCCTGCGAGTTGATCTTCCGACGTGCCGCGTGCGCTCGGGGCCGTCAGGGCGCCCGTTCGAGGGCGAGATCGAGAAGAATGTTCGCGAGAAGGAGAGGGACATTTTGAAGGCCATGCTCACGAGCACCACCTGCAGACTGCAATCGGTCGAGCGATTCAATCCTGGCTCATGCATTGGAAATGGAGCAGGGGCTCTTGTAGTTCCTGGGATGGGCCGACCCGGCCCAGTCGAAATGGCGTTTCAGATGCGAAATGCCCAGTCGAAGGAGATCGAGGATATCGCGCCGCGATGGGCGAGCATCCAGACGGTCATTTGTCGAATGCCCAGCGTGGCGAAGACCCTGGGTGATGAATCATTGGAGCGATTGTGCTGGGCCATGTCCAGTCGCGGAGACGTCGAGCCAGACGCCCCGGCAGCGGGGGTCGCCAGGTCGGGCGCCGCTAATGCTGAAGATCCGCTCGGAGACGCAGCCCGCGCCTCCTTTGAGAAGGCTGGGATGGCCCGCGCACCGTCGACGCGGGAGGTCGACTTGACTGGAGCACCGGGGCTGCCTGCGCGACGCCACTGGGGGCGCCCGGGCCAGCGCGCGCGCCTTCGGAAGGGTGACGCCCCTCCGCGGGGGGGGCTGCTCCTGCGAGAACAAGGACATGGATGGGGGGGGCGGGGGGGCGCAGCCTCCGAGCCCATCTTGGCGAGCCGGGCGAAGAGGGAGGGGGGGTGATTCAAGACGCTTTGCCTTCTCGAAAAGGGCGCCAGGTGGGAACGCGGGGTCGCCCTCCACGAGTCCTCGCTCGCCCCTGATCTACGAATTCGATCGGGGAGATGATGGGGTAGGTGGTCGATGCAGCGACGAGGCGAGCGTCGAAGCAGAGACGGGCGACGGAGAGTGAAAATCTCAGAGAGCGCACGGCGAAGTCCAAGCGCGCTTTGTTTCGAACGGCGAGATCCGAGCAGCGGCGGAGGGCGCCAGCGGCGACGGGCACATGTCGGAAGCGGGCCTAGACTGGAGATCAGGGGATTGCGGAAGTTGGGCAAGAGACGGCTACGCCGTGGAGTTCGCCGGGGCCCGCGCCCCCAGCGCCAGCTTGGAGGGCCGCCGCGAGGGCAGCGAGGCCAAGGAAGACACCTGGGACGCGCTGCCGGCGCGCGCCCTGAGCCGGAACCCGCGCGCCAGGACGAGGGGCCATCTGGCCCTCGAGGAGAGGCCGAGGGAGTCGGCGTTGCACATGAAGACCTCGTGGAAAGGCCTGACCCAGAAGCCGCGGTGACGGCGAAGTACCGCATCGCGGGCCGCGGCTTTCTGGCCAGTCAAGCACAGGAGACCAGGGGGAGGGGGGCCCGCCCGCCGCGTGGCGCCACCCAGTTACAGCAGTGCCCGCGACAAGATTACTCCCGCGAGGCGACGGTCGGGCCGTGGAGGAACGGGCAAGCGCGCTCGCGAGCAGGTACTTCGACGAGCTGATGGCCAACCAGCTCGAGGGGGCTCGACGGGGCGCGTGCATGAACCGCGGATGCACTGGGCCGCCGTCCGAGCACGCGCTCGGATGCCGGGCGATGGCTCCAGAGGACGTGCGTGCGTTCGGCGCGGTGTGGGGGGTGAACTGCGAATTCATGTTGGCACGCCTGGATATGAACGGCACCGCGCTGGGGGTATAAAGATTCGAATTTGGTGCTTTCCATGGACCAATTCCACTACGCGGGAGAACCGCTTTTCGTCACGGCATATGGGGGCAAGAGATGGATCTGGGCGCGCAGCAAAGGAAGCGAGCAACGATTGCGGAATCTAGCTGGGCGTGAGGCGAAGCATGCATCCGTGATCCGGAGCCAGTTGCCACGCTGCATCCCTTAGTCGGGCACTGGCCCACAGTATTCCCAGGGAGACCCAACTGGCCTCCAGACCGCCGCCCCAAAGGGCCCACACGGCCCCAGGGGGCCCGAACAAGCGCGAAGCTGGGGACATCGTGGGCCAGAACCAGTTCTGTTAACACCCTCGCCCGGGCCGCGGCCGACGAGGGCCTGGATTGCGAGGTCGAGGACATGGACGTGCTCGAAGTCGCGGTCCCCCGCAGAGGTTTGGAGAGGGAGGGCGACGAGTTTGGGGCCCTGCCGGCGCCGCCGTGAGCTGGCGTGCGAGCTGGGCTTGGCGGGCGCTGACGCAACTCCTCCTCCTCTTCCGCTTGTTTCTCCTCCTCCTTCTCCTCCATTCCTAATGAGCAACTCTTCCCTGTCGCACCCCGAGGCGGGTCGGAAGGGCGGGCCGGGCGTTTCGCTTGAGATTTCCCCACCGCTCAAGAACCTGAAGCTTCGAAGTTGGCAGCGCCTTCGCAGATGGAGGGCGGGTCGCTTTCAAAATGTGGTTGTCGCCTTAGCGCCGCGCGCATTCGTTTTCAAATCTGCGAAAGCTTCACGGATTGAGGGCGGGGGGGGGCCAAATGTGGCTCGCGCCTTAGCGCCGCGCACATTCGTCTGAATCATTTGCAAGTGCTTTACGGGTTGAGTGCAGGTCGTTGTCGAAGAGTAGTTACCGCTCTAGCGCCGCGCACATTCGTCTTAAACATGTGCAGAAGCTTCATGGATTGGGCCGTTGTGGGGCCAGGAGGCCTCGTGAACGATCTTTGGGGCCTCTTGGGCCGTCTTGGGCCGTCGGAAGGCGATGTTGAAGCAAATGGAAATGTCAAACAAGTAAGGCATATCAGTGATGCTGGCCTCTGCAGGCTTCCCTGGAAGACCTCTTGGAGGCCTCTTGGGGGGCTCTTGGGCGCTTCTTGGGCCGCCATGGGCCCCTTCGGACCATCTGGGCGGTCTTGGAGGCATCTTGGGGCCATCTTGGATGCCATCTTGGGGCTATCTTGGGGCTACATTGGCCGTCTAGGAGGCCGTCTCGGCCGTCTTGGAGGCCATCTTGAGGCCATTTTGAAGGGGAAGGCCGATGGGGTGTACATATATCCGGCCTTTCAGGGTGGCCGGCCGGTTTGACCGAAACCCCAGGGGGAGTTTTAAAGATCCAGCGCCCGCCGCAAATTCAGCACGCCGCGCACCTTTGTGGCAGGCAAGCCACAGGGGGTCGGTGGATGACGGAAAGAGCGGTTCGCGTGCGATCCGTTAGTCGTAAGAAGTGAGATCAGATGGAGTGCGAGGGTGTTGGCAGCCAGAAGCCCAGTTTGCAGAAAGCACGCGTAGCGTTGCGATCAAGTCTGCCCCAAGAGCGCCTCGAGGGCCCCAAGACGGCCCAAGACAGCGCCAAGAGCGCCCAAGTTACCTCGACGACGGCCTTTGAGAGGCCCCAGACCCCAAGACTGCCCAACAGCGCTCAAAGCGGGCTCCGTAGCGATTTTGGCTCAAGCCATGGGTGCCATCGGCTTTTGTTGCGCTCGTGGCTGATGACCAACGTTCATCATTCCAGCGATCTCCTGTGACGCTGCAGTGGCTGCACGTGTAAGGGGCGATGCAATTACCCCTCGGAGTGATAGTCTGTGGGTTGTCCACTACCGTCGCTAAATCCAACCCAATATTATGTTGTTTTGGTATGCCGATGCCTTCGCATCGATGCAATACATGCGTTATAATTCTCAATCATTCCATTATTATTTCCATTCCGACGCTGTCGGGTTAAATCTGCGAATTGTGGTTGCGAAAGTGCGTTTGTATGTCAAGTTAACGACGTCTATACCTGTGGTTGTCCACGCGTTGTCATACCGCTCTTGGTTTTAACTGAATGTGCTGGACTAGCAGACGGTGAATCTTCAAGAAGTGATTGATTGCGTGCGAGAGGAGAGTTCAACATTTACTACGGCATGGCGTCCCCCCCCGCCTGAGACTTCGCGTGGCTCAGAAATCATGCTCCTTCCTTGGCGCCGGCTAGCGATTCCGTCGGGGCAGAGGCGCCTGGACCCGTCTGACTCCTCTCTCCTACACTTCGGAGCCGAATTGTGGGGATGCCTAAGGCAAAACTGACCAGAATACCCCGCGCGCGTCATCTCAGAACCCAGAATGCCGAGGATGTCTCAGGCGAAATTGACCTGGCCATCTCTCGCGCGGCATCTTGGAGCCCAGAGTTGCGAAGATGGATCAGGCGAATCCGGCCGGAGTACCTCGAGCGCATCGTCTCTCTGCCTGGAGCTGCGGGGATTTATTGGGCGAAATTGGCCAAACGACCTCGGGCGCGGCATGTATGGGCCCCAAGTTGCGATGAGGTCTCAGACGAATTGGCCAGACCACATCAAGTCAGGAGCATCTCGGAGCCCAAAGTTGCGAGGATGTCTCAGGCGAGCGGGGCTGGACAACCTTGCGCGTCGCAACTTCGAGCCCAGAGTTGCGAGGATGTTTCGGGTGATTTGGGCCAGATCACCTCAAGCCACAACAGTTATGAGACCAAAGTTGCGAGGATGTCTCAGACGAAACGGGCCAGACCACCTCGCGCACGGCATCTTTGAGCCTGGAGTTGTGAGGATGTGTCTCAGGCGAAACAGGCTGGACCACCTCAGGTCAGAGGATCTTTGGGCCCGCGCGCGACAACATGGAGCCCAGAGTTGCGAGGATGTCTCAGTCAAAAATAGCAAGACTACTTCCCACGCGGCATCTCGGAACCCAGCGTTGCGAGGATGTCTCAAGCGAGTGTGGGTTGACCACCTCGCGCCTGGCTTCTCGGATTTCAGAGTTGCGAGAATGCCCCGGGCGAGTTGGGCTGGACAACCTCAGGTCAGGTTATCTCTGACTCCAGAGTTGCGAGGATGTCCCAGGCGAATCGGGCTGGACCAACTCAGGTCGGAGCATCTCCGGTCCCAGAGCTGCGATGGTGCCTCTGGCTAAAATGGGTCAGACCACCTCGAGGAAAGTATCTCTGAGCCGAGAAGTGCGAGAGTGTCTCAGGCGAAATGGGCCAGACCACATCAAGCCAGGACATATCTGAGCCCAGAGCTGCACGGATCCTCGGGCGAGCCGGGCCGCACCTCTTCGCGCGCGGCGTCGAGGATGCCCAGAATTGCGAAGATTTCTCAGGGGAAATTGGCCAGACCACCTCGCGTGCGGCATCTCGCAGAGTTGGGAGGATATCTCAGGCGAGAATGTCTGAAGCAAAATTGCCCAGATCACCTCGCGCGCAGCATGTCAGCCCCGAGGTGCGAGAATGTCTGAGGCGAAATGGGCTGGAATTCCTCAGGTTAAGGGCACCTCTGAGCCCAGAGTCGCGAGGGGCAAAACGGACCAGAGCACCTCGCACGTGGCATTTTGGATCCCAGAGTTGCGAGGATGTCTCAGGCGAAATGGGCCAGGCAACCTTGCCCGTGGCAGCTCGGAGCCCAGAGTCATGAGGATCTCTCAATGCAATGTAGTGCAGCGCAATGGGAAATGATGCGACAGAAATGCAATTCCATACGTTGTAATGCAATGCCGTGCAATGCAATGTACTGGCACTCCATGCAAGGGCAATGCATATGAAAAGTGTAAGAAGTGCCGGTGGGCATGGGACAGAGGCTTCCATTCTGGGGGATGCGGGATAAAGAGAGGGAGAGAAGGAGCACGATGTGGAGTTGTTTTCAAGAGCTCCTGATGCAACTTGGCATGAACTACAGTGCAACACCAGTAGCAGGAGGCGGGGCTGGCAACAGGATCAAGCGCATCGGAAACGCACTTAGCAGAACAGAAGCTCACTTAGCAGGAGCACTACTTCTAGGAGACCCCATGCGAGAAGTTGTCCAGGTCGGATTCGGCGAAGCCATGATCGTTATTTCGGGCCTAGAGATGCCGCCTGTCTGGCGGTACGGTCGGTCTTGCCTGAGACATCCCTGCAATTGTGGGCTCCGAGATGCCGCGCGAGAGAAAGGCCAGCCCATTTCGCTTAGACATCATCGCCCCTGTCCTGAGGCGGTCCAGCTCTTTTGGCTTGAGACATCCACGCAGTTGCGGGCTTCCAGGCGCGCGAGATGACCATCCAGCTTCCCCACACACACTCGCAACTCAGGGCCCATGGATGCCCTGACCTGAGCTGGTCCAGCCAGTTCCGCTTCACACCTCGTCACAACTCTGGGCTCGGATATCACCTGGCCTGAGGTCGTCCAGCCATCTTCGCCCGATGCATCCTTGTTATTGTGGGTTAGTCGATGCTCTTGCCTCACGGTATCCGATCCCGTTCCCTCGCTTTTCTGTGTTCGCAATTGCCGTGGATTGATCTTTTCGCTTGAGATCTCTTTGCAACTCTGGGTTCGTGTACTTGATGTCCTCATCTCACGTGGTCCCGGTCCTTTTCGCCTGGGACGTCGTCGGGATTGTGTTTTCGAATATGCCCACAATCAATTTCGCCCGAGATCTCCCCTTTCTGGGCTCAGAGACGTCCTGTCAATGCTGTCGCCGATGACCCATTCGACAATTTGTGTCACTTGTCAGATGAATACGCGGATACACTTGAACCCTCCTTGTTGCCAGTGGCAAATATGTCAAAACGGGCGAGGGTACTTAGCTGGGCATTGCATTAGGCGAGTTGCCCGTCTTCTGCCGATGGGATTTTTGGAGCAAGTGATTTCACACGCTAGTCACCCAAAGGGGTGGGCGGATCTTCCTTGCCTTAGATGCTGCGTGGTACTTCGCCATCAGCCAGGCTCAGGCGACTGTCGCTGCACCGCGCCTTGCCTGTAAGCAAAACAAATATATATATATATATATATATATATATATATATATATATATCTCTATCATTTCGCCTTCAAGGCCAGCGGGTTCGGAAGTCATGGGGCGTCACGTCAAGTTCGCGGGAGTGGTCAGTGATATGCCAGCACCAAGCTTGGCCAGGCCTTCCATGGGCTTTCGCCAGTGGCCCCTGAGAGGCCTGGCCAACTTAGGAGCTTCGATTTTTGGTCGATCTGACTCTTGGATCGTAATTCCCTGATCTCAGGGGACGTCGACGACGACGACGACGGAGACGATTGCAACGACGACGGTGACGAATACCCATCGGTCGTTGAAAGTAGGTATTTTTGAGAGCCCCAGAAATCCAATCTCCTTGAAGCGCCTTCCTACCTCAATGATCGAGTGGCTTCACCTGTTCCGTCCTCTTTAGGGGGTGGGCGAACACCCAATCTTGTTTCAACGCCTTCCACTTCGTGCTTCTACCTATTTCTCCCGACCGATGGGTACATCGTTGACGTCGTCACATCGTGGACCGACGCCGACGACGACCGACCGACCGACCGACCGACGACCGAGGACCGACGACTTTCGAACGACGAACAGCGACCAACGAACCACGACCGACGACCTGCGACCCACGACCGACGACGATCGACCGACGACCGACCACCGACCAACGACAACCGGCGACGACCGACCGATGACCGGTGACGACGACGACCGCCGACCGACGACCGACGACCGATGGCGGCCGCGCGCGGCCACCAGGCGGTCGGCCGCCCTGCCTGCTGGGCCCCGTGGGCGCCGGCGAGGCCCTGGGCGCGGCGCTGCGGGCCGCCGGCTGGAACGTCTCGGCGCTGCCCGCCGCGCGGCGCGCCCCGCGGGGTGTTGTCGTTGTCGTCGTCGGCGTCGTCGCCGTCGTCGTCGGCGTCGGCGTCGTCGTCGGCGCCGTTTTCGGCGGCGTCGTTGTCTGCGTTGCACCCGTTGTCGCCCGATCGCGCCGACGCCGACGACGACCCGATGACGCCAACGTCGCCGCTGTCGCTGGCGACGACGTCTGGGCGCTGCCTGCCGCGCGGCGCCCTGCCAGGATCCTTGTCAGGGCCTGCGGGGGTGGCGTCGACTCCCGGGTCGTCGGCTGCGTCGGCGGCGTCGGCGTCGTCCGCGTCGTCGGCGGCTGCGGGGGCGTTGGCGGCGCCGTCGTCGGCGGCGCCGTCGTCGGCGGCAGCGGCGGCCCCGGCCGCGCGACGCCCCCCGCGGGCTTGTCGTCATCGATCGAGTTGCGGGGATCGAGGTTCGAGGATCGAGGTTTGTCGGACTCCGCCCTTGCAGTCGTCGGGGAACTTACAGGTCGTCAGGCCCCTGAAGGCAAGGACACATCCTGCGAGAGTCAGGTGTTTGCAAAGGGGCCGCCCTTCGTCATTGCAGCCTTTGGTAGTGTCAAGCTTCAGTGCCATGAGGGCACGAGGGACTCTTGGGGCCAGAGCCGGATTCTCAGACGGGCGCGCGGTGGATGGGCATTTTCTGACGAATGCGCGCAGCGCATTGCTGATACAGCCACATGTTGAAAGCAAACCGTGCTCCAGTGAAGCTGCTGGGGTTTCAAGACGAGTGTGCGGTGACAAGGCGACAGCCGCGTCCTCCTTTGTAACTGCGAATTTTAATTTAGAACTCGCCCTCTATCCGTGTACTTGTCGCAATGTTCTTCGACGAATGCGCGCGGCGCTCAAGCGATGATCCGCCGTATTCTGAAAACAGTCCGCCTTCCGCCTGTGTATCAGTCGTGAAATTTTGGAGCGATACGGTGCGAGGAAGCCTAAGACGAAAACCTCTGACCCGCCCTGCCGATACGTCTTGCACTGTGGCGAGGAGGTGTTGCTCAGAAGGCCGACGACGACGGCAACGACGACCGAGACGACCGACGACGAGCGCAACGGACCCACGACCGACGGCGAGCACTCCACCGCGGTGACGACGATGACGACGCCGACGCCGACGCCGACGGTGACGACGACGTGGTCGTCGTTCGACCGGATCTCAGGAACGATTGCAAGCGACCGACCGACGGACCGACGGACCTGTCTTTTGAATTCAAAAAACGGTTCGAATTCAAAGAACAGCTTCTGAAGGCAAAAGCTTGCCTCTAGAATTCCAGACGCTTCGCGTACCCCCACCAGGATCCGCGGCCCCCGCGCGCGCCCGGGTAATTCGTCACGGCCGCAGCCCGACCGTGACCCCTCGCCGCCGGCGCTTCCGCCTGCGGCTGTAAAAAAAAAAAAATCCCCACCAGCCCGTCCAGAAACGACGCCCAGGCGAGTAGAGGGTCGTCCTGAGGGGCTTTTCTGCGTCTTGGGTGCCTCGGGGGGGCCTCAGGAGCGATGGCCGGCGACCGACGGACGACCGACGACGGCCGCGACGTGCAGGCTGCCCGGCCGCGAGGGCTGCCGCCCGTGGCTGCCCGCCGTGGCGCGCTCCGCCGCGCCCCCTCTTCGCGCCGCGTCTCTCCGCGGTGGCGGACAGAACCCCCAATAGTGACACGTCGATTAGTGAATTGTCCGCTTTCGGTTCTCAAGAGGGCGCCGCGGCCGTTATTTTCCAGGCTTGCGCCCGCCAGGTTTGGGTCTCAGGTCGTTTTCACTAAACCACGTTTTACTAAAGGGAGGTCTGTCCATCCCCGACTCTCCGCGGTGGTGCCGACGGCGGCGGCGAGGCCTTCACTCACATCGACGATCGTTTGCGCAGGCGTGCGTGCACATGCTCTCTGGGGCCCGAGCAGGTGGGGTCGGAGGGTCGCGCCGCATCGCCGCTGCATCGGAGATGCGGCTCGATGTGGAGCCCGAGTTGACGTCGCAGATGCATGACCTACGTCGCCGATGCATCGCCGATGCATCGCCGAGACATCGCCGATGTATAGGGGATGCGGCGCGATCCTCCGACCCCCTCTACTCGAACCCCGTCTAAGAGGCCTCTATACATTTTCGGTGTAGTTCGAAGGGGGAATACCCGTATAAACATCAACTTTTGGTGTTCCGCGCTTGGGCCCCCCCGGCGGCGCTTCTGGCGCCGCCCCTGGCGCGCTCAGCGCGCCAGGGAGGGGGGTTCAGTGCAGATCCAAGAACTCCACGCGAAGCACCGAAAGTTTACGTTTATGTGTTTTTTCCTTCTTCTAGTAGTGGATGGGGATGGTGGTAGTGTGCTTCTGCTGCACACCCGCAGCCTCTGGGGCTCTGGCTGAGCAGATCGTGTGGCAGTTGGTGAGCACGCAACCGCTCGCGGGCCTCGAAGGAAAATAATCACGCTTCGACCCTTCTCGCTCATCTGTGTGGGGGAGGGGGGAAGGCTCCCTAGAATCACACCTCTGCTCCTTAGAAGGCGCGGGCCTGGTCTGTAGATGTGAGGCCCGCGCCTTCCAAGGAGCAACCTCCTTCCAAGAAGCCTCTTCCCCACTCCCCCCTGCCTCCTTGTGCGAGCGGCCACCCTCGTCAGAGCTTCGAAGAGGCCCTGAACAAGTGTGTTCGCCATGGGGAAGCGGGTCCTGAGGGGAACCTGTCCTGAGGTTTTTCTACGTTTTTTGGCTCTCGGGCCCATGACTGTCAGAAAACGGCGCGGATTCCCGCTCGCCCGCTTCACCGCTTCACCGCTTCACCGCTTCGCCTGTTTCGCCTGCTTCGCCTGCTTCGCCTGCTTCGCTTGCTTCGCCTGCTTCGCCGCTTCGCCGGCGTCGCCGCTTCGCCGGTGTCGCCGCTTCTCGGAGCTCCGCGCGGATCTTCTGGGGTCGGCGGTGGGCTCCCCCGACGCCGCTCCCTGGCGCGCTCCGCGCGCCAGGGGGGAAGGTCTGGCGCCGAGTGTGGAAAGGCGCGCGGAGCTCCGACAAATCGTTCTTGCTTGGCAGCTTTCTCAGGGCTTCGGTTCTTCGAGGGCGCGGGCCTTGTCTGCAGATGTAGGGCCCGCGCCCTCTGAGAAGCAGCCTCCTTCTCCGAAGCCTTCCCCCCTCCCACATAACCCCCCGTGAAGTGCGCGCCGCCAGTCTTGTTGTTCTTGGACGCCTTCCCAAGGGCCAGTTTCTCTGACGATCCTGGGGCGCTCTCTGACGATCCTGGGGGCCCGGCGGGGGCCTGCTGGAGGCCGAAAGGCCAGCTGCCCAAACAAGCAGTGGCGAGGCACCTTGACTTGCCTATAGGCCCACGAAAGCATGTTCTAAGAGCCTTTTGTGGTTTGCACGAAGTGCTGTCAGTAGAACATTGCTGGCTGAGACCGTCTTCGTTCGATGTAGCGGCTTTCTGTTCTAAGATTTCCTTTTCTTATTTTCAGAACATTATTTGGCCCTGCGAACATGACGTGGTAGGCCTGAATGCCTGGACGGTCGGTCCCTGCTCAACCAGGGGTCGCCCACTTTGCCACTTCAACCACTCCCGGCGAACTCAGCGCGCCATGGAGGGGGTCCACCGCTGATCCGAGAAGTCTGCGCGAACCTCCGAGTCATCACGTCTCCGCCGTCTCTCGCAATACAACAAGGGACGATCTCAAGCCTGTGATGTCTGTGATGCTTCTTTCGCAGCCTTCGTGGTGAGCTTTCGCTGGTCTCGTCGGCTCGTCAGACTGGCCTGGGCGGCTTCCGCCGGCCTCGCGGCTGCACTGCTGCCCCCGCGGCTTCAGCCCCCGCGTCCTTGTCGTCCTCGCCCCCATCCTCTCCCTCGTCCTGGTCATCGTCCTCGTCCTGGTCCTCGTCGTCCTCGTCCTCGCCGCCCTCGTGCTCCTCCGCCGTGCCTCGCCGGCCGAACGGCCCCCGCGGCCGCGCCGCAGGCCTTGTTCCTGCGCTCGGCGCTGGGCCCCGGGGGCCCGTGAGCCGCCTGCGCCGCCCGTGCGCGCGGGCACGCCGCGGAGAGGCTCCGCTCCTCCTCCTCC
>CAUYUJ010011207.1:0-24185 GCA_963575745.1 Prorocentrum cordatum
TATGTGGTTTGCACGTCCTGTGGCGCCTGGCAGTACACTTCCAAGGCCAAGAAGAAAGTCTGGTGCAAGTGCGGCGAGCCCTTCCACATCCCCGACGCTGGTGGTAAAAGCACCCAGCCCAGTCAGGCGAACGAGAAGGGCGCGCCGCAGGACCAAGATATGAAGTCCATCCTCACTGCGATCCTGGGGGTGCTCAGTGACGCCCAGAAGCAGGAGCTCGGGCCCGCCGCCCAGTCAGCAGCGGCGCTCGTGACGGAGAAGAAGCCCGCCCCCGCCGCAGCTGCAGTGGCAGCTCTCCAGCGGGTGCGGCAGCACGAGAAGAAAGTTGCAGAACTTGATATCCACGTACAGGAGTTGGAGACCCAGCTCCAGGCCGCCAAGGATGACCGCGCCAAGGTAACCATTGAGTTGCAGGAGGCGCGCCAGCAGTTCGAGGCGGCCAGCCAGCAGGCCACCGCCCAGTGGGGCGCCGCCGCCGCGGCCGAGGACGCCATGGAGGAGGACGAGGAGGCGGCGCCCAAGGCGGCCCCCGCGGCCGAGCAGCCCAAGGCCAGCGTCCCCGAGCTGCCACCAGGGCTGCGCGCCGCCGTCAGCGGCCTGCAGGGCGAGGACGCCGAGCAGGCCCAGGCCTTCGTGCAGCAGCTCGAGGCAGCGACCAAGGCGGGGAAGGCACCGCCGCCGAAGCGGCCGCCGCCCAAGCGCCAGGGCGCCGCTGGCGGGCCCGCAGCCAGCGCAGCGGGAGGAGCGGATGACGATGGCAGGCGTGGTCGCAAGACCGGCAAGTCGCCCGTTCCCCACCGCAGCCGCAGTGAGCCCAGGGGCCGTGGGGGGGCTGCAGGCGGGGGCCAGAGGGACTGACCGTCTCCCCGAGCCGCCAGCAGGGCGCACAGACGCGCCCAGCAGCCCCCCCGCAGATGGGGCCCAGCATATTTTCACCAACGATCAGCCGATAGCAAGTTTCACCAGTCTCGTCATCAGCCAGTCGGATGACATCATTAGCCTCAGCGACAGCAGTGAGAGTGACCTTGTCAGTTTTGACCCGTCCGTCGTCAGTGTCAGTGCCGCGGGAGATGCAGGGCACCAGGATGACCAGGATGGGAGGGGAGAACAAGGAGGGGAGCCACTCATGCTGTATCTCGCCAACATCACTAGCTGGCACAAGAAGGCCAGGGACTACGCTCAGTCCAGCGATTTTGCGCGGCCGCATGTCATTATGTTTAGTGAAATGCACGTTCGACGAGATAAACTGCGTGACGTGCATAAATTCATGAAGAAGCAGGGGTGCAGGTCCTACGTCTGCCCAGCTGTCAGGACTTCGGCGACGGGGTCTCATGGAGGGGTAGGCCTCTTCGTCCTGCGCAGCCTCTGCTCCCACGCCCGCATCATGGGGGCGAACGGACGTGACCAGCCCCTCTACGGTGGGCAAGGGTGGACAGCTTGCCACCTCCGTCTTCGAGGGCACAGCCTGATTTTGGTTTCCACTTATCTGCAAAGTGATGCAGGATACAACGAGTACAATACGCAAGTGACCAGCCAGATCGCCACCTTCCTCAGAGCCCACAAGTTGCCCTTTATCATCGGGGGGGACTGGAACATGACAGGGAAGGAGCTCATGGAGGGGGGCCTCTGGGTGAAGACCATAGGTGGGGTCCTCGTCGAGCCGAAGGTAGACTCCACCTGCAACGGGCGGGTGATTGACTTTTACGTGGTGTCTGAGAAGCTAGGTAGGCTCCTGCAGGTCACCCCAGATCGCACCAGTCCATGGAGGCCCCATCTTGGGTTACGAGGAGAGCTTCGAGTAGAAGTTCTCAGCAAGCACAGCACGTACCCCGAGGAGGCCCCAGATGTCAACATGTCAGGTGCGGCCCCGCGGCCGTGGGACGAGCTCCAGATCCTGGCTCTCCAGAAGTTCCCCGAGGCTCCAGAGGTCCTACATCCCGTAGCACAAGCGCATGTCGACGACACCCTCACGCATAGGTTTGCCGTCCTCTCGCAGGCCCTGGAGTGGTGGTGCTCGGTTCCAGACCTTGGAGGGCCAACCCGGGCCCAACCCTTTCGCCTGGAGACGCGGGCGGCTTTCAAGCCCAACCCTCCAGAACCAAGGGGGGGGGGCCGAGAGCCGAAGGTGGAGCACCATCCAGCAGAGAGCTCGGGAACGGGATCTTGCCAGGAAGCGTGACCCCACAGGCCCCAACCATCGGAGGCTCCAGAGGCTCATCGAGGCTACCGTCGTCGACCTAGATTGGGACTCAAACCTCGCGGATGACCAGCAGTGGGCGCTCTGGCACAGCCTGAGGGAGAGGTCCAGCGAGCCTTTCCCCTTGCACGACCTGCTAGAACAGCAGGTGCAGTTTTACGAGACCCGCGCGCTGAAGCAGGCCCAGGACGGTTTCGCGGACTGGTTGGAGACCAGCATCAAGCGAGGGGGCGGAGCCGCCCACGCCTTCACCAGAGAGATGGAGGTAGAGGTTACCCCCGAAGAGGCAGACAACCTGGTCCTGGAAGAAGAGGTCCTCATGGACCCCAGCGACATCCTTGAGGCCATAAGCGAATTCTGGCAGCAGTACTGGGACCCTGAGAAGATCCAGGCCACGAACCCCATCTCGGCCCCGTGGATCCAGGAGATACGGGAGGAGGCGATGGAGGACAAGGCTCTGGAGGCCCCCTGGACGGAGGAGGAGGTTCTGAAGGCCATCAGATCTTTCCCAGGACACTCGGCCACAGGCATGGACCAGCGGCGCGTACGAGATTTTGTTCGACTCCCAGGCCCAGGGCTCGCAGAGCTCACGAGCATGTTAAACACCATCGAAGAGAAGCAGTCGATGCCCGCCCAGTGCTTAGGGAACCTTGTAGCGCTCAAGCCGAAGACCGTGACGGCGGATAGGCCGATCACGCTCACCACCTCCCTCTACAGGCTGCTCATGAGGATGAGGAGGGGGGAGATCGGCAAGTGGGAGGCGGCCAAGGCAGGACACTGGGACGCGGCAATCAAAGGATCCAGCTGTCTGCGCGCAGGCATCGTTTCAGAACTTTTTGCGGAAGTGGGGGCGGAACTACAGATCAAAGTTGTCGAAGGGCTCTTGGACCTAGAGAAATTCTACGACACCATCCTCACCCACGTGTTAGCGGCTAAGGCCAAAGAAATGGGGTACCCAAGTATCTGTCTAAGTCTGGGGATCATGACCCACCTAGCAGTTCGATATCTCACCACGGGGATGGGGGTCAGCCATCCGATCATTCCCCAGCGCAGTATCTTAGCGGGATGCGGCCAAAGCGTGGCTTGGACGCGAGTTCTTTTGCACGACCCCCTCCATCAGGCGCATCTCAAGTTCAGCCGTCTCACCCTCAGGACCTGGGTGGGCGACCTGCGGGCCCGCGTGGTCGGCTCGGCCGCGTCCCTGCTCCAGTCCTTCCCCGAGGCTATGAAGTTTATCAAAGCAGGGCTCGTAGATCTTGGGTGCAGGTTATCCCCGAAGTCGGCCCTCTTGTCGAATGACAATGACATCAGGAACCAGGTCCAGGACTCCTGCAAGCTCCACGGGATCCCCCTGCAGACCAAGCTGGGCACCAGGGACCTCGGGTTGGACTCCACAGTAGGCAAGCGCAGGTACTTGAAGGTCAGCAGGGCTCGGCAGCGTTTGGGGTTCAGGAGGCACAAGAACATTCAGAGACTCCTGAGGGTGACCAAGAGTGCTCATCGTCTATATCGTGCAGGGGCTCAGCCACAGCTCCATTGGGGACTTGAGGGCCACGGGGTCTCCCCGACAGAGCTCAGCCAGCACAGGAGAGCAGCAGGGGCGGCCCTGGGGACCAGTAAGCCAGGCAGTTGTCTCACCGCAGGGCTCCACCAGTCGAAGTTGCCGCCAGAGGCCCTGGACCCCGCCATCTTCCATCGCGTCAATCTTTTTGAGATGTGGTTCGAGCTGGTGGAGACCCAGCCGCGCCTCAGGAATGGGATCGAGCTCGCCTGGCCCAAGGTGGTCGCCAAGCTCCAGCGGCCCAGGCGGTGGAACAATGTGGTCAGCCATCTCAGTGCCGTTGTGGCCACTCTCATCGACCTGGGGTGGCAGCCCGACTCAGCCTGGGCTTGGACAAGCCCAGCGGGCCAGGTTTTTCGAGTCCGACCTGGGAGTCTGCAGGAGCAAGACTATTTCATGCGCAGATTCCAGCAGTTCCTCCACCACCGAGTCTGGAGTGGGGCCCAAGGGGGACACGCAGCAGGAGGGGTACATGATGGAGTCGATATCAAGAGTTCGCGGTGGCAGATCGAACGGATGTATCGCGACGGACAGAAGAACCTCGCGAAGGCGCTCAAGACAGTTTGTGCTTGTTCAGCCTGGAGCCCCAGGCGACGCTTCGAGGCAGGCTTAGCAGACGACTCGGTTTGCCCGTTGTGCGGAGACCATCATTGCGATGATTATCACAAGTTCTGGGGGTGCCCGCTCCTTTTCCAGGCCGAGCATCCCCTCATTCAGGAAACAGAGGACCTAGTGGACGCCGCTCAAGGGAACGACCAGCCAGCTTGTCTGTGGCTCCGAGGGCTCATTCCAGCAGGTCTCGCTCTGAAGGCTGTAGAAGACACCACACCTCAGCGCCCCGTCCTAGTTGGGACTGGCGCTTTCCTGGGCCCTCCTGAGCCGAGGGGCGGTTGGCGCCTCGGTTCGGTGGATGGCTCAGGGGGTGCTTTCTCTTCCGATCCCCGCCTGAGGCGTGTAGGATGGGGTGCGGGGGTCTGGGATGAAGATTAAAACCTCCTTGGCACTCTCCAAGGGAATGTCATAGGGCTCCAGACCATCAATCGGGCTGAGCTCAAAGGGGCCATCGAGCTCCTCAGGCACACCCAGGGCGACCTTATAGTGGTCACCGACTCGGCCTACCTCATCCGTGGGTACCGCAGGGGTCCCCGTAGGCGAGCTCGTTCCAATCGTAGGCTCTGGGCCGAGCTTTGGAGGGTCCTAGGGGCTCGCGCGGGCCAGGTTCGGTTTCTTAAAGTAAAGAGCCATGCCACGGACCCTGAGGTCCGCGCCCGTTTTCCCGCCTGGGCCCTGTATGTGAATGAACAGGCCGACGAATTCGCTGGACAGGCTGCCGCCTCTGCCGCCGCGCCCCAGGACCTGGTCGACCGAGTGCTGGCCTTGGACACACTCGCAGAGCAGATCCGAGGGCGATTGGCCACTGTCCAGATGATGTGGTGGACCCACTACCCAGTAGAAGAGGCTCCTGCTGAGACCAAGAGAGCTCAGCGTAAGGAGCGGAGTGACAAAGCTTTCCAGCACCTTTTAGAGGTGACCGCTCACTGGCCCGAGGTCCGCGATGACCAGGTTTCCTGCGTCAGGTGTGGCAAGCAGACCCACAGGAGGTGCTGCGCTCGCTGGCTCAAGCTCCCTTGCCCCGCCGCCAGGCCCGCGGCGCGAGCGCAGGAGCCCTCCAGAGCCGCGAGTTCGTCACAGGACATCGGGCAGGAGGCGGCCCTCCCTGCCGCTGGAGGCCCGCCCCCCATCCATCCTAGCCACCGGCCCCACCTCGCCGTCTGCCGTGGGGCCCTCTGGCGTCGGAGGTGCGGGTGCTGAAAGGTTCGGGCCTCCAGGAAATTCAAAGAGCAGTGCACCCCGCCTTGCAACAGTCAGAGTGGGGGGCACAAGGCCATTTTGAAGCTCACCAAGGAGCAGCCCCCCCCCAGGCCTCAAGGAATGGCCCCGAGGGAGCTCGTGAGCCCCACTAGTCCCCCTATCGTGTAGGGATCGAGACTGCCCGATGGGGCGCGCGCGGAGGAGGAGGAGGAGGAGGAGGAGGAGGAGGAGGAGGAGGAGGAGGAGGGGTGGAGGAGGAGGAGGAGGAGGAGGAGGAGGAGGAGGGGAGGAGGAGGAGGTGGAGGAGGGAGGAGGAGGAGGAGGAGGGGGGGGAAGGAGGGGGGAGGAGGAGGAGGAGGAAGGAGGAGGATGAGGAGGAGGAGGATGAGGAGGAAAGAGGAGGAGGATGAACGAGGGAATGGAGGAGGATTGAGGAGGTGGACGAGGGAGTGAGGAGGGGTCGAGGAGGGGGGAGGGGGTGGGGGAGGGTGGGAGGGGAGGGGTAGGGGGAATTGGAGTGGGAGGTAGGGAGGTGGGGGAGGTGGAGGGAGGAGGGACGACGTGGAGGGGGGGTGGTTTTGGACTAGGTGGAGGAGGAGGGCAGGAGGAGGAGGGAGGGGGGGAGGATTGAGGAGGAGGGAGGTGGAGGAGGATGGAGGAGGAGGAGAGCAGGAGAGGAGGAGGTAGTGGGGAGGTGGTGGGGGAGAGGGGGAAGGTATTGAGGAGGGGGACGTGAGGAGATGGTAGGAGGAGGTCGTCGAGGTGGGGGGTGTCGGAATAGGAGGAGGAAGGGGTAAGAGGAGGGGGGGGAGGGGAGGAGGGAGGAGAGGGAGGAGGAAGGGGAGAAGGAGGAGGAGGAGGGGAGGAGAGAAGAAGGAGGGGGATGGGGATAATTGATGAGGGAGGGGGTCGGGAGGAAGAGGAGGGGGAGGAGGAGGAGGAGGAGGAGAAGAAGGAGGAGGAGGAGGAGAAGGAGGGGGATGAGGAGGGGGACGAGGAGGATGAAGGGGAGGAGGACGAGGGGGAGGAGCAGCAGGAGAAGGAGGATGAGGAGGAGGGGGACTAAGATGACACTAGTAATAGTAATAATAATCATAATACGAATACTACTAATCATATTAATCATACTACTAGTAGTAACAATACTACGAGTAATAATGCGAATGCTACGAATGATAATAACAATACTAATCCTACTAATTGTACGAGGTATTATTAGTATAGTAATAATACGCATAGTAATACTACTAATAATACTACTACGACTACGACTACTAATAATAATAGTGGTAGTACTAATACCAGTAGTACTACTAATAATATTAATACCACGACTACTAGTCATAATGCTAGCAATGCTGATACGAATAAGATTATCAATACTGGTAAGAATACAAGTAGCAACACTAAACAAACTAATACTAGTACTACGAATACTAGTAATACTAGTAATACTGACATGAGCATGATATTTGTAATAATATGAATAATACAAGTATTCAGAACATTAGCACGCATACTAATACTAATAAAAACATCACTAATGCTACTAGTGATAATAGTACTAAAGGTAATAATAATAGTAATTGTAAAATAGTAGTAATAGTAGTAATAACACCACTCATACTAGTAATACTAGTAATAATAGCAGTAATAGTAATACTACGATTGCGAATAATAGAAATCATACTAATACTACGAATAATAAGACTACTAATCGCACTAATACTACTACTACTAATACTGATAATAAGAATACCATTATTATTAATAATAATAATAGTACTAATAATAGTAACATTAATATTACGAATACTAAATATTTATGATTATAAAGAATAATTTAAAAAGCACTAGCAAGAAATAAATATACTTTACTTATGGGAAGAAAAAAGACGAAGGCAAGAGATGAGGGAGGGGGTATGAGGAGAGGAAGGTGGAGGAGTGAGGAGGAGGGGGGAGGGGGGAAGGTGGACGGGGTCGTGGGAGGGGGAAGGAGGAGGGGGCAGGGGGAGGGGGAGGGGGAGGTCATGAGGATGTGAGGAGGAGGAGGAGGAGGGAGGAGGAGGAGAAGGGAGGAGAGGTGGAGGAGGAGGAGGAGGAGAGGAGAGGAGGGAGGAGGTGGAGGAGGAGGGAGGGAGAGGAGGAAAGGAAAGGAGGAGGGAGGGAGGAGGAGGTGGAGGAGGAGGAGGAGTGAGGAGAGGAGGAGGGAGCGAGGGGGGAAAGGTGGAGGAGGAAAGGGAGGAGGAGGAAGGGGAGGAGGAAGAGGAGGAGGGAGGAGGAGGGGAGGAGGAGGAGGAAGGAAGGGGTGGGGGAGGGAGAGGAGGAGGAGGAGGAGGACGAGGAAGAACATGATTTATTTAAAAAAAGTAGGAGGAGGAGGAGGGGAAAGACAAAGGAGGGGAGGAGAGAAAATTAGAAATTGTTCTCCCTCCTTACCTCCCTTTTCTCCTTCCTCCCCCCCCCCCCCTTCTCATCCTCTCTTCTGTCTCCCCTTCTCATTTTTTTTTCCTTTGATGTAACTTCTCCTGGTTGGCATCCGAGGCGCAATAGTTTTTTCGGGACGGGGCAGTGGGGGGAGTTTCGCCCCTGCCTGAGGTATAATTCCTGACCATTGTGATTCTGAAGTTTACGACAGAAAAACTAGCTTCACGGATGGAGGGCGGGTTGTTTTCAACATGTGGCTCTCGCTTTAGCGCCGCACACACTGTTTTTCAAAACGTGCAAGTGTTTCACGGATTGAGGGCGGATGGTTTTCAACATGTGGTTATTGCTTCAGCGCCGCGCACAATCATTTTAAACATATGCAAGAGTGTCACTCAACATGTGGCTCTCGCCTTAGCGCCGCGCGCATTCGTTCTAACAACTTGCAGGACCTTCGTTGATTGAGGGTGGTTCCTTTTCAAAATGTGGCTCTCGCCTTCGCGCCGCGCACACTCGTTTGAACATGTTGTACGAGCTTCACGGATTGAGGGCAGTTTTTTTAGTTTGGGGCTCTCGCTTCAGCGCTGCTCACAGTCGTTTTAACATGTTGCAAGGGTTCCACGGACTCCCATCCTAATCGTACCAAGCATGGTGTTTTGGAAAGGTGCATGGTTACACGGGCAAAACAGTTATGTTGATTCGCTGTGTTGAAGTACCAAGCAGGGCGTCCTGGCACGATCCCAGACCGTCAGGACGCAGCAGTCAGGTAGATCCGTGGCACGGAAATCCCGAGAACAATGTTTTGGCATGCTTCGCGGTCTTCAAGCGGTTGTTTTCCAACGAGGCAGTTCCCTCAATGGAATTGAACTGTTGTAGGGGCCTGTGCAGAGGGAGCTTGGAGAGGGGGTTCATTCCAACATCGTTGATGATCCTTGGATTTACACTGTTCTTCCCTCCTTCTCCTCCTCCTCCTGCTCCTCCTCCTCCTCCTCCTCCTCCTGCTTTTCCTAGTCGGCTTAAGGGGTTAATGGGGGGGCGATCGACTTACCGAAAGCACACATTTTTACCCCTTTACACGACTACGCCTCCCAACCGAGATGGCCAGGTGAGGGGGGGGGGGGGGGGGGGGGGGGGGGGGGGGGGGTGGGCGGGTGGGGGGGGGGGGGGCGGGGGGGGGGGGGCAAACCGCCGTTTACCGCTCTGCCTTCATGCGCATTGCTGTGTACAACCCATTGTCAGCGGGGACAATCGAGAGACTTACAGACATCAGCTTCGAACTCAAACAGTGGGACATCATTATGATCTGCGGCAGTGCCGAATGGTGTGGACCAGAACCCCCCCCCCCAAACAAAAAATAAATAAAAAAAAAAAAAGCTACTCCCAAACCGCTGGTGTTTGCGATTTGGCGCACGCAAGGGAAGATTTATCACGAGCGCGCGCGGAATTACTATTCTAATTAGCAGGCTGATCCCGCAGACCAGCCTCAGAGCTATCTATCATCCACCAACGCAGCTCCAGGGACGAGTAGCAGGCATTAAATTGCACACCCCAGGGCAAGGCTACGCATTTTTCCCAGTCTACTACGCCCCCACCCACCTCAAGAACTACGTCGAGATTGGCAAGAGAGTGACGAGCTGGATAGAGCACACCACGGACGCGCTAGGAGTCAGGACAATGATAGTGGTAGGAGGGGGCCTCAACAGTGACTTGGGACTGCACCGCGACTCGGACGGCATAGTGCAGGCGAGCATGGACAGTTGTGTTGGGGGGATCGAGCGAAGGCTGGAAAACGAGAACGGGAAAATGTTCAGAGAACTCTGCACGAGCAGCACATTTTCTGTAGTTACTACTGGGTACGATATAGGGCCCACCGACTACGGCACGCAAGGGGGAAACGCGCGAATCGACCATATAGCGATCCCAGCAGGGGCCCTGCACCTAGTTAAGCGTTGTTTGGCCCTCCACACGGCAGGGAAGCGCCTGCAGACCATCAGGTCCAGAGGACTTCGAGACCACGTGCCAGTCGGACTCATCCTCGACCCGAACGCGAGGCACTTCGCACGGCCGCGGCCACGACTACGCTTGGACAGGGATGCACAGATGGC
Organism: Prorocentrum cordatum; assembly: GCA_963575745.1. Taxonomy (NCBI): domain Eukaryota; class Dinophyceae; order Prorocentrales; family Prorocentraceae; genus Prorocentrum; species Prorocentrum cordatum. The sequence continues at coordinate 10,100 of CAUYUJ010011207.1, forward strand.
TTGCGTGAGGAAGGGCAGGAAGAGAGAGGAGTGGCTACGAGCAGTAGATCAAGAGCTAGGCGCAATAAGTACGGAGGACTGGGAGGAAGCAATAGCAGCACCGACGCCTGATCGCTCTTGGCCCTTCTACTCCACAGCAGTCAGGACAGCACTAGGACAAACCTTCGGGCAGACACGGCAGCAGCCAGACGCCTCGACGCAATTCCTCAAGCAACACAGGCAACAACTACTGAGCAGACGAGACATCAGAGCCAAGCTAGGTCCAGAGGTAACAGACGAGGAGCAGGAGAGCATCAGAGAGCAGCTGAAGGAGGTCACGGCAGTATTGAAGCATATCAGGGAAGCGCACGAGAAACAGAGGAAGAAGAGGCTAGTGGGGGAGATCTGGGAGGCACACGAGAGGAGCGACTTTGCAGAAATGCACCGGCTGCGAATCCAGTACCAGATGAACGGCAGAGGACCAAAAAAGAGGTACTACTTCTCACCCAAGACACACTGGGATAACAACAAGTGGGAACAGGAGCTAAGTAAGGACCCCTCCCAGGGTGGATTAGGAGCTGTCCCGATCTCGCTGCAGCAACAACTACAGGAGCATGAGGAGTAGTATGCCGACCAGATGCCACTACCATGCGATCACGACCTTATGGCGAGGGTGGCCCAGGACAGGTGGAGCATGTTGCAGTGCAGCAAGAGAGCAGGAAAGAGGAGAGCGTGGCCAGAATGGGGATTGCCAGTAGAAGCCACTCTGCTCTTACTCGACCCGAAGATCAACCTCGGCAGCCCAGACGAACTTAGCGAGCGTAGAGAAGCTAGAGCAATCAGAGAGGCCGAGAAAAGGAACGACGAAGAGGAGCTGGAGAAGCTGAGTTCAGCATGCAGTTTTCGAAGAGGACGGCAACTGTTAGCAACAATGGGATGGGATGGAGGACGGCTAGGTGTTAGAGAGGGCATGGTTATGCAAGAAAGCGATGTGGTGAACTACACAGTTGGAAGGGGACAGTACACAGGACTAGGTACTGAAGTGGCGGCAGACGGCAGAAATAAGTTATTCCACGACAGACTCACTGAGGTGCTTGTGAAATGCCGCACGACGCAGACTACACCCCTGGACTGGCACCGATCCAAGGCATTTGATGCAGACAAGGGGAACGAGAAGGATGGTATCCAGGGAAAAAGAGTGATGCATGCATACTGCAGCACGGGCACGTCTTGGTTTGCAGGGACCCACAGAAGAGGAGGGCCCCAGCAGCGCCCCCCCTGGGCCCAAGGAGGACTCCCCCATAGGTGCAGAGAAAACTCGATCGCTACCATTATGACTACAAAGTGGAAGGCAGAACAGCTTGGATATAGCACTGTGTTTACCAACTACGATTGCTCCAACGCTTTCGCCAGCACACACGAGTCTCTACTGCAGGCAGTTGCTTTTAAACAAGCCGACGAATGGGGCAAGCCACATGCGGTGAATGCGATCGGTTACACGACCCTCACCATGGATACAGCAGAAGGGGAAACGACAATGGCAACAACTACTGGGTCACAGATGGGATTTACCACGGCGCCAAGACAATTCAACGATGGATACAACATCTACGTGGACAAATGGAATACCCAGGAGCGACAGGACCCACGACAACGACTGCATGATACGCCGCACCCTATCACTGGCAAAGTGTGCGACCTGGCCCTCAATACATTCATGGATGATATCACCAAAACCCATGCAATGCCACCAGCAGCAAGTGCTACAACCATAGTGGGGCACCTCAATGGGGCGACGGCAGCGCTGGAACAAACTATTGCCAAAGGCGGCTGGAAACTGAACGCTGGAAAAATTAACCGCCCCCTCAGCTTGCGAGGCCGAGGCAGCCGCGCGAGCACCAGGAAGATAAGGAGCAAAGAAATAAAGGGGTTACCTATCAGAGAGATGCGCGTGTTAGGACCATACCTCCCGCCCGACCAAGGGCTCTCAGGCGAAATGCAAAGGAGATGCGCTGCCGCACGCCTTGCATGGAGGCAAGGAGGAACTTTTTGGTCGTCAAAAACAGCCTTTGCAGTTAAAAGGATGATGTTCACGGCATTTGTGTTCGGAGCCGGCCTTGGCGGCCTCGCGGCCCTCGTCTTGCCAGCAGCCAGCACCAATGCACTGGGCGCGTTATTTGGGAAATATCTACGTACTCTCGCCAGAGGAGCAATGTCCTGGACTACAGAAGCAGGCGACACAAGGTGCAAAAGTACAAAACAGGTGTTTAAATGGTGGAGGTTAGAAAGATCGGCAGTTGAATTACGCACTCGCAGGCTCAAGTGGTACCAAAAATGGGCACTGTATCCAGCAGAACATGCCAATGTGGTTGCGGCAATCTTTGGCGACTCTACGATGGGCCGACTACACAACAAAGCTAGACTACTTAACGGCAACTGGACTGGTAACGAATCGGCCCCAATGGCCAAACAATACCTCGAAGACCTCGAACAACTAGCGCAAACAGATGAAAACATGAGGGGATGGTGGGAGAGGAGGAGGTCCGACCTACACATCTTAATATGGGGGACGGAGGAATGGCATCAGTGGATCAACCTCGACCCAGCCATATTGCGCAGTGCAGCGACGCATTGGAACGATGCATCGGAGGAGGTGAATGAGAAGGAGGGGGAGGAGCACATCACTAAACCGCACTGGTGCGATCATGTGTGCGTTGACGACAACGGAGTGCAATATACTTGTGCTGCGCGGTTTGCTACCTCACAAGGGCTAGGTGCGCGCAAACGAGGAGTCCACAAAACACACACCCTGCTCTCAAAGCTTATCGTTACAAACCAGTGCCCTTGGTGCCTCAGTTCTTTCAGCAATCGGATCACGGCATTGGACCATGCGAAGAGGGCTACAGAGAAACACGGCACGTGCTACGAATATCGTAGCAAGTGGGCCCACGAGGTCATCATCCCTGACACGCTCACATGTGCTATCTGTGGACATGAGGCTCAAGAGCTACCCTCTCTTCAGCAACACCTCAGATCCCACCGCCCTGGACCAGCTGATCTTCGCCCAGCCCACGATGGCGCCCCCCGCACCAGCGGAGTGGCAGGTCGCAAAGCGAGGACCCCAAGCCGCAGGAGCCGCCGGAGCCGCCAAGAAGGGCAAGGGCAGCACGGGCAAGGGCGGAGCAGCCAGTGGCTCAGGAGGCGGCCGCGCACCTGCTGGGGACGACTTAGGCTTCGAGAACGAGGGCTACGACGACAAGCTCACCACGATCCAGAAGCTGAGCTTGCGGAACAGCCAAGACATCAGGGAGCTGTACCACGCGACGACGGACTTCTGGCTCATTCCAGCAGCCAGCCCACCATTCAATGAAGCGATCGCAGCGGCCCGCACATACGGACAATAAGTACGCAAAACAGGGAAGAAGCACGGCCTGGGCCCGCCTCACGCCCACGTGGCAGTGGCAGCCATCAGGGGGATGTGGGAGTCCCTCGACGGCGAACAAGGGAGCGAGACAGAGAAAGCGGCGAAAGCCATCCTGCAGGAGTACGTCGAGGCGACGAACCACGCTCTCGGACTCCTCATCGTGCAGAAGACCATCCTCACTTTCAAGGTCGGGGAGACCTACAAGAAGGAGGACCTGGACGAGACGGAGCGGATGGGCAAGATGCACTACACCTTGGCGCCCCAGCCCACGATCGCGGCCATCTTGCAGAAGAACGAGCCTGGAGAGCAGGTGCTCCTGGCCGCCAGGAACTACAGCCCCATCAAGCTCAAGGAAGCGATGACCACGGCGCTCCTCTGCTGCAACGGCTCCAAATCGACAGGAGCGGGACCGAAGACCGCCCTCGAGCGAGCCGTGGAGGCGCAGCTGCGCAGGAACACCAGGGTTCGCCAGTGACTACGACGGGAACACCAAGCGGAGTGCAACCGGCACCGACAGAGGCACCGACGCAGGTAGCCGTCGGTCCGCCCTCCCTCCTCCGCGCGCGCGCCCCCGCAGGTGCTCGCGAGGCAGCGTGGCCGCCTCGCTCAGAGAGGGAAAAGATAGCAAATGAAATAAGCATGGGCCCCAGGAGATATGGAGCGCTCACAAGACAGCGCACGATCAGTCCTCACTTCCAAGAATTGTATTCTCTTGCTACAAGCTACCGAGATTGGCGAAGAAGGATTGCCGAACTGGGCCCCCCACCAGGCCCCAGCAGACCTCCAGAGCCCCCCTCGGATCAGCGAGCTGACCCTTAAGACATTGTATAGGATGTTTCACGGCCTCTGAGAGTTGTTACAACTACATCTCTCATTCCCACTCCAACCTACCACCACATCTCCCACGGCATGCTGATGTGACGAGACATGTGCGCTTGCTTATACGAAGTTGCGATCTTCCAAATTATTCGGATCAGACAACAGCTGTGAAGTAACACGTGTGCTTGCTCCTACGAAGCTCTGATCTACCTACGTTCTAAACTACTGGGATCGGACAACATATGTGAAAGCAGGAGCCCATTCTCAAACCACAACAGCAGAAGTTCTCTCTATTCTTCCTACTATGCAGACGGTACTCAGCCAATGTTGGTTCAGAAGTGCGAGCTCGCCTCCCCTCGGTTCCTTTGCCTCCTCACCTCAACCAGAGTGATGCCGCCACAAGAGCGTGGGCCACCACCAGCGCCACCAGCGCACCTCGCGCACTTCGACATCCGCTACAACAGCGCCAGTGGCCGCCTGATGACAGGCAACAGCAGGCTGAGGTCTACGAGGCCAGTGCTCGACGAGCTGATCGACCCGCTGAATGGCATCATCTCAGCGATCATAAGGCAGCAGACGCTCATAAACCTGTCGCTCGAGAGGCTATCGGCCCCAGTGGTCGTGGAACAGGAGGAGATGCTAGAGCGCCAGGAAGTCATCAGGAAGCTGACGAGCCAGCGACTGATCCTCGCGAATGCAGTGATGAGCCTGAGGTACGGCCTCAACCAGATCCAGACAGAGGACGAATCGCTCGTCGGCCCGTGGCCCGACGAGATCAACTACATCGAAGAGCTGGGCCTCAGATGAGTAGCTAGCTCGCGGCCGCCCTGTCTGTCTAGTTCCGCCCTCCAGGCGCGCGCCGAGGAAATGTTACTTTAGACCGGTTTTTTCCTCGATGCCCGTTGCTTCTGGGTCGATCAGACGGAAAACTGCTGTAACAGTTTTAACGCTGGCTGGGCCTGCATTCAGAGCTGGCAGCACGAGAGGTCATCGCTTCTGTCCGCTTCGTCCCCTCTTGAGTCGCCCCTCGCCCCCCCTCCCCCCTCGCTCGCGCGAGAGAGCCTGACCAGTGCCCCTCGCGGCAGCTGGTCGCCAACGTGGCCAGCAGCAGCCGCCTCCGCGAGAGTAATGGGCGGATATGCAAAGCACGACCGTCCCGATTCTCTTGGAGGGCCAGAGCGCCCCCCATCGGGATCAGGCAGGGAGTGCGGCGCAGATCGGTCGACTAGAGGCGGGCAGGAGCCCCGCCGCCGTCTTGCCCCCCCCCCCCCCCCCCGAGGTACTCGGGCGGAGGTCGCATGGGCAGGCCTCATCAGGAGCAGAGGCCCCCCGCTCCATATCCCACGCTGATGGCTATGCAAAGTATAGCCCGAGCGCGTCTGGCGCTCGAGCTAGAGCAGGAAGGACGCCGTCCGAAGCGCCTTACCTTACCTTGCCTTACCTGCTTCTCCTCCTTCTCTTCCCCCGCAGCCATTTTGGCTCAAGTGCGAAACCGTGGCCCTGCGGTTTCGTGCTTGCCTGCAGCCGACCGAGGGGCTGGTTCGAGGCGAGCTGCCCACAGCAGGCGTCTGTTTTCCCGCACCGCCACGGCAAGCCCCCCGCTGCCGTGGCCTGTCTGTTCCGTGCTGGTCGTGCAATCGACCTTCGCTCTTGCGCCATGGCGTGGAATTGGAATAAGAAGCCCTTTGCATATGTGTGCTGCCCCAACCCCAGCTGCCCAGGTTGGACCTGGGCCAGCCGCCGCAAGCCGCGCTGCGGGATGTGCGGCGCCCCGCAGCCAGGTACAGCGCCACCGGCTGGGACCAGCGGCAAGGGGAAGGGGAAGGGCAAGGGGCATGGGCAAGAAGGTGGAGGAGGAGCGTCAGGAGGAGGAGAATCTGGTGGCGGTCTGAAGCAGCCCCCGCGACATAAAGACACGACCTCGGCGCCCCCCCAGAACACCGACCCGACCTCCCAAGACCTCTTGATGGCGCAGCATCCTGTCAAGTTCTACAAGGGTTGGGGAGTGGAGCACACCGACCCCAGGTTGGTCTCGGCCCATGAAGCAGTCAAGGCTGCGAAGGAGGAGGTGTTCCAGAATCGTTCCCCTGCGCAGAAGGCTCAGAGTCTCGCGGCCCAGATCCAGCATCAGAAGCCCCTCATCACCTCAGCCACGGAAGCACTTGCGGAGTTGGAATCTCAGGCAGCGTGCATGGTCAGGAAGTATGAAGAGGCGACGGCGCAGATTCGTGAGTCGAGAGCCCAGTTGGAGCGCCTCAGTGCCCAGCTTGCTTGCCTGCGTCCCGAGTCCTCCTCGTGCGAGCCTCCTGAGTCTGAACCCGAAAGTGTGGTCCACTGGGTCCAGGGTCTGAAGGGAGCTCTGACTAAAGAATTTGCCTGTCTTTCTCCTGAGGGGGAAAAGCAGTTGGAGGATGGCCTCTCGGCTTTGGAAGGTATGTTGAATAAGATGAAGGGCCAGTTGGATTCTGATGCACAAGCCAGTAAGTTGCTGGAGGGAGCCATTCAGGAGCCTTTGATAGGCCTGGATAATAAGATCACTCAGAAGAACCTGCAGAGATCCTTGGAGGAGAAGCAGCAGCTGCCAGCAGTAGAGGAGGAGGAGGAGCCGCATGAGGTATCATATGAAGATATGGAACGTCGTGGCGAGAAGCGCCTTGGTGAGGACCTCAGCAGCCTCCAGGAGCAAATGGGAGCCCTTCGTCAAGAGTGCTCAGATATTCATGATCAGGCGGGGACCCTCGTGAAGGATAAGTCGGGGAAAGCTGCCAAGAAAGGGAAGGGTGCCCGGCAAAACTCAGGAGGGCAAAATCCCATGCTGAAGTCTCCAGGAGCTGCGGCGTCGTCTTCATCAGGACCTCAGGGCAGAAGAAAGGTGGGGAAGGGGGTGCCCCCAGCCACTGCCGCCGCCCCGCCCAGCCAGCGGCGGCCCCCGCATCCAGAGGGGGGGGGTGGCAGGTCCTGAGGACGTTGAGTTGTGACAAACTACGGGCCACGGGTGGGCCCTGCAAATTACCACCCTGAACACGAATTCGCTCGCTACTTTTAAGGCGAACTATGACCATGAGTCTGGTAATTTTCAAGTCCCTGAGGCTTCGATTCTTCTCCTGCAGGAGTCCTCGTGAAAGGATTATCCCGGCAACCTAACAGCGATGTGTAGAAGCATAGCTGGAAACATTGCCTGTGGTATTCATGTAAGAGTGCTGTTGTAGAATTCTGGTGTTCTCGCAGTCGCATTCGGATTCGCAGTGGCAGTCGCAGTGGCAACATCAGCGGCAGTCGCAGTGGCACTGCCAGTAGTTGCAGTAGCAATAGCTACACTAGCAGCAGCAACAGCAGCAGCAGCAGCAATAGTAACAGTAGTAGTAGCAGTAGAAGTAGTGATGGTAGTAGTGGTAACAGTGAAGTAGTAGTTGTAGTGTGTGGAGTGAACGAGTAGGAGTGATGGGAGCAGTGGTAGTAGCAGTAGAAACACTGCTTTCGATAACGGTATCTCCACATGGTCCAACACTGCTTTCGATAACGGCATCTCCAAATGGTATCTCCAAATGGGCTACAGCTGGCTCCGGGCATTCAGAATGTAGCCCAGGAATGGAGTTTTGGGAAGGCTAAGAGCACGAAGTGGCCTACAGATGGCTCTGGGCATTCAGAATGTGGCCCGGGAATAAAGTTCTGGGAGGTCGAAGAGCACGAAGTGGCTTACAGTTGGCTCCTCAAAATGTGCCCCGGGAATGGAGTTCTGGGAAATCGAAGAGCACGAAGTGGCTTACAGTTGGCTCCGGGCATTCAAAATGTGGCCTGGGAATGGAGTTCTGGGAAGTCGAAGAGCACGAAGTGGCTTACAGTTGGCTCCGGGCATTCAGAATGTGGCCCGTGAATGGAGTTCTGGGAGGTCGAAGAGCACGAAGTGTGTGACTGTTTGTGAAAAACGAATTCGGACCCAGCTCCCCGGATGCCGCCCGGACCCCCCTGTGGAGTCATGATGCTTTCTTTTGACCTTACTAGAAACCTATCAGTCTTCGCTGTTAGGTGTGAGGATGCCATGCAGTCTGCCGAGGAATGGTGTTCTGCTCGTGGCTGGCTCGGTTATTTCCCTACGGCTGCAGTTCTGGAATCTGGAGCGGCCTCTGGAGGCGTAGCTATCCAATTAAGGGCTGGGCAGGATCTTGGAGCTAGTCCTGTACCTGTTAGCTTTTCGATGCAGCATCGCATCTGCGCCCTGAAGATTGACATCTCTAGACCCCCCAAGTTTTGTCTTGTCTCTCTGTGCGCGCAGACGAGTGTTGGGTTGAACGCAACTAACCTTGAACTATTGGAAGATATCGCAACTCTTCAGGAGAAGGTGCAGCTCCGTGTCATGATTGCAGGAGATTGGCATATACAGGCTAGGAGGCTAGAGACTTCAGAGTTCCTGATTCGAGCTGGAATGGAGGCGGTTGTTCCGTCGAAGCACACATGTATCAAGAAGAAGCCCCAGACCACAATTGACTTCGTTGTGCTCTCCCATGTGCTTGCCAGCGTTGTCACGTCTACCTCTGTGCTCTCATCGTGCCCTGTCTCTCCTCACAGTCTTGTGACGTTGCACATCTGGTCCGACGTCAACCATGCTATCCCTGTCTTGTGTAAGTGCCAGAAGATCCCGCATGTCATGCCTTTTGGTCCGTCTCTGGAGAATCTGCCTTGGGGTGAGTTGGAGAGCCAAGTATCCAGGCTGGAAGAAGTGCGGGGGGTCTCTGTGGGAAGTGGCACACCTAGCATGTCCTGTTTTGAAGCTCGGCAGGCCGCTTTTGATGTTGTGTACTCGAGTGTTGCCATGGAGTTGGAGCGCACCATCAGTAGGATGACGAACACCCCCCTGGAGACTGTCTCGCAGAGGGCCCGCAGTGCTAGGATTGTGCACGTCCCTCTCGTTCAGCATTGCAAGAACCTGAAGTTGGCTTGGAAGTCCCGCTTAGTACCTCTGCGCTGGATGGTTAAATGGGCCCATAACGTCTGTTGTCATTTGAGGGATGAGGCTGGTCTTAAAATGCGGCTTGAGGACTTGGAAGGCTGTCCTGTTGAGTACAGTCGGTCCCCTCGCCCATGTGTCATTTGGACAGGGCCAAGTTGTTGTCCGAGGGTCTTCGTCAGGACCTAGGTCAGCAGTCTCTGAACGTGTACGTTGCTGAAGGCATACTTGGATAATTCTTGAAGGATCTTGAAATTGCTTTGAAGGCTGAATGAAAGCCCCAGGGACACCCTCTGCTCCATCAAGTCCTGGAAGAATGGGTTCGCAGTCGAGGCAGCTCTGTCTCCTGGGTGCACATGTGGACCAAGTGGAAGGATGTGTGGAAGCCTGGGGGGGTGCTGCAGCGCTCGGGCCAGTGGTCTGGGCAGCCTATCAGTATCCTCAGGGCGGAGGCGGATAGGCCGGATCGCTTCTGGAAAGGGGGATGTCTCCCCTCCTGCTCCTTGGCAAGTGAACCATGCAGATAGGAAGCCTGCCCCCCCGCGCCACCCCAGATGAATTGAGGAAAGTGTGTGCTGCTTTTAGTTCTAGGACGTCCCAGACGTTTGACGGCTTCCATCCCCGTCGCTATCTGATGTGCTCACATCAGCAGTTGGGGATCATAGCCAGGCTTCTTAGATGTATCGAGCAGCGCGGGCAGTTCCCTTCTGCCTTGCAGGAGGCTGTCACATGCCTCATTCCTAAGCACAAGCCAGGTGCGGTCAAGTTTCGCGGTATCGGCCTCTGTGTGTCTCTGTATCGTGTATATGGCAGGCTTCGTCAGAGCGTTGCTCGCTCTTGGGAAAGATCGCATCGGCTTCGTTGCTTATGACACCAGAAGGGCGCATCCATTCTCGAGCTCGTGTTCGTGCAAAACTTCAGGGCTGAATCGGCTAGCATGTCTGAGAAGAAGATTCACACGTCGGCTGTGATGTATGATATGAGTAGTTTCTACGACCATATCGATTGAAACCTTTGGGCCAGGGTCGAAGAGACGGGGTTTGACATGCAGGTCCTCGCCGTGATCTGCAACATGTACCGTGCGAAAAGGTTCTTCCAGATGGAAGGATGTGCGCTGGAACCCTCTTTCCCTCTGCAAGGTATTCTGGCTGGTTGCCCGTTTGCTACTTTCCTGGTGCAGGTTTATTCCTATGGGCCAGTCTCTAAGCTTCAGCAGGACCTTGGTAGTTCTGATTTGTTCCTTTTCATCGACGATTGGGTGATTCTGAATCAAGATTCGGACCCTGGGATCTTTGTCACAAGAACAGTCGAAAGCTCGGCCCAGGTACTCCAGTTGATCCAGGATGACTTGCAGTGCGCGGTTGTCTATGATAAGTCTGCTGGTGTTCCTTCTTCGGGCAGTATCAGGCATGACCTGGCCAGGTCCATGGGAAATCACATGAAGTCCAAAGAAATCTCTGCTGCTAATCTAGGTGTGGACACCACGGGAGGCCAGCTCAGGCGTCGAAGAGGTGCCACCCGTTTCTTGAAGGAGAGAATCAAGAAATTGAACCGTCGCAAGCGAAGACTAGCAGCCATAAGGAAGGGAGGCGCCAGCATGCAGCGGGTGTACTTCACAGGTATCCAATATTTTTGGTATTACGGGGGCGAGGTGGTGGGGTTGGACGCGCGGGGAGTTGCAGCAGCGCAGTCTTTCTTCGTGTCTACAGTCGGAAGCACGTGCCCATCCATGTCCCGCACGTTGTCGCTTCTAATCCTTCAGGACCCCACCTACAGGCTTGCCTTGGGCCTTGTCATTACCTGGGCGAATCTGGTTTGGAAAGCTGCGACCTGCCCTGGATTCGAACCCTCGCTGCCACGGCTGAGGGAGCTCGCCTCGGACATCCTGGCGAGGCCGCCGAGGGCTTGGAACCAGGTCAAAGGACCTCTCTGGGCTGCCGTCGTCTCTTTGATTAGAGTCTCCTGGAAGTTCGCCCCCCCCCCCCCCCCCCCCCCCCCACCCCCATTGTCTTGGAGGACCACAAGGGTCAGGAAGTAGTCCTTACTAGCACGTCTCCCGCCAAAGTTCTTTGTGATCTCAGAGCTGCGTGGATGCACGTGCTGGCTGCGAAGGCTGCTCGCAAGTTCGGACACCCTGGAGAGATCTTGGACATGTCTGTCTGTTGCCAGCTGTTATCCCCTGGCAGTACCTTGTCGTATGCTGAGAAGTGCATGTTGAAGGCCTTTGTTACACAGTGCTTGTGGTCCAAGTGGCGCCTAGCTAGGTGTGGCTATGACGTGGAAGATGTATCGTGTCCTCTGTGTGGGTTTCCCCGGGGCGACCTTCGTCGCCGTCTGTTTGCCTGCTCTGCTGCTCTCAGTGTAAGGGATGAATTCCCGAAGGAAGCTGCGGTCGAGCTGATCTCCCGAGAAGATAAGCAGAACCTTCTTATGCTTGGTTTCCAGTTGATTCCTGAGAATATCCTGAGACCGCCCGATGGCTTCGGGCATGAAAGCTACACCTTCTCCTGTGTGGACCCCAACCTGACCCCCTTGGAGGCGTTCCGAAACAACATGAGTTTTCATGATGGGTCCTGCTTTAAGGAAGGTCACAAAGTCCATCACTGCGCAGGTTGGTCATGTGTATGCCTCCAGGAGGATGGGGAACCTTTTGCAATCATCGGGCAAAGTAGGGGCCAAGCTGCCACAGGCGAGTCCTGCTTCGGAGCATGTTGGGTTTCTGGCCAGTTGCAAGTATGCGAGCTCGGCGTCAGAATTCTGCACGGACTAAAAAGGATTCGTGGCCGTGAACGAAAGGCCCCTGAAAGTTGTTTCTGACAGAAGGGCGTATTATGCTGGACCTGTTCTCCTTGCTCTGAGCCACCTGCCCAGAAAAGCCGCTCTTGCTATCGCAAAAGTGAAAGGTCATCAGAGTGCTGATTGTTTTGGGCCGTTTTCTGAGGACTGGTATAAGGCTAAAGGCAATCACTGGGCTGATGTGGCTGCAAAGGCGGCTGCGATGACCCGTTCCCGTCCGTCGGAGAACGAGCTTTCTGAGTTTAGCTTTGAAACGTCCAGCCTCAGGAGTTTTCTGATTTACGTGGCCAAAGCCCTGCTGCTTTGGTCAAGTCGTGCGCCAGCCAGGCCCAGCAGCCGTCTGGGAAGGGTAGGCGCCTCCCGCGCTGGAGCTGCCAGTGCCGCCACTGCTGGAGGCAGTGCCGCCCGTGCCGCCGCCGTCAGCGCCGCCGATGAGGTGCTGGGCGTGGGTGGCCGGGGAGATCCAAGCCCTTCCCCTCCCCCTCGGGGTGCCCCCCCTCCTCCTGCCCTCGCCTCTGCTGGGGACCCTGTGGGTCCGTCCATTGCGCCCTCTGTTGGAGGGGCGCAGGCGCCCCAGCGTAGGGATCGAGGCCATGAATTCAGGTGGATTCGAGGTCTGTGGGCACGCGCGCGCTGTCTTGCTCGTGTGCGTTCGGACCCTCCGCAGCCAGCTGCGGACTGTCTAGGTTTCAACCCTGTGCTGTGTGCCCTTGTGCAGGAGCCTCAGGGGCACAAAATCCACCTGGCGGGAACCCCCGACGGGGTTACCCTCTTCTGCTGCATGGACTGTGGCAGTGTCTCCGAGGGAGTTAGGCTCGGTGGGCTGGCGAAGGCCTGCAAGGGCGGGCCTTCCTCCAGCCACACACGTATCAACCTCTCTCGGCTTAGACGGGGCATCCATCCCAATGGTAGGGATGTGTTGCTTGATGAGCTTGTGCCCCTTGTGGACTTCACCTGTGCTGTGGACGGCGGTGGATCGGTTTCGACTGGTGGGGTGGGGAGTTTGTTGCTGGTGCCTTTCCCTCGTGGGGTAGGGCTGCTAGTGATGTCCTCTCTATCTTGCTGGTCTTAGCCTTTTGCGATGCGACGTGTCAAATCAAATATCCTCCTCCTCCTCCTCCTCCTGCTTCCCCTCCTCTTTCGCCTCCCCCTCCTCCTCTTCCCTCCTCCTCCTCCTCCTCCTTCTCCTCCTCCTCCTCCTCATCCTCCCCCTCCTTCTCCTCCTCCTCCCCCTCCTCCTCCTCCTCCTCCTCCTCCTTCTCCTTCTCCTCCTCCTCCTCCTCCTCCTCCTCCTCTTCCTCCTCTCCTCCCCCCCTCTTCCTCTTCCTTTTCCTCCTGCTTCTCCTTCTGCCCCTCCTTCCCTCCTCCTCCTCATCTCATCCTCCTCCCCTCCTCCTCCCCCTCCGCCTGCTCCTCCTCCTCCCTCCTCCTCCTCCCTCCCTCCTCCCCCTCGTCCTCCTCCTTCTCCTCCTCCTCCTCTCTCTTCCTTTTCTTCCTGCTTCTCCTTCGTTTCCTCTTCCCCTCTCCTCCTCCTCCTCCTCCTCCTGCTCCTGCTCCTCCTCCTCTCCTCTGTTCTTCCTCCTCCTTGTTTCCCTCCCTCCTCCTGTTCGTTCTCGCTTCCCCCTCGCGCCCTGCTCCTCATCATCCTCCGCCTCCTCCTCCTCCTCCTCCTTCACCTCCTCCTCCTCCTCCTCCTCCTCCTCCTCCTCCTCCTCCTCCTCCTCCTCCTCCTCCTCCTCCTCCCCCTCTTCTTCCTCCTCCTCCTCCTCCTCCTATGGGCAAACTTGCAGAGAATTCAGAAAAGGTTTGTTCCCACGCTATCGGGGTCCACCAGCGGCCGTGATGGCTGCGAAGGCAGTCGACGCTGCGGGCCGCCTCCCAGTCCCTGGCTCCCAGGTGGGGCACTCCTGACCAGGGGCACACTGTGGGGGAGGTGGCCGTCCCGCTCGACGAATACCTCAGGCTTTCGTCGGCCCGCAATCCGTGCGTGACGGCGAGCCTGCTGTGCCCAGCCGAGGATGAGGATGAGAGTGGTTTATCGTGCCTCGTGGGAGGCGCTCAGCAGAGTCCAGCAGAATCCTCCTCCTCCTCCTCCTTCTCCTCCTCCTCCTCCTCCTCTTCCT
>CAUYUJ010011208.1:0-24178 GCA_963575745.1 Prorocentrum cordatum
CCTCCTCTCCTCTCCTCTCCTCTCCTCTCCCTTCCTCTCCTCTCCTCTCCTCTCCTCTCTTCTCCTCTCCTCTCCTTCACCTGAACCTGTCCCGCTCTGCGTGCCGATGTCGCTGTTGCAACTGCTGCCCACGCCACCCGCGTTCCCCACCCCCCTCGCTCCAACCTGACCTTGGCCTTCCCCTCTCTCGGCGCCGAGGCTGCTCTGTCTGTTGATGCAGACCGCCCCTCCTTTCCTCCCTTCTCCTCCCCGCTCTCCCTGTTTCCATCGTCATGTTTCTGCCCCTGCTATGTCCTCCCCATTCCCTTGCATGTTCTCTCGTCTCCACGTTTTCCTCCCCTCTACATTACCCCCTACCTCGGCCGCAACAATAGCGGCAACAGCAACCGCAACAATATGTGTAAGACTGTCCGCTCCTCGTGGCTCGCGTGCCATTCAACGGATCTGCCCCAAAGCCTCGATGCATGCCCTCTTCGTCTTCGATCGTGCCCCTTTTTGGGGGTGTTGTATCTCCCGTGCGTGCCACGCGTAGTTGGCGCGGCCCCTAAAATAGGAGGAGGAGGAGGAGGAGGCGGAGGAGGAGGGAAAAGGAAAAGGGAGAGGGCGCGGAAAGGAGGAGGAGGGCACGATTAGGGAGGGGGGCAAGAGGACGGGTGGAGGATTGGGGTCGAAAGAGATGCAGCAGGAGAGGGAGGAGGGGGAGGAGGGGCAGGAGGGGGAGGAGGGGCAGGAGGGGCAAGAGCGGGTTGGGCGGGCGGGGCGTTACAGCGGGCGGGCGGGCATCCAAGCACGCGAACGGCCAGACCCCGACGGGCAGACACTGAAATGGGCAGGCAGGCTTCCAGGCAAGAGGACGGGCGGACCCTACTGGGCGGGTCGGGCGGGAGGACCATGCCAGGCGGGTCGCGCGGGCGAGGGAGGGCCGGGCGGGTGGGGCAGTGGAGCGAACTTCGCACAGAAGCCTCGGGCGAGAGCACGAGCCCCGAGTAAGGTGTGAGGAGGTGGACGTCGAGGGCGCATCGCCTCCGAAAACTGCGGGGGGCTTCCTGGGCGAGGGCGCCATTCCTAGGACAACAGCGAGGACGTCTAGAGCGAGAGCGCGATGCTGCAGCCGGTGGGGAAGTATCAAGCGGGCGCCGTCCAGGTGGCTGGGGGCCTAATACCACACTTTGAGCACGAAGACTTCCCGTAGTAAAAAAAGCATGCTGCGAGCCCCAGGGAAGGGCACCTCCATTGAAAAACAATGCGGGTCAGGCAAAGAAGATCATCAACACTTATTCTCTAGGGGTGAGAGTTCAACAGCCGCGGTAAAACTGGACAAACAAAACTCAAACATGGACCGCACTCTTTGCACACATACACAGATACACGCAAGCAGACGTGTACATGTGCATACGTAAATATATTTCTACTCAAGTTGCACTGTATGTATATACATGTACAAAAGTATATGCGTGTGTATGGTGCCCACCTCGACTGCATGGGCGACTCAACGGTCTTGACCACTTTAGCCAACAGCGCGTGCTTCTACCTCACAAACTCACTATCCCAATCGCTAGCTGCGCCAGGCAAGATGCTGCCACGACCACCAGCAACGTCAGCGACAAATGTTGCTGTTTTTCTCGCACCTTTCGGAGAGCAGCTGCTTAGCTGCTTACCTAAGATTTCCAGCGCCTCGTGCATCCACTGGACCTCACGATACAGCACGGCGACGTCCAATCTCGTAGCATCGCCTCGAAGCTTCAAGCACCCGAGCATGAACTCCTCCAAATCAACGGTCCCGTTCTTGTTGCTGTCGAGAAGGAAGAACAGCTTGCCCACCTGGTCGGAGTCAACGCCCAACTGGCTGAAGTATGCACCGACCTCGGGCTGCTGCATGCGCCTCTGCATCTGCCCCTGTGAGATTTCACCGTTTCCCTCGTCATCGAGCTCCCGGAACACCTTCTTCATGGCGGCGATGTAGTCCCTCTTCTCCATAATCGCGCTCTGCACCGCCAAGCCGCGGTCAGACTTGCACCGCAGCAGCGTGCTCTCGATCATCACCGCCGTGAGAACGTTCAGCAGAGCAATGAGCGAGAAGCCGATGTACAGCAGGAGCAGGCCCTGGAAGCCCCAGCCGAGCGGGTCCAGGTTCTTCCAGACCACCTCCCAGCAAGCACATGTCAGATGCCCGTTCTGGGGACCCTCCTGGAGCCACTCGCTCCACTCTTGCGCCGATGCTGCGTCCAACGTCCGTCGACTTGAGTCGAGCCTGAGCCGAGCTAGAATCGAACAGGAGTTGAACTGGATTCGAACTGGACTTGAACAGATCCGTTAGGTGGGCCCCAGAAGGGTCCCCCAAACGACATCTAACACATGTGAACCCTACCCCTGCAAGTCAGAGTTCTGAACAATGGGCTGGTGGTCAGAATTCGATGGATGTCTGCAGCCAGGTGAATCCCATCAGGGGTGTCCGATGCTCCCACGTCGAGTGGACCTGTAGGGGTAGGGTTCGCCAGTGGCCGCAGAGCCTCCCAATCGACGCCGCCGGTGATCACCTGGAAGAGCGTCAGCACGGCGTCGAACAGCGAGCCGAAGCGCGCGAGGAGCGCAGCCGACCCGTCTGGCGCATCGGCCGCGGGTGGCCCGTTCTGCGCCACGAAGGCCAGCGCTCCCTCGGACAGCACGGTGCCGAAGATGAGCAGGATCATGAGGACCAGCAGGCTGGACCACACCATCGCCTTGACCGCCCCCGTGAGCGACAGGACCATGATCCGCAGCTCCCGGAAGAAGCGGTGCCGGCGGATCACGTCGGTCACCAGCACGAGCGACAGGACCCTGGCGAGGCGCAGCGTGGAGAGCATGGCGAGCGAGGTCCGGAAGCGCGAAGAGGACCTCTGGTGCCGATGCGAGTGCTGGCCGATGGCCTGCAGCAGCTGTGCCACAACGACCACGACCTGGAACCTCTGCCACCCCCTTCCGTCAGAGTTGATCGGGTTGAGCTGGCCAGCCGCGAACCTGAAGCAGAGATCAAGGACGAAGAGCACGCAGGACAGGTCCTGGAGCACCGTGAAGAGCACGGTGTCGTCGATGCCCGCGCTGCTGTGCAAGCTAGATGTTGCACGGTTCGCTGCGTCCTGCATATCCCATGCCACAAGCACGACATCCAGAATCATCAATATGATACGGGCAATGTCGAACTCGGTGCGCTTCACCAGCCGTGGTATGAAGTCGGCCGACCCTGACCTTGCGGGACGGAAATTCTGGTTGAGTTTCGCTGACATCACTGACATCCTCCGGTGAATTTCAGTCAAAGGCTGCGAGCGCGCCTGCGTCTCCTCCACCAGGCCGCGCATCCAGTTCCGAACGGAACCCTCCGTGTGGATGGACTCCCGCTCCCTCCTTAGGCCCCTCAGCGAGGGCGGCATGCTGTCCACGGTCTCGAGGCTGATCCTCGAGGCCACGCTCAACCTCTGCTCGGTCGGGACGACGGGAAACACGCGGCGCTCCGAGGTCCTGGGCGGCAGCTGCAGGCCCACGGGGTGGGACGGGAGGTCCTGCCCCCTATCGGCGGGCCCCAGGACGGGAGGCCTGGGGCGCTCGGGCGGCCCGGGGGCCTTCGGCCAGAGGCCCCTGTGCCTGTCGAAGACGGCCTCCACGTCGAGCCGAAGGCTCTCGAGCGCGTCGAGCAGGCGAGGTGCGTCGGCCACTGCAGAGGAAGCATCCCCGCTCGGGCCGGACGGTGCCTCGCGCGGGTCTTCGGCGTCCGCCATGGCCGTGGTACCTGCCGCCGAGAACGAGGACCTGAGCTCCTCGAGGCTCGAGCCCAGCTGCAGAGCCGACACGGGAAGCGCTCCTGGGCGCTCTCGGGGCGCGTCGCGCGCGACGTTTCCAGGGGCCTCGGGAGCGTGGCTGGGGGCCCAAAACTGTTACTACGACTTCAAATGGTCAAGTGGCCCGGTCGGTCAGTATTCGAGGCTCTGGGAGAGGGCCCAAGAGGCCCGCATCACCTGAAAGCACGATGCTTCTGATGACTCAGACTTTTCAAGACGGCCCACGAGGCCCACACGATCGCCGCAGGACAGCGCCCCAGCCTCCAAAAGGAGCCCGAAAGGCTGGGAAGTCGACAATGGCAGTCAGAACCCTCCACCCCAAAACCCCAAGACGACCCCTAAAGCCACCAGCAGGCCCTCAGCAGGCACCCAAGAGGGCCCCAACTGGCCCCAAGAGACCCCGAGAGGCCCCTATGGGCCCCCAAAGAGCCACAAAAGGGCATCCCAAGAGATCCCCAAAGGCCTTTAAGAGGCTTCTCGTCGACGGTCGACGCATCCCCCCTGAGCCTATCCATCCAGAACGTCGGCCCTGGTCACTCTCCTCCCACCTCCTGCCAACCCTCCTCGTGGCGCCAGAAAAATAGGCCCTTCTGCCAGCCGCTCGCGAGCGCTGCCGAGGAAGAGGAGGAGGAGGAGGAGGAGGAGGGGAGGAGGGAGATAGGAGTAGGAGGAGGAGGAGGAAGGGGGAGGAGGAGAGGAGGTGAGGAGGAAGGAGGAGGAAGCCGAGGTCCTCCTCCTCCTCCCCCCTGCTCCTGCTCCTTGGCCTGTCCTGCTCCTCCTCCACCTCCTCCTCCTGCTCCTCTTCCTGCTTCCTCCTCCTCACTCCTCCACCTCCTCCTCCTCCTGCTCCTCCTTCTCCTCCTTTGTCTGCTTTCTTCTTCTTCTTCTTCTCTTCTTCTTCTCATCCTCCTCTCGTCCTCTTCCTCTTCCTCCTCTCCTCCTCCTCCTCCTCCTCCTCCTCCTCCTCCTCCTCCTCCTCCTCCTCTCCTAAACCTCAATGGACAGGGAAGACATTGCCAAACAAGGCACACACATACACATAACAACGTAGAGCACCCTGGGTGCATCGACTTCCTCAGACACGGATCCTCCAGGGCAGTCTGAAGAGGATAGCCTTGTCGTCCTCCCCCCCGGCCCGCGGCGTCTGCCGGGGCCGGCACTCTTCTTGCTGACCGCAGACCTGGCGGTGTTCAGGGACCTGGCTGTGTTCAGGGACCTGGCAGTCATCCTGTGCGTGCGGGCGCCACCGCCGCCGACATCGTCATCGTCATCAACTTCGCCGTCACCGGCGCCGTCGCCGGCGCCGTCGCCATCGTCGACGTCATCGTCACGACGTCACGACGTCGTCACCGCCGTCACCGTCGTCACCGCCGTCACCGTCGCCATCGCCATCGCCGTCGCCGTCGCTGTCGGTGCCGCCGTCGCCGTCGCCGCCGCCGTCGCCGTCGTTGCCGTCGACGTCGTCGTCGTCCTCCTCCTTCGCTCACAGGAGGTTGCTTCCCGCAGGGCTCCCGAGGCCAAAGCGTCAAGAAAGTATGAGGGTGCCTGTGGGTTGCTCTACGCGCTGCCACGCCGCTCCCAGGCAGGCAGTGCTGCCAGGCGAAGGGGGAGGAGGAGGAGGAGGAGGAGGAGGAGGAGGAGGAGGAGGAGGAGGAGGAGGAGGAGGAGGAGGAAGGGGGAGGCGGAGGAGGAGGAGAAGGAGGAGGAGGAGGAGGAGGAGTGGAGAAGCAGGCAGACGAATACGAACGCGCAGGCGGGAGGCCGGTGGGCGGGCCGGTGGAAGGGGGAACCGGGCGGAGACAGCAGGCAGGTCCTCGTCCTCGTCTCCTCTCCTCCTCCTCCTCCTCCTAATCCTCCTCCTCCTCCTCCTCCCTGCCGTCGCCGTCGCCGTCGACGTCGCCATCGCCGCCGCCGCCGCCACCGCCTCCGCCGCCGCCGCCGCCGTCGGCGTCGCCGTCTCGACGTCGTCGGCGCTGTCGGAACTTTCGCAGTCGTCGTCGTCGTCGTCGTCGTCGTCGTCGTCGTCGTCGTCGTCGTCGTCGTCGTCGTCGTCGTCGTCGTCGTCGTCGATGTCGTCGTCGTCGTCGTCGTCGTCGTCGTCGTCGCCGTCGTCGTCGTCGTCGTCGTCGCCGCCGCCGCCGCCGACGCCATCGTCGTGGTCGCCGTCGCCGTCGTTGTCGCCGTTGTCATTGGAGAAAGACGACGACGAGGGAGAAGGAGGACGGAGACGAGGAGGGAGGAGGCGCCAGGGATGGGGATGGGGATTGTGGAGGAGGGAAAAGGCGGAGGAGGAGGAGGAGAAGGGAGATGGAGGAGGGAGAACGGAGGAGGCAAGGAATGGGCCCAAACCGCACCAAAATATCGATGTGCGATTCTCTTTACCCTCCTGAACCAGACCCCCGACGCCGTGATAGGTGGTCATGACATGGACCTCTGGAGGTCTCGAAGCATTCCCCAGGACCTGACATAATCGAATTTGGAAGGTCCCAAGGCCCTGTGAGGGTCCCCAGAAGCCGAAGACTAGCAAAACAATTGGCGTCGCGGCTTGTCTCGCCCGAGACAGGTTCTGCAGGCCATGGGGCCTGGCAAGGTTTTCCTCGAAGACGCACATGGGTTTAGTCTGGCCTGGACTCGGGGGCTCAAAATCTTCCCTGGACCCATCCTCGGGGTGCATTCTGGCCAGAATTTCGAGGCGAAGCGGGTCGTGACGACGAGGACGCTCTTCGACAAGATGCTCAAGGAAGCTGCACGCAGCTAGCACATTGTACAACCAAACGTCAGGGGAGGAGAGGCGACAAGAGCTTGGAGGGAAGGACGAGAAAACGTCCGCGGAGACCGGGCCGACACGACGGAGTTGTCCTCCTCCTCATCCTCTCCTCCTCCCCCTCCCCCCCCCCCCCCCTCCCCCCTCCCTCCCCCCCTTCCTCCCCCCTCCTCTCAACACTTGTTATGTTCTTCTACCCTCCTTCCTCCTCCTCTCTCCAACTCCCCCTCCTCCCTCCTCCTCCTCCACCTGCTCCCCTCCTCCTCCTCCTCCTCCTCCTCCTCCTCCTCCTCCTCCTCCTCCTCCTCCTCCTCCTCCCCCTTCCTCCTCTTATCACCGACTACACGTCGTTCATTTCTAATCGTGCTCATTTCTAATGGCGCTCGTTCCTAATTGTTCCTGGCCCCCTAGTGGCCAGGAAGAGGCCCAGGACAGAACAATTAGAAATGAAAGGATCTTGGCCCTCAAACAAATCGATTAACTTTAGAACGGTGAGAAATGATCCATGTGTACTCCATGTTAAGATGCACTCTCACTCCGCCACCTGGCAAGCTAATTGGCGCCCAATATGAGGGGAGCATCCTGCCCATAAGAAGATCAGAACCACGCGCGCGCTTCGTGCGCGCTTCGGTTCTAGCCAGTTCTGGTTGTAGTCTAAAGTGTTCGGCGTCGGAAGACATATAGTGTCACACGAATCAAGCCCCTCATGAAATTGCATCGACACCCCTCAAAGGGATCGCGCCCCACAGGGATCTCCACCTGCGTCCCCAGAGACAAGATTGGCATAGTGGCACGTCCCTCACGCGGATCGTGCCCGGCAAGTAACTGGATTTGCGGCAACAGAGGAAAGTTTCATAGCGTCGCCCAGCTGACTTCGGCACACCTACCACACGGACGGTCCCAGAGGCAAGGTACGTACGCCGCCATCCCGCCTACTTCGGCACGCCACTCGCACGGATCGTGGCCCACATGGATCTGCACCTATGGCACCAGAGGCAGGGTTCGCATTGCGCCCCCCCGCCCATTGCGACACACCCCATCATGCGGATCGAGCACACAAGGAACACCACCTAAACGCCAAGAGACATGGTTCGCACAACACCCACCCGCCCATAACGGCACACCCGTCACGCGACTCATGCCCCAGAAGGAGCTCCACATATGACACCAATGGGCAGCTTCGCATGGCGTCCCCCCGCCCATCTCAGAATATGGCTCGCACGGGTCGTGCCCGGAGGAAGTCCACTTGCGGCCTCAATGGGCATGGTGTTCGCGCGGAGGCATTCGAAATCTCCGGTACACCCTTCACGCGGATCGTGCCCCACAAGGCGTTCAGCGCGCACGTGCTTGCGTGCTCCGCAACCGCCCGCTTTCCGCATTGCCCCGCGGCGCGCAGTGTATGAAGAGAGACCCGCGCCTGCGCTACACGCGACTGCATAGGGATGGGTCCGTCGACAAGGCATCTGCTTGCTCATCTATGGCCTTCGGCCCTTACCGCTGCAGTGCCTGGGTTCTGGGCCAGAGGATTCTTGGATACCTGTAACTCCGGGGCTGTTGGCATGCTTCTCGGGCGCCACGTGGAGCGACTGCTGAAGCTCCTTGGGGCATCTTGGGAGCCGTTTCGGGGGGCTATTGGGGCCTCTTTGGGGGGTGATTGTGTTCTTCTTGGGGGCCTCTTGGGGGCCCGCTGGCGGCCCCTGGAGCCCACTGGAAGCGGAGGGCTTCATATGTCAATGGAAGCTCCTCCTCGTGGATCCCTCTTGGGGCCCCTTGGGCCGTCTTAGGCGCCTCTTGGGCAGTCGTGTGGCTCTCTTGGGCCGTCCTGGGGCCCTCTTGGGGGCCTCTTCGGCCATCTTGATGCGCTCTTTGGGGACTCTTTGGCCGTTTTGGACGCTGTGCAAACCCAGAGTGAGACGACGCTAACAAAAATACGCTGTCCTTTGGGAATTTATCCATTTTGTCTCCCTGGGCCCTCTCGGGTCGCATCTTAGAGCCTTCTCAAGACGTCTTCGGGGCCTCCTGAGCCGTCTTGAAAGAATGTGCGGGCGTTTTCGGCCGTCAGGCCGCTCTGGTTTCTGTTTGGTGGCCTCCAGAACGGCGGGAAGGAGGCCTGGGAAGCCGCAGAAGGAGTCAAAAATGTGGTGGGCCAAAATGGGTGGCGGAATTCTGGGAGGGTGTCCCAGCTTGGGCCCTGGGCACCCGGCACCCAGCCATATCTTATCCGCCACCGTGGCTCTGGGCACGGAGTGGGCGTGTCCTCAGGTCCCGTGCCCAACCCCTGGAGCCTCAGTCCTCAGTCCTGAAGAGTCGCCCAAATCTCCGAAATCTCTTGGGGCTTCCCCCGCGTGGTGGCGCATGACTCTTTCGGGCCCATGAGGGCCCCCAGGCAGGCCAAAAGAGCCCCACGAGGCCCCCAAGACGGTCCAAAATGGCCCCGAGTCGCCGCACGATCGTTCCAAGACGCCCAAGATGGCCTCAACGTGGCCCAAGAGGCCTCCAAGACGCCCCAAGAGGCCTCCAATGGGCCTCCGAAGAGGGCACCGAGAGGCAATGTCGTTGATGAGCCTTCGGTCTTCGAAGAATTTGGGCGTTCTCGGCTTTTCGACTTTCCGACGCTCCAAGACGGCTCGAGAGGCCCCCAAGACCACCCCAAAACGGCCCAAAGACGGACTAAGAGCGCCCCAAGACGGCTCACGAGGCGCCCAAGACGGCCCAAGTGCCCCAAGACGGTCCCAAAAAGGGGCCCAAGAGGGGGAGCACGAGTAGAAAATCCAAGTCCTCCGCCCCAAGAGGTTCCCATGAAGCCCCAAGAGACGCCCAGGAGGCCCCAAGAGGCCCCCAAGAGGCCCCCAAGAGGCCATCAAACTGCGTCCAAGAGGCCCCCCCAGGTGCCCCCATACGAGATCCCAGCGAACATCCAATAGGCTTCACAACGACAGCCCAGGCAAGGTGGCGGGATGGGCCGAAGGCCATGAGATGCGCGTTGCCCCATACAGCCTAAAGCACTGGCGCCTGCCGCCGCCGAGAGAGCACGGCAGGGAGGGCGAGAGCGGCGCACCTCGTGCGCGTGCGCGGGAGGGCGAAATGCCGATCTCGCCTCGGCGCCAAGCTCACTTTCCTCGAGAGAGCTGAGTTCCCGCTCGGGCAAGGCCCGCATGTTTCGCCCGCTGATCCTCCGACAGCTGATCCCCGCGCGAGCGAAACATGGCGATCGCCCGGGCGCCGCGCAGCTCTCGCCTGCGGGAGGCGCTTCCGCTCGGGCGAGGCGCATGCTCGTCACTCGCCTGGCCGTTTCGGAGCAGGGCTGCGCGCGAGCGGACACAATGCCGCCTTCGCTTGAGTCGGGCGTGTACCCCTACGGGGGGAGTTTGGGCGAAAAACAAAAGACTACTCAAACAATACCCCCCAAATGCTCAAACATAGTCAAAAAGTCGTCCCCTGACTACTTTTTTCATTACTCTTGAATATTCCTCCTGTAGAGGGACATGCCCGACGTAAGCCTTCGCCGAAATTTCGACGCCATGGGTACGGAAACAATTGTACAATGCCCAACCACAAATGTTGTCCCAAACCAACAACGGCCGCTGTTGGGCAGGCGGCCTCCTGTCTCGAATGGACACAGGCCGCGGCGGCGTGGACAGCGAATCCTGTCCAAAAGGAACAGGAACTGCTGCTGGGCATTGTACCCATTCTTTCCGTACCCATTTCGGTCGTCCGTGCCATTGTGGGCGAAAAAAAAGAATACCCATAAATTATCCCGGCAAAGCAACCTAACATCGATGTGTAGGAGCATATCTGGAAGCATTCCCCTTAAGATTCGGATGAGAATCCAGTTGTAGAATTCTGCTGTTCTCGCAGTCGTTGTCGCATTCGCGAGGACAGTCGCAGTGGCAACGGCAGTCGCAGTCACAGCCTCAGCCTCAGCCTGCCTCAGCCTCAGCCTCCGCCTGCCTCAGCCTCAGCCTGCCTCAGCCTCAGCCTCAGCCTGCTTCAGCCTCAGCATCAGTCTGCCTTCAGCCTCGGTCTCAGCATCCCTCAGCCTCAGCCTCATCCTGCCTCAGCCTCAGCCTCAGCCTCAGCCTGCCTCAGCATCAGCCTGCCTCAGCCTCAGCCTCAGCCTGCCTCAGCCTCAGCCTCATCCTGCTTCAGCCTCAGCCTCAGTCTGCCTTCAGCCTCGGCCTCAGCCTCAGCCTGCCTCAGCCTCAGCCTGCATCAGCCTCAGCCTCAGCCTCAGCCTCAGCCTGCCTCAGCCTCAGCCTCAGCATCAGCCTGCCTCATCCTCAGCCTCAGCCTGCCACAGCCTCAGCCTCAGCCTGCCTCAGCCTCAGCCTGCCTCAGCCTCAGCCCTGCTTCAGCCTCAGCCTCAGCCTGCCTCAGCCTCAGCCTCAGCCTGCTTCAGCCTCAGCCTCAGCCTCAGCCTGCCTCAGCATCAGCCTGCCTCAGCCTCAGCCTCAGCCTGCCTCAGCCTCAGCCTCAGCCTGCTTCAGCCTCAGCCTCACCCTGCCTTCAGCCTCGGCCTCAGCCTCAGCCTGCCTCAGCCTCACCCTGCACCAGCCTCAGCCTCAGCCTCAGCCTGCCTCAGCCTCAGCCTTCCTCAGCCTCAGCCTCAGCCTGCCTCAGCCTCAGCCTCAGCCTGCTTCAGCCTCAGCCTCAGTCTGCCTTCAGCCTCGGCCTCAGCCTCAGCCTGCCTCAGCCTGAGCCTGCCTCAGCCTCCCTCACCTCAGCCTCCTCAGCCTCAGCCTCGATCCTGCCTGGCCTCAGCTCAGCCTGCTTCAGCCTCAGCCTCAGTCTGCCCTTCAGACCTCGCCTCGCCTCGAGCCTGCTCAGCCTCATCCTGCATTCAGCCTCAGCCCAGCCTCACCTGCCTCAGCATCAGGCCAGCCTCATCCATCAGCCTGCTGCGCCTCATCCTCAGCCTGCCTCTGCCTCAGCCTCAGCCTGCTTCAGCCTCAGCCTCAGTCTGCCGTCGGCCTCGGCCTCAGCCTCAGCCTGCCTCAGCCTCAGCCTGCATCAGCCTCAGCCTCAGCCTCAGCCTGCCTCAGCATCAGCCTGCCTCAGCCTCAGCCTCAGCCTGCCTCAGCCTCAGCCTCAGCCTGCTTCATCCTCAGCCTCAGTCTGCCTTCAGCCTCGGCCTCAGCCTCAGCCTGCCTCAGCCTCAGCCTGCATCAGCCTCAGCCTCAGCCTCAGCCTGCCTCAGCATCAGCCTGCCTCAGCCTCAGCCTCAGCCTCAGCCTGCCTCAGCCTGCCTCAGCCTCAGCCTCAGCCTCAGCCTCAGCCTGCTTCAGCCAAAGCCTCAGTCTGCCTTGAGCCTTGGCCTCAGCCTCAGCCTCAGACTGCCTCAGCCTCAGCCTGCATCAGCCTCAGCCTCAGCCTCAGCCTGCCTCAGCATCAGCCTGCCTCAGCCTCAGCCTGCCTCTGCCTCATCCTCAGCCTGCTTCAGCCTCAGCCTCAGTCTGCCTTCAGCCTCGGCCTCAGCCTCAGCCTGCCTCAGCCTCAGCCTGCCTCAGCCTCAGCCTCAGCCTGCCTCAGCATTCAAAATGTGGCCCGGGAATGGAATTCTGGAACTCGAAGAACACGAAGTGGCCTACAGTTGGCTCCGGGCATTCAAAATCATGCCCAGGAATGGAATTCTGGGAACTCGAAGATCACGAAGTGGCCTACAGTTGGCTCCGGGCATTCAAAATGTGGCCCGGGAATGGAGTTCTGGGAACTCGAAGAGCACGAAGTGGCCTACAGTTGGCTCCGGGCATACAAAATGTGGCCCGGGAATGGAGTTCTGGGAAGTCGAAGAGCACGAAGTGTCCTACAGTTGGCTCCGGGCATCCAAAATGTGGCCCGGGAATGGAGTTCTGGGAAGTCGAAGAGCACGAAGTGGCCTACAGTTGGCTCCGGGCATCCAAAATGTGGCCCTGGAATGGAGTTCTGGGAAGTCGAAGAGCACGAAGTGGCCTACAGTTGGCTCCGGGCATCCAAAATGTGGCCCGGGAATGGAGTTCTGGGAAATAGAAGAGCACGAAGTGGGCACGAAGTGTGTGACTGTATGCGAAAAACGATCCCCGCCGGCAAACCCCAACAGCCCCCCAACTGCCCCCCAACTGCCCCCAACGGCTGCCCAGACCCCCCTGTGGAGTAATGTTGAAGTAATGTTGAAGTAATGTGCTGCTCTCTTTTGACACCACTAGAAACCTACCAGTCTTCGATGTTAGGTAAATACCCCCCCAATGCTTCAAGACAGTCAAAACATCGTCCCCTGACTACTTTTTTTCATTACTCTTGAATATTCCTCCTGTAGAGGGACATGCCCGACTTAAGCCTTCGCCGAAATTTCGACGCCATGGGTACGGAAACAATTGTACAATGCCCAACCACAAATGTTGCCCCAAACCAACAACGGCCGCGGCTGGGCAGGCGGCCTTCTGTCTCGAATGGACACAGGCCGCGGCGGCGTGGACAGCGAATCCTGTCCAAAAGGAACAGGAACTGCTGCTGGGCATTGTACCCATTCTTTCCGTACCCATTTCGGGCGTCCGTACCATTTTGGGCGAAAGAAGGAATACCCCAAAAATACCCCCCAAATACTTGAAGATAGTCAAAACATCGTCCCCTGACTATGTTTTACTACTCTTGAATCTTCCTCCTGTCGAAAAAACATGCCCGGCTTAAGCCTTCGCCGAAGCCTTGGACGCCCGAAATGGGTACAGAAAAATGGGTACAATGCCCAACCACAAATGTTGTCCCAAACCAACAACGGCCGCTGCTGGGCAGGTGGCCTTCTGTCTCGAATGGACACAGGACGCGGCGGCGTGGACAGCGAATCCTGTTCAAAAGCAACAGGAACTGCTGCTGGGCATTGTACCCATTCTTTCCGTACCCATTTCGGGCGTCCGTACCATTTTGGGCGAAAAAGAAAGGAATACCCAAAAAGCGCCCCCCAAATACTCCAAGATTGTCAACACATCGTCCCCTCACTATTTTTTTGCTACTCTTGACAATTCCTCCTGTAGAGGGACATGCCCCGACCGTAAAAAAAAAAAAACATAAATAAAAAAATAAAGAAAAAAACACAACAAAAGAAAGAACAAAAAAAAAAGAGAACTCGAAACATAATCAAGAAGAATAAAAAAATAACAACAAAAAGAAAGAATAAAATCTAAAGGGGGCTCCTCGAAGCCTTGAACGCCCGAAATGGGTACGGAAAAATGGGTACAATGCCCAACCACAAATGTTGTCCCAAACCAACAACGGCCGCTGCTGGGCAGGCGGCCTTCTATCTCGAATGGACACAGGCCGCGGCGGCGTGGACAGCGAATCCTGTTCAAAAGGAACAGGAACTGCTGCTGGGCATTGTACCCATTCTTTCCGTACCCATTTCGGGCGTCCGTACCATTTGGGGCGAAAAATTATCCCGGCAAAGCAACCTAACAGCGATGTGTAGAAGCATATCTGAAAGCATTCCCCTTAAGATTCAGATGAAAATCCAGTTGTCGAATTCTGCTGTTCTCGCAGTCGTAGTCGCATTCGCGATGACAGTCGCAGCGGCAACGGCAGTCGCAGTCACAGCCTCAGCCTCAGCCTGCCTCCTCCTCCGCCTCCTCCTTCTCCCTGCTCCTCCTCCTCCTCCTCCTCCTCCTCCTCCTCCCCCTCCTCCTCCTCCTCTTCCTCCGCTTCGTCCTCGTTTCCCGTCCTCCTCGTCTTGCGCGTCCTCCTCCTCCTCGTCTCTCCTCCTCCTCGTCCTCCTCCTCCTCTTCCTCCTTCCTCCTCCGCCTCCGCCTCCTCCCTACCTGGTATCCCTCCCCCTCCCCTCCTCCTCCTCCTCTCCTCCTCTTCCTGGTCGTCCTCGTTCTCGTCCTCCTCGTCTTGCTCGGTTCCCTCCTCCTCCTGGTGTTCTTCCTCCTCCTCCTCCTCCTCCTCCTCCTCCTCCTCCTCCTCCTCCTTTGTGTTCCTCGTTCGCCTCCTCCATGGGTGTCTCCGGCCCCCTCCTCCTCCTCCTCCTCGTCCTCCTCCTCCTCCTCCTCCTTCTCTCTTCGCTCCTCCTCCTCCTCCTCCTCCTCCTCCTCCTCCTCCTGGTACTCCTCCCCCTCTCCTCCTCCTCCTCCTCCTCCTCCTTTTCCTGGTCGTCCTCCTCCTCCTGGTCGTCCTCCTCCTCCTGCTCGTCCTCCTCCTCCTCCTGCTCGTCCTTCTTCTCCTGCTCCTCCTGCTCCTCGTCCTGCTCCTGCTCCTGCTCGTCCTCGTCCTCCTGGTCTTGCTCGTCCTCCTCCTCGTCGTGCTCTTGCCCCTGCTGAAAATGTGGCCCAGGAATGGGAGTTCTGGGAAGTCGAAGAGCACGAAGTTGCCTACAGTTGGCTACGGGCATTCAAAATGTGGCCCGGGAATGGAGTTCTGGGAACTCGAAGAGCACGAAGTGGCCTACAGTTGGCTCCGGGCATTCAAAATGTGGCCCGGGAATGGAGTTCTGGGAACTCGAAGAGCACGAAGTGGCCTACAGTTGGCTCCGGGCATTCAAAATGTGGCCCGGGAATGGAGTTCTGGGAACTCGAAGAGCACGAAGTGGCCTACAGTTGGCTCCGGGCATTCAAAATGTGGCCCGGGAATGGAGTTCTGGGAAATCGAAGAGCACGAAGTGGCCTACAGTTGGCTCCGGGCATCCAAAATGTGGCCCGGGAATGGCGTTCTGGGATCTCGAAGAGCACGAAGTGTGTGACTGTTGCATCCGGGTATTGAGAATGTGGCCTGGGAATGGAGTTCTGGGAAGTCGAAGAGCACGAAGTGTGTGACTGTTGGTGGAAAACGAGCCCGGCACCTGCCGCCCGGCAACTCCCAACACCTGCCCGGACCCCCCTGTGGAGTGATCTGCTGCTCTCTTTTGATCCCACTAGAAACCTATCAGTCTTCGCTGTTAGGTAACAAAGGAATACCCAAAAAAACACCCCAAGCATACTCCAAGATAGTCAAAACATTGTCCCCTGATTATTTTTTTGCTACTCTTGAATATTCCTCCTGTAGAGGGACATGCCCGACTGAAGCCTTCGCCGAAGCTGTGGACGCCCGAAGTGGGTACGGAGAAAATGGGTACAATGCCCAACCACAGATGTTGTCCCAAACCAACAACGGCCGCGGCTGGGCAGGCGGCCTTCTGTCTCGCATGGACACGGGCCGCGGCGGCCTGGACCGCGAATCCTTTCCAAAATAAACAGAAACTGCTGCTGGGCATTGTACCCATTCTTTCCGTACCCAGTTCGGGCATCCAGAGAAGCAGCGCACACGCTCCGCGCGAGAGTGGCGACCCCCTCCAAAAATACTCCAAAAGTGCCCCCCCCAAATGCTCAAAAAGAGTCAAAAATTATCCCCTGACCATTTTCTCTCTACTTCTGAATATTCCTCCCGTAGAGGGACATGCCCGACTGAAGCCTTCGCCGAAGCAGAGCGCACACGTTTCGCGCGAGCGTGGCGACCCCGCCTCTCTGGGCGCGCGGCGCGCGTGGCGGCTGCGCCCACCGAGCGCCGCCGGACTGCTGCTGCGCGAGCGGAGCACCTCTGCGCTAGAGCGGGCGCGCGAGAAGTGCCGCCCTTGCCCGGGGGGCACCGTGCCGGCCTTGCGCGCAGAGCGGCAGGGCTCTGCTCTGGCGTTAGGTCGGGCCTGTCCCCCTACAGGGGGATTTCCGACGAAAAATAAAACATGCCCCCATAATAGGACAAAAAATCCAAAAGTAGTCTGGGGGCTATCTTTTGGCTATTGGTTTACCTTTTTGGTGTATTCTTGGGGGGTCGTTTTTCATTGTTCGTCGAAGCTCCCCCTGTAGGGGGACAGGCCCGACATAGCTCTGGCGCGGCGCGGTGCTTCGCCTTCGCCGCCTCACCAGCGGACAGCCGGCCGCGCGGGAGGCGGCCGAGAGGGGGGTGCGTGTCGCCGCGGCGCAGCGCCAGGCTGCCCTTGGAGGCTCGGCTCCCGCCCGTGCGCGGCCCACGCCTGGCCAGGGAGGGCCCGGGATCGGCTCGGCGAATCGGCTCGGCGACCGAGACGAAGCGGATCGGGGGAAGTCGGCAGACATCCGCGGGCGAGTACTGGTCCTCATTGAGATCTCGGAGCCCAAAAGTCGGGATCCGAAGTCGAGCCGAATCGGAATCGGGAGGCATCGAAAGCGAATCGGACCGACTCGAAGGGATCGAAACGAGCCCTGTCGGGTGGGTTGCGCTCCAGTACCACGTGGCAAGTTGCGCCAGCACTTGCTATATTTTCACGGGACGGGGGGGGGTCAGTGAGCGGGGCCTGGGGACTCGTCCGCCATCTCTGGCCTGACTCCCACCTCCTAACATTAAGTCGGGCGTGTCCCCCTACAGGGGGGTTTTCGACGAAAAATGAAAAAATACCCCAAGAATCATCAAACATGATCCAACAATCGTCTGGGGACTATTATTTGGGTATTGTTTGACCTTGTCGGGGTATCTTTCGGGCATCTTTTATGTTTCGCCCAAACTCCCCCCGTAGGGGTACACGCCCGACTTAAGCGAAGGCGGCATTGTGTCCGCTCGCGCGCAGCCCTGCTCCGAAACGGCCAGGCGAGTGACAAGCTATCTGGGGGCTATCTTTTGGCTATTGTTTTACCTTTTTGGTGTATTCTTGGGGGGCTATCTTTTATCTTTCGTCGAAAATCCCCCTGTAGGGGGACACGCCCGACATGATCCCAGGGGAGGAGGGAGGAGGGGGCGACGCACGCCGACGGGGGGAGAGGGGACACGCACCTCCCCCGCCGCGCCTGCCGCAGCGCGGGCCCCCAGAGTGAGTCCTCGGCGCCCTCCCCCCGTGGGCGGCGCCCGCGGAGACCGCAGACTGCCCAGGAGGAGGAGGAGGAGGAGGAGGAGGAGGAGGAGGAGGAGGAGAGGAGGAGGAGGGAGGAGGAAGGGGGAGGAGGAATAGGAGGAGGAGCGAGGAGGACGAAGAGGAGGAGGAGGAGGAGGAGGAGGAGAGGAGGAGAGAGGAGGAGGAGGAGGAGGAGAGGGGAAGAGTGTGGGATGAGGGTGTGAGATCCAAGGCCCCTCCCTTGGCACCACGCATACATAGAGCACGCCAGACCGTGGCCCCGGCGCCATCGAAGAGACCGCAGAGACCGAACTTCTGCCCAGGCCGTGGCCGGCGCGCTCCCTCCGGGCCGCGTGGGCCACGGGCCCGCCTCCCGACCGCTCCGGGGTGCGCCCTGCGGCCAGAGTCTCGGGGCGAATGCAGGAGGAGGAAGAGGAGGAGGAGGAGGAGGAAGAGAGGATGAGGCGAGGAGAGGAGAAGAGGAGGGAGGAGGAAGCAGGTGGGGGGGAAGGAGGAAGGAGACGGAGAGAGGGAGAGTAGGAGGAGGAGAGAGGAGGTAAGGAGGAGGAGGAGGAGTTGAGGAAGAGCAGAGGGTAGGGAAAATGAGGCAGGAGGAGGGGAGGCAGTGGGAGGAGTATGAGGAGGATGAGGAGGAGGAGGCATAAGGTGGAGGAAGGCGGCGGCTGCGGGAGGGGGTTTGGCGGCGGGGGCGGCGGATTGACGCTCGGGGGGAGTCGGCGGCTGCGATGCAGTCGTGAGTCTTCTCTCTCGCTTCGCGGCGGCATTCGCTAGCCGCTGGGGACCCTGGCGTTCTGCTGACTTCCGTCTTGTGTCGGCTTCCTTCGGAGTAGGCTGCTTCGGCTCTGCCTGTTCGTCGTCTTCGCTGCGTCGTCTCTCTCTGCTCCCTCGTCTGAGTTAGCTTCGTATCCGCCGGCTTCGTCCGCGGAGGCTTCGCGGCCGCTCGCGGTACCGGCGCCGTGGCCCGAGGCCCCCCTCGACGCGCCCGGAGAGCCCAGGACAGATCCCCGGGAGCGGCGGCGATAGGGCCGAGGGCCCGGGGTGCGCCCCAGCAGCAGAAGCAGCATGGCCCGAGGCGCGCGCGCGGACGAGGGGGGGGGGCCGGGGACGTCGTGGGAAGAGAAGAAGGAGAGGAAGAAGAGAAAGACGAAACATAATAAGAAGAAGAAGAGGAAGAAGATGAGAAGTACAAAGAGAAGAAAAACAATAAGAATACCAAAAAGATGACGACGAAGAGGAAGAACAAGAAGAAAAATAATAAGAAGAAACAACAGAGGAAGAAAAAGAGAAGTACAAAGAGAATAATGAAAATCATAATACCAAGAAGACGACGACGAATAAGAAGAATACTAAGAGGAAGAAGAAGAGAAGTACAACGAGAAGAAGAAACATACGAAGACCAGAAAGACGACGACGAAGAGGAAGAGGACGAGGGAGACAGACAGGAGGAAGAAGAAACATAAGAATGATAACATATAGAGGGCCACGAGAACTGGCGAGTATCATGGCCCCGTCCATGATATCCCCCCCTCTACTCGTCGTCCCTCCCTTGGCCGCCCCCGAGTGGGCGGGAGGGGACGAAACACGCCCGAGGGGGCCGCGCCGACGAGCAAATGATGCACTGCTGAAGCCTGCCGACAGGGGTGTCGGCGCACCGCGCGATGCGTCGCCGATGGATCGGCGACAGTACCAACGATCACGAATCCGCACGCTCCCATCGGCGATGGGCGGGCGATGGGCGGGCGATGCCTCCCCCGTGAGCCTATTCCCCCCAACGCTGCCCCCGACCCTCTCCCACGGTCGGCCGCCTGCGCCAGCGGACAAACGGAAACGACGACACGGGGTGGCTACGACCTCGACAGCCTCGACGGCGACGGCGGGCTCGGCGGGCTCGGCGGCGAAGACGACGACGACGACGACGACGACGTCGTCGTCGCCATCATCGTCGATGTCGTCGGCGTCCTCGGCGGCGGCGGCGGCGGGGTACAGCGGCGGCGGCGCCTCTCGCTATCCTGCGGCGACACGCCCTGGCCCGGGGAAAGCAGGTCCCCGATCTCGGAGAACTGCTCGAGCTCGGCCTGCCCGCCGCCCCCGGGCTCCAACGAAGGCCCTCCTCTCCCGTGCCAGGCGCTTCGCGCCGTTCGCTGCCCACAGATTTCGGATCGCGCACGAGACGCACGGCACGAACGCCAGGTAGCTGGAAGCATTTGCGGGACAAGTGGCGCAATGCTTCAAGGACATCAGGGCGTTGCCGAGCCTGTTCGGTCAGCTGCGCGCCCCGCTCGTCCTCCCAGTGGCCAGAGGCCCTGGCCCCTGAGCCCGGCGCGACGTGCTCTAGGAAGTTCTCCGCGCGATCCCAGGCCCAGCCTGCTCGCGCCATGCCGGTGCCCAAGTCGTTGAAGACGACGCGGAGACGGTCCGTGCGTCCTGCAGTCTGCAGACCATCTCGGCGCTGCTGCGCCTGACCGTTACCCTGCCTCTGGCCGGGTAGGGTTCACATGTGGCCCCCTACCAGGCCCACAGAAAGGACAGTACCAGGACCTGCCCAGCCTGGCGCGCCTTTCGCGCTAGGCTGGTGGACCTCCACGCGATCACCCACGCTGAAGCGCCCCTCATCGGCCTCGGCGGCGCGCGCCCGAAGGGCGCGGCTGACGCGGGCGACCGAAGCAGCCTCTGTCATGCCCTGCAGGGCGATATCACGGATACGCCGCCGCCGTCGGCCGGGTTGCACCTGACCGCCGGCAGCGGGCCCGGCTCCGTGGACACAGTCGCTCTCGCCCTCCTCGTCTGCTTCGAGCGGCGGGCGGCAGCACGGCAGGCTGCCTGACGTCACACAGCGTAACGCCGCCCACGCGAGCGAGGCTGCTGCCCGGGAAAATGGCGCAGGCCAGCATGAAGTCGAAGTCGGCGGCGATGCCTTCGCGCTCCAGCTGCTCCTCGACGTCGCGCAGCGTCGTGGCATTGCGCCGCGTCACTCTATCAAACGGGCTGCCTGGGACTCGGGGCTGGGCCTCCCTTCGCTGGGGAGGGTGGCGGTCGAAGAAAAGCTCTCGGGGTGAGAGCATTCAGCAGGACGGCGCGCAGACTGCTGCAACGCCGAGCCCCGCCGACCGACCTTCGTCCTACGTCCCTCCTTCGCCGCCCTCCGCGCATCGGACCTGCAGGCGCTGGAGGAGCGCCGCGTCGATCAAAACGCGGGTCTCACAGCAGTGTTTTGGCCAGCGCTCGTATGCATCGAGGTTCCTTGCCCGCCCCTCACCTTGCCCTCCCTCCAATGGGCTCTGAAAGCATAGGTCGTACCCCAGGCGTACATGGAGGACAACACCAGGCACCCCGGAAGGCTCTCGAAGATGCAGGCTGATAGGGAAAAGCATCCTAGAGCCTGAACACCTCCAGGAGAAGTAGATCCACAACGCCTCCCAAAACGAGGCCGGCCACGTCGTGTGCGTTCATGCCCACAATCAATCCCCGGACACCACCCCGACCCGTTTTTCGAGCTGCCCCAACCGTGGCCACTAAGAACCTCCACGAACCTCCCCATACAAAAAAAAACCTGGGCGAAGGACCCAACCATACGCGCTTGTGAGTTCCGCTTTCGGTGGAGCTCTCCACGGGGCCACGAAGCGCGTGAGGGGTGCGTTCTCGAGAACGGGGAAATCTCAAGTGGCGTTCCGGGTTCCCGGGGTGGCGGTCCGCGCTGCCCTTCTCGCCTGTTACTCCTCCTCCTCCTCCTCCTCCTCCTCCTCCTCCTCCTCCTCCTCCTCCTCCTCCTCCTCCTCCTCCTCCTCCTCCTCCCCCCCTTCGGGGCTCATAATCTCAGCTCCTCTGTGCGCAGAACCCTTCGGGGCTCGTGACAGGCAAACTTAGAGCCGTCGTCGTCGTCGTCGTCGTCGTCGTCGTCGTCGTCGTCGTCGTCGTCGTGGTCGTGGTCGTGGTCGTCGTCGTTATCGTCGTCGTCGTCGTCGTGATCAAAATATTTCGGGGCTTGTGCTCTCAGCTTCTCTGCGCGCTGAATCCAGCGGGGCTCGTGCCAGGCAAGCCTGGAGCCATCGTCATACCCTGTTGCGGGGCTCTTGCCAAGCAAGCTTCAAGTGCAGAACCCTTCGGGGCGTGTGCCGACGCCCCCTGTCCAAAAACAGATGATGAACTATGTTGCTACTGATGCCCAGTGCCGATCATTACTGCGCACTGCTTATTTGCCGGTGTTCAGTGAAGCGCAGCGTTGCTCACTCTTGTTCAGAGGAGACCACGGCTGCTCAGTGATGCTCAATGCTTGCACCCCGCTGCGCAGTATTAATGCGTGCTGCTCGCTTGTGGTCACTGGTGCTGAGTGCTGCTCCAGTGATGAGCAGTGCTTGCCCTGTGTTAGCCCACTCCAGCGTTTTTTATGTATTTTTTCTGCTGGTGTGCTATACTTCATTATGTTGGTCTCTGCTGTTCGCTGCATGCCCGCCGATGGTCAGTGCTAATCAATGCGGGTCAGCGCTGCTCACAAGTGATTAATGCTGCGAAGTCGTGTTCATTGATAGAATTGCTGCGCGTTGTCCGCCCACTCTTTCTTCTCTAGTGCTAACTGCTCACAGCCTGATCACATTTGATCGCCTCTCGCTCGCTGCAAACAGATCAGCGTTTGGGCATTGATGCACAGTATTGCTCACGGTAACCGAATGACTGGTTGCGGATGGTTTGTGATGCCTGGTGGCGAGCATTAGCGTTCAGTTGTGCTCCCTTGCGCTGTGTTGCCCAAAGTGTAGCCATTATATGATCACTGTTATCCCACTGCTGGATCAATGATGGCTCACTGTTACTGACTGATGCCAACTGGCGGCTCAGTCCTGCTGGCAGAGGCACACTGCGTGGCAAATTCGTGCAGGCGGATCGCGTGCCACAAGCTCATCGCTGTGCACTCCTGGTCACTGCTGCCGAACACTGCGCACGGCTGGTCGCAACTGCATGTTGCTGCTCGCTCACCAGCCCCCACGCAATAAACCCGCTTCCACCGCAGAAAAAATACATATCATATGTTTTTGTCCGGCCACGCTCGGCGCACCCATCGGGCGCGCCTTCCGCTCGGTCGCCGACGACGCCACCCTGAGTCTGCCGACGCGTCCCTCTGGCTGGATGCACGGCTCAGCGAGCGAGGCCTGCAGCCGCGGAAGCCCCACTTCCACAAAGCACCTCCCTCCCCCCCTCCCTCCCTCCCTCCTCCCGGCGGCCCGCCCAAGGGCGAAGGATGGGGAAGGCAGAAGGCGCACGCCTTGTCAGATAGCGGCGGGGCCTCTCAGAAGCCCCCCCACCACGTGAGGGGAGCCCCCCCCTACGCCTCCGGACCAGGCTTAGATAAAAACCTGCTCGGCAGGCCGGAGGCCTCCAGAGCCTTCTGGGGAGGCCCGCCCCTGGGGGCATAGCTGGACGGGGGCTCAGGCTTTTCCGTGCGCCCCCGTGTACTGTGCCCTCGTCTGCGGCGCCCAGGGCCCCCTGGACGGGGCTATTGGTCTCTTCACCGGCCAAGTGGGACCCTTCACCGGCCAGATGGGAGCCTTCACCGGCTGATCCGTTCACCGGCTGATTGGGTGTTTCACCGGCTACGTCTTTCAATTCAAAATTGATTGTAGTGTTCTCGTGTACGCCACCAAGAACGAGTGTGGAGTGCTAAGGGTTACCACAACCGCTTCTGCAATTAATTGTTTTTTGTTGTTTTTTGGAGGCCGGTGAAGAGACCAATTCTGGTCGTGTACCAACGTGGCATGCATGGTGGGAGGAGGAGGAGGAGGAAGAAGAGGATGCGTAGGAGCAGGAAAGAGTAGGAAGAATAGGAAGGGGAGGTCGGTGGAATTCTCCCCAAGATAGGTATCATGCCAAAGGGTACCTCATGTAAGCATGCGATACATGTACATAGCCATATTTCAACAGGCACACTGTATGGGTAAACTTTGGCACATGGCTGTTTTGCCTTCTCTGTGATGGCATAGGATGTTGTTCCATGCCGCGCAGTTGCCTGCGGCAATTCCCGCCGTCGCGCCATTTAACACCTGATCACTAGTACAACAAGATGATCAGGAGCAGGAGAAGCTTCGAGGCGGGCGAAGTGTGATCGGCATGGTGATGACGATGATGATGATGATAGCGTATGATGACGATGACCATGACGACGATGATGATGATGACGATGCTGGTGACGATGACCATGATGATGCCAATGACGACGACGCCGATGATGATGATTGTTCTGTTGGTGATGACGATGATTACGATGGTGATGATGACGACGACGATGATCATGATGCGTATGGCGACGATGGCGATTACGATGATGACGATGATGATAATGATGAGAATGATGATGATGATGATGATGATGATGATGATGATGATGATGATGATGATGATGATGATGATGATGATGATGATGATGATGATGATGATGATGATAATGTCGAGCCCCCTTGGGGCTTCCACGTTTTCCCAGAGGTTGGGGCGTTTCTCGAATTTCCATGGGGCTCCAACGTCTTCCCATGGATCGCTAGGATTCGCTAGTAATCCGAAGGTTTCGGTAGGATTCGCTAGTAATCCACAGGTTCCGGTAGGACTCCTTGCCGGCGTGCACAGAGTTCTGCGTCCAACAGGCATGTGCGTACCGGCGAGGCGAGGTCAGACGGTGAAGCCGGGCAGCCGACCAGCCGGTCAGCCGGTGAAGGGTCCCATCTGGCCGGTGAAGGGTCCCATCCGGTCGGTGAAGACATTTCTCTCCTGAACGGGGGCATAGCCATGCACGGAAATCGGTGT
>CAUYUJ010011209.1:0-12500 GCA_963575745.1 Prorocentrum cordatum
ACTCGGGCGCCCAAGATCTGCGCTGGGACTCCCTTGCGGCGCTTCCGGCGCCCCCGCTCCGCAATCCCCGTCCTGCGGCCGCGGGTGATCCAACGAACGCAAGAGGATGAGTAGAAGATCGGTTCCCGCGAGGCGGCAACATAAAATGCCAGGGGGGCAGACGATTAAAAACAAGTTTCTAGCGCCTGAGTTCTATTAGTCTGCCCAACTCATTCATGTTGGGCCCCCCGGGACGGGGGGGGGGTTCTGAATCGTTTGCCCCCTTACCTCCTTCCGCTTTCCCTCACCCGCCGTTCCTCTCTCTTATGGCCTCCCTTCTCTCCCCTCACAAATTCATGCTCCCATTATCATCCCTCCCCTTTCAGATTGCTCCCTTTTTTATCCTGTATCTCCGTCTGCACGTTGTGCTCGTCCTCCTTCCTCCTCCTTCCTCCCCCCTCCCCCTCCTCCACCTTTGTTCCTCCCATTTCAAGTTCAACTTGCCCGCCCTCGCCCCTCGTCCTTCTTCTGTTTGGAGCGCAGCTCTTGAAAGGACTTTGGTCGAGACGGCGCACACCCTGCCACTCTACGGGGTTGGCTGCAAGTTCTGGCGCGCGAAGACAGAGGAAGACGGTGATGATGGTGTTGCTGCTGGTGCTGATGAGGATAACGATGACGATGATGATGTCGATGGCATGCTGATATTGATGATGAAGGCGGTACTGTGGATGGCAATGATGTTGATGATGATGATGCTGCTGATGATGATGACGATGCTGATGATGCTGATGATGATGCTGATACTGATGATGATGATGATGATGATGGTGGTGGTGGTGATGATGTTGTTGATGATGATGATGATGATGATGATGGTGGTGGTGATGATGGTGATGATGCCGACGATGCTGAAGATGATGCTGATGACCCAGACGAACACGATGTTGATGATGCTGATAATGATGATGATGATGACTATGATGATTTGATGCTGATGACGATACTGATTATGATGGCACTGCTGATGATGGTGATGGTGGTGTTGATGATGATGCTGATTACGATGATGGTGGTGGTGATGATGCTGCTGATGATATTGCTGATGGTGAAGATGATGGTGATGCTGATGATGTTGACGACGGTGATGCTGATTCGGTTGTTGATGACCTTGATGGTGCTGATGACGATGCGGCTGCTGGCGATGATAATGAGGATGCTGATGATGACGTTGATGATGCCGATGCTGCCGATGCTGATGATGCTGACCCTGATGATGTCGATGATGCTGCTGATGTCGATGATGCTGCTGATGATGATGATGATGATGATGATGATGGTGATGATGATGATGATGCTCAAGGCGATGCTTATGAGAATAACATTGGTACAGCTACCGATGCTGATCATGAGGATCATGCTGAGGATGCTGCTGATGATGATGGTGGTGGTGGTGGAGGTGGTGATGATGATGCTGCTGATGATGCTGATGATGATGTTGATGATGATGATGATGATGATGATGACGACCATGATGATGATGATGATGATGATGATGATGATGATGATGATGATGATGATGATGATGATGATGATTTTTTTCCATCCATCGACCTTGGGGAAAACAAAACCACGCAGTGCTGTCTGGAACGTGACAGTGCGTCGGGTAGAAAATAGTAAAGTTTCCAGTCGCAGGGCGTGTGGCCCTATACTCGCCCAGGCTGGGCGCGCCGTGCAGGGGGCTCAACGAGCGGCAAACCTGCGTGCACTCTAGCATCCTGATCAGGGCAACCGCTTTTTAGCTAAAGTTGCCTAACTCTCTAGCGGCGTCTTCGTCGGCGGCGTAGTCGTCGACAGGCTCGGGTGGCTCAAGAGGGCTCAAGAACAAGGTTCCAGCGCAGACTCCGTGACATCCTTTTTCCTGTGGCTGTACAGGGTGGGCCGCGAAAGGGCGAGAGGAGGAGCTGGCTGGGGCTTGGCAGGCGCGGCTGACACGGCGTAGGGCGAACGGGAACTTGGGATGTCCGCGCACGCTGCTGCCATCATAGACCGTACATTCGTGACTAGAGGCTGGGAGGGAGGAGCTGCTGCGCTGGAAGACGATTGGCCTAGGGCTCAGCCCCCCTTGCTCGCCAGCGTGTCCACCCACGTGCCCAGTTCTTCTTCGAGCCAGCCAGGAGGTGCGACTCCCGTCATCACGCGGGCTACTCCCTCTGCTCTGAAAGCCTGCAAGATGGTGGATCTCATCTGCCACTGATTCATCGATATTTGAAGTTTGATGTGTTCTTTGTCGTGACAGGCCTCCAGACGGAGGAAGGCGATCGCGTCCTCGAGGTCGCTCTTGGTGGTCGTGGCCTGCTCGTCGTTCTGGGGCTGGACGCTGTTGAGGAAGTCGGTGAGGGACGTCTTCATGGCTCCGCCGATGTCGCACTGCGCTAGGCTCTCTATCATGGCGACTGCGAGCCCCGCGGTGGGGGAGCCGATGGTGTGCAACTTCTTCTTGGTCTCGGCGTCGCCCTTCCTCAGCGTGTCCAGCTCGTTCTTGTAGAGGTCCAGCTCGTCCCCGATCGCGATCACCACCCTGTGGGTGATGGGAGCTGGATGGTGTCCATGCTGCTCGCCATGGTCGCTCGTGTGCGCTGCGTCGTCTGCAACAGCAGCTTCGCCATCACCATGAGCAGCTCGAGCAGGTTGCCGTCCTTGCTGGACCACTTCTTGTCGCTGTGGGCCCCGCGACGGCGGCGTCCTCCTCGGCGTCGGCGTCGAGGTCCTTGCCCCTCGGCTGCTGCCGCGCCCGTGCCCTCGTCCACTGTCATGCCCCCTCCCGCGGCCGCTGCTCCCTCGTCCCCTGTCCGCTGGCGCACTGCTCGCGGCTGCTCTGCTTGCCTGCTTCCTGTTCCACCATTCCCAGACGGAGCCGAGGATCGCGGCAGGCGCCACGACGCTCGTGGTTTCTGGTCCGCCATCGCTGCTAGGCGGGGCTGTAGAGGTGGCTCGTCCAGGATGGCGCCGTGCAATCGGCGCTGCTGTGGTGGGTGTAGCTGTCAAGATTCGTGTAGCCGATGGCGTGGCCGGGGCGGTCGAGGCTGCCGCGGACGGGGTCGGGTGAGCAGGTCTTCTGGCGGGCCGCGGCGTCGGATGCGCTGGCGGCGGTGGCGGTGCACTCGTCAGTAGCCTCAGCGAGGCCGCCTGGAGCTTGTGCCTGTTGCTGGTGGTGTCCTCGGCAACCCACTTGCTGGCGCCGCCTCCGCTCGGCGCCGCGCTCGACGCCTCAGGGGGCGCGCCAGGCGCACTCGCTGGAGCGCGCGGGCGAGGCGAGGGGAGGCTGGCACGAGACCAGAGCCCAAATGGTGACGGTGGGATGTGCGAAAGTACGTGCTCTCGAAGATCGACGGGATCGTTAAACTCATGCTGGCAACATGCCGAGGACGATTGTGCAGATAATGGGCATGAGCGCACTCGGGTAGGCTGCCATTTGTATTCGTGCCGTGTTTGTTCGGGAATACAACGACCTTGGAGCCAGGAACGACGATGGTGCCTGATGGTGTGCTCCGTGTTTTTGAAGATCGTGTCGCAGACTAAGCATTTGTTGTCCAGTGTGATAG
Organism: Prorocentrum cordatum; assembly: GCA_963575745.1. Taxonomy (NCBI): domain Eukaryota; class Dinophyceae; order Prorocentrales; family Prorocentraceae; genus Prorocentrum; species Prorocentrum cordatum. The sequence continues at coordinate 3,582 of CAUYUJ010011209.1, forward strand.
TAGATATGATAGTAGGGCAGCCGTGACCAGGTGCCTGTGTGTGTACCTGATGTGCGATAAGGCCGTGCATCGTGGGGAACTTCTTGGGGCAGCCCTCGAGGCCGCACACGAACATAAGCTCATCCTCGTCCGAGTCATCGCTAAGGAGGGTCATGTCATGCATGTGCTCGGCCACTGGTGTGCCACTGGGGGGTGCCCACTCTTGTGCCAGATACGTAGCCCGAAAGACGGTCATGTCGCACATGCGGAACCGCTCGTTCGCAGCTGAGTCCTCGAAGAGGGATCGTACAATCGGTGGGGACCAAACTTCTAGGAGATCTTCGCCAACAGGGTGAGAGAGAACACATTGCATGTCTGACGCGAACTGCCTGGCCCACGGGTGTACATTCTCGGCCGTGTTCACGCAGCCGTCGGAGGAGAGTGGCGAGGGAGGCGCCTGGTCGCCCAGGCGTATCTCAAACAAGCACTGCCCGAATACTGCTGCTAGGAACTGGGAGTGGTGCTCTGGCTCTGCCGCGATGCTCTGCCACCAGCCCAGGCGACGGATCAGCAGCTCCAGCGCCGTGGGAGGGACGGACCACTGTTCAAGCACCTGCCGCGTGGTGAAGGAATGGTGGCGTCCTGCCGAGTCGACCGAATGGGCCTGCCCACGGAGCATGGCTCGCAACTTTTTGGCAATGCTGCGATCGAGTCGTTTTGTTTCACTGGGGCGAAGGACGTGCGATTCGAGGCCGCTCCAGATGCGTCCCGCCACGTTGGCTAAGAACGTCATTCGTTTCGCACGGTAGGGCCCCGATGAGAACCAATATTGCCCCAGCGAGCTCCAGCCGATGTTGCCAGCCTTGACCCTCTCAGTGATCTCCTTAGTGCTGGAGCCGTTCACGTTTATGTAGCCACCTAGATGAATGAGGTCCGTGACGGGGCGCCCGCTGAGTTGTCTTTCAGCTGATCGAGTAGCTTGGGGGGCCCGCAGACGTACTAGCGTGTCTTGTTTGCTAATGTTCTGGACGAAGCCCCCTAGCTCGAGCTCCCTGTTAAGAACCGTGTTGTCGACGCAATCTAGCAGCAAGGCGTTCTCTGTGCTACCCTCGGGGGCGATAAAAACCTGGATCAGATCGTCTATGAACCCCCCCATGCCCACATCCTGCTCCTGGTCGGTGATCGGGCACTGGACACGGAAGAGAGGGCCAGTGATGGTCGACATCTCGCTTCGCCATCGGACGATCGGCTTATAGAACGCTTGCATGAAAAGCTCGGGCTCGTTCGAGTCACCCATGCGGCCCCCCGACGTGGGGTGGACATGCGCGGTGCTGTCGGCGGCGTCGATTCGAATAATCGCTTGGGCTCGGTAATGTTCAAGAACTCTTCGGAAATGGATAGTGGGCTGGCGCTCTTCCTGGGCCTGCACTAGTCCGAGAACGTGGCCAGTGCCGAAGGCGTTCCTCATGTCGTATGATTTCAACATAAAACCGAGCTTGCAGTGGAGACACTTCCAAATCAAAATCTTTATAGTCATCATCAGTGCCTCCCGTCGGCGACTGCGAATGCCGCCGTAGGCCCAGTCGGGGGGGTCGAACTCGGAGCCGTAGACGACTAAACCTACTCTGAGATAAGACCGCCAGAAGGGACAGAAAACGTGGATCATTCTGAGAACCTCGTTGATGTCGTCTACTGCGTTGCCAGTGGAGGCTTTGTTCTTTTTGGGTATCATGATGCCGTGGCTAGTGTACGCATGTTGTGGAAGACGATATGTCGCACGTACGTGTGATAGTACAGCATGTAGCGCATCACGGCCCGCACTAGATACAGCTAGACTAAGTCCCTGGAGTTTACGTTGATCAGGACGCCGAGGGGGATCATCTCCATCCCAACCCAACCCATGTATGATGTACTGTCCGTCCTCACACCCGATACCTGTAGTAGGAAGGCCTGGTTTGGTGAGAGTGTGCGGGCGCAATATCATCTGGGTGATCTCCTGCGGCCAGGACCAGGGAGGAGAGTAGCGACGATGTCGCTGCAGGCCGAGACGCTCCTCAATGAAGCGTAGGTCGTCGTGTGCCTGCACCTCGTCCTCAGGCATTGGGTCCGAGCACTCGGTTCCTAGCGGGTAGATCTGGTCGAGGGGGCGGGCGAGGAGGGAGGTAGTCGCATCGTCGTACATGTACATGCTAGCGTGTGCTGGCTCTGCTGCTAATCCTCCTTCTCCTCCTGCTCGTGCGAGTGCTGCGTGGAAATGTTCTGCCAAAGGTCGCGCTGACGGTAGTGCCAAATATGAGCGTTTCCGAACTCCTGTGCGGGTACCCGCTCGGACACGAGCAAGCCGGGCAACTCGAGCGGTATCTCGTTTCGACCATGCATCTCTTAGTTCCTGTTCGACTGAGTGATGATGATGATGGTGGTGGTGGTGGTGATGATGATGAGGAGGAGGAGGAGGAGGAGGAGAAGAAGGAAGCGGCTGAGGAGGTTGGCGTGGAGAGCGGCAGCAGGTTCAGGAGCAGGAGTAGCAGCAACAAGTGGGGGGGCAAGAGGAGCAGGAGGAGGACGACGCGAAGGAGACAGTCCCGGGGAGGACGGGGAGGGTGACCCAGGACTGCGCGGAAACGAAGGGGCAGTACTTCGTCGCGGACTCCGCGGAATACAGGCTCAGGCCGATACGGGGCATGCTGCGAGGGACGCAGTACTACTTCGGCAGCCCTGGGCGAAGCACCCCCCCAGGGGCCCTTGCCGTTCTCCCCTTCCCGTCCCCCCTCCCGCTCGTCCCCTTCCGTCTTCCGCCTCCTCATCCTCCTCCACCTCTTCCTCCTCTTCCTCTTCCTCCTTTTTCTTCTCCACCTCTTGCACCTCCTCCACCACAGAAGTTGGAGGGGGAGGGGGTCCTCCTCCTCCTCCTCCTCCTCCTCCTCCTCCTCCTCCTCCTCCTCCTCATGTTAGATTTCGCCATCCCTGGGGGGCTGCGCTGCCGCGGGCACGCGTGGGCTGCGCTGCCGCCTCGGCTGCCGCCCGGAAAAGTCGATTCCTTCCGTGGCCAGGGTGCCCAAGCCCGCAGCAGCGAGGCCCCAGAGTCGCCAGCGGACGATGGCGTACTTGCGGCAGGGGGGCGCCGAGAGGACGCACGCGGCCCCGCCAGTCTCGGTCCAAGGGCCTTCGCCCTCCTCCTCCCCCTCCCCCTCCCCCTCCCCCTGCCCCCCCCTCCGCCTCCTCCATGTCCGCTATCTCCTACAAGGACGAGTTCCGCTGAGCAAAACTCGCCCACCTGCTCCGCAGGAAACTACCCTTGGCAGGCCAGGCCAGGCACAACGGGACCTAGGGGAACAAAACCCAGGCCGGCCACGATGCCAAGTTCAAACAAAACGCCTCCGCCAAGCGCCCGGCACCCTCCCCGCGGGGGCCGCGGGGCAGCGAGTTGATAGCGACGAGTCGGATAAGCCGTCGCATCTCGCGCAGGAACGACATGTAAGCGCTTACGTGCTGTTTCCTGGGGGGAAAGTTCAAACGGGCCCCGTGCGGGCTAGGGCGAGGGGAAAAGGCAGCCCCCAGAACTTGCCAGACTGGGGTTCCTTGCCCGCTTTAAGCTTGTTCAAAGCCACGCGAGCCAGTCGAGCCGCTCTCCGAGCCTTGAGCGACAAGGGAGCGCACGGCTGGGCAAGGAGCAGAGCCTGACGACGGCCATACGCGCCGCACGCGCGGCAGAAAATAATCGTCTCCGTCCCACCACCCCCATCGGCCCCCGAAACATTCCCCGCCCCACCACCCCGAAACGCCACAGCGTATTGGAGAGGTGGGGCGTGGCCGCTATCCTGGGGACCCTGGGCACGGGTGTGAGACCACACGGGACCTGAGGGCCCTCCACACACCGCATTTCTCGCACCCCCAACACCTCCCGAGACGAACGATGGAGCGGCCCCTCCGCGAACTCTCTAACATCAGACCGTCCCTGGGGGTGGGGCGCGGGCGGGGCAGGGGATTTCGGTCAAGACAGCCTAGACGAGCGTGCCTATTTAGCACCTCGCCGTGATGGCGCAGGAGCAGGGCGGCGGCAGCCTTGGACGCCCCCCACCTCCGCTCCAGCTGCGGGTGGAGCCTCGCGCCGAGCTCCTCCTCCTCCTCCTTTTCCTCCTCCGCCTCCTCCTTCTCCTCCTCCTCCTCCGCCTCCTCCTCCTCCCCGCAGCGTGAAGTGGTCCGCGCTCAACTTGTCCATGTGCCAGAATACGCCCATTCACAGGTCAGCATACTTGTGTCGCTGCCCACCACAAAACTCGCGGCCCCGACGGTAAGCCTCGCGCGCCGCCTGACAGTCCGAGAGCACCTCGAAGGCCTCGTGACTCTTCTCTTCCAGGGTCTTCAGCAATGCGAACACAGCTTTGCGTAGCCAAACTCCTGGATCCAGCCTGGGACGTCGCCACATATGCCCCCCAGGATCTCGCTTCGACGGGAGACCACGGTAGACGACCAGCCCGCGCGGGATAATTCTCTGCATTCAGGGATGGTCGCAGAGCCGTCGATGCAGACCACGCCTCGGGAGAGCTCCCTGAGGGCGAGACCAGCTCGCAGGACCGTGCCAGTTGAACTCGGCGGTGGGGCCTGATCGAACTTGAGATGCACCAGGCCCCTCAGCACGCCCAGGTCGTCGGGCGCCGCCTCGCGCCCAGCCAAAACAACCCCCGAGCTCCTCCGCCCAGGTCCTGGACGCTGGGCTCATGAACAGCCCGTGGTGCGTCGTCCCCAAAGCCATCTTGAACCGCTGACCATTGGGGTCGGTCTCGGAGCGCTCCACGCGCAGGTCGCACTGGGACACCAACGCTCCAGCGATGAGGGCCTCCAGAAGCTACACCATCTCAGTGTGCCCCTGTTCTCGAAGGCCCGCCGGCGTGAACCTGATCGGGCCCAGGCCAGGCGGGCGACCCCCAAGCGCCTCGAAGCCAGGGTGGAAGGAGACTTCGCGCATCAGACGCCTATCGGCTCCTTCTACAACTATGTCGATGAGCATCCGCGGGTTGAGGACCTGAAGGTCCAGCACCGCGCCGCGGTCATCGCGCCAGACGTGCTGGCGCTCAGCCGCCCAGCCCATCCGCCCGAGCGTCAGCTTGACCGCCGCGGCGGGCCCCGCGACAGCGGCCCGCGACTCAACCAGCGCCGCGAACGCCATCTTGAAGACGGCGTCGGGCCTGAAGTTCCCGAACACCGCGGTCGCCGAGGCCTGCAGCGGCAGCGCGACTTCCTGCCCGCCTCTCCCGCCAGAGCTTTGCCGCTCAGGGCGCGGGCCCTGGCGAGCTGCTGGCTGGGGGCCCCGCGGACGCGAGCCCCGTGCAGAATAGAATCCAGGCCAGTAGCGCGAAAATCACCACCCGGCCGAGCCCCCGCCTTGCGCGGGGCCATGTGCTTGGCAGCCTTCGCCGCGAGGCGAGAGAGGCGTCCGCGCAGGACCTTCCAGGGCGCCTTTTTGTCCATCGCATAATGCGGGTCGAGGTTGCAGGCCTCCCCGGCGCACCTGGAGCCCCCGCTCCGCGAGCCGGCTGGCCATGCGCATCCCCGCGGGCAGCTCGCTAGCGAGGGCCTCGCCATTAGTGGCAGACACATTTGAGCTCATTTCCCCCAACAGGCCGCGGAACATCCTCGTGGCGCCCAGGATGGTCGCCTCTATCTGCTTGGGCCCCCGTAGACCGTAGGTCTTGACGCACTTCCTTCACCGCATCATGGCGTCCACGGGCTGGGCGAGCACGACCCTGGCGAGGGCGGCGGCAAGGGAACAGCCCGTCAGCAGCGACAGGAGGACGCGGAAAGCATCGGACTTCAGCGATCTTGGCAGAGGCGGCGTCGACCATACAAACGCCGGGGCAACTTCACCCTGCAGCGGGGGGCCTTGCCGCCGAGCTGGCGCCACCTCCCCCCTTCGCGTGGCCATCTCGTAGGCCTTGCTCAAGTCCGGCATGGGCGCGGGCGCCTCCAGCTTCATCGCCCTCGCGCGGTCCGCGTCGAAGCTCTAGGGCCACGCCGCATCCTCGCAGGAGGATCTGCCCGCGCCTCCGAAGAGATACGGGCGGCCCCGGCTCCGCTCCCGGGTCTTCGCCTACGCGCGGCGGATCTTCCCCGGCAGTCGCAGGAGGCTGCAGATCAACCGGATCGCGGCCTCCAGCCGCCCTCGGGCTTGGCCAGGGAGAAATTGATCTGGGCGCCCGAAATGGGTACTGAAAGAATGGGTACTCTGCCCAACAGCGGATCTGGTTCATTTTGAACAAGATCCGCTGTCCGCGCCGCCGCGGCCTGTGTCCATTTGAGACAGCAGGCCGCCAGCCCAACAGCGGCCGCTGTTGGTTTGGGACAACATTTGTTGTTGGGCATGGTGCCCATTCTTTCGGTGGCCATTTCGGGTGTCCAAAGACGCCTCCGCCACCTGCGCGGGGGGGAACTCGACCGTCAGCTTCGCGAGGTGGAGCGGCGACCCAAGGGCGATCAGGCCATCGGTGGGCAGCCGCCCAAACTGGTCGACGCCCGCCGCCGTTTTTGACTCGAAGGACAGCGCAGCCTCCGAGGTCTCCAGCGGCGTCGGCGGCGGCGGAGGAGGCCCGAGCAGGTCCTCGGGGAGGGCCTGGTCCAGGTCGAACGCCTCCTGGCCGCGCTTCCACACATCCTGGCAATCCTCCTTCAGGGCCCGCAGCGCGGCCGAGGCGCCCGCGGGCGAGCCGTCGGCCGTCGCGCGGTCAGCTGGCCAGCCCGCAGGGGCTTTGCAGAAGCCGCGAGCCGCTCCTCCGCCGTCAGCGACGGCCAGCTGCGCCCGCTCACGCCAGCTGCGCGAGCGCTGCACCGCACAGCGCCTCCTCGAACTTCTCCGCCACCGCCCTGGCGTGCTTCTCCCCAGCGCCTGCCACTCCTTGAAAGTGAAGTCCCCAACTGAGCGGAGCTCACGAGCCAGCTCGGCCCGGCGCCGACGCCGACGGGCATCATCCCCAGGAAGAGGTCGCCCACCAGGTCCGTCGCCGCCTGGCGCCCGAGCTCACCCTGCAGCGCCGAGAGCAAGGCCAGCTGCCGCGGCCGCCGATGCCCGAAGCGAAGGCGGCGATGTGCCCCCAGCGCCTGGCCTGCTCGCAGCCCCGCAAGGACGGCCCCTGCGCCTTCGCGGGGGCCAGTCGCGAGACGAAGGGCGGCCCCTGCGCCCGACCAGCGTGCTTCGCCCCCCCGCGTCGCCCCAGTCGAAGAAGCCGCCCAAGTCCTCCTCCAAGAGGCTCGCGAGCTCGGCGTAGAGCTGGTCCAGCGTCGGCAGTTCCGACAACCTCCTGGGCTGCTTGCGCCCCCCCCCCCCGGGGGGAATGCGCGCCCCTGGCCAGGAGGGGCGGGGGGCGCCCGACGCTGAGGACCCAGCCGTCGTAGAAGCCCCAATCGCCGACTCGGCTCGGGCCCGCCATCGCGCTGCTGCTTCCGTCAGCTTGCCGATTGGCGATAGTCAGGAGGCCCCCGCCGGGGCCTCATGGGCCGCTCGGCGGGGGAAGTCTTGGGCGCCTTCCCTGGGCTCTCGGCGCCCGCGATGGGGAGCCGCGCGGGGCAGTGTGGCGGCAGATCCGCTGCGTGCCGCCCCGCGCCTCGCACCTGGCCACCGAGGCCGCTCGAGACCACGAAGAAGTCGATCTCCGAGCCGCCTCCGACGCGGCAGGCGCCCGCCCCCGAAGATGCCGCCGCGCCGTCTGCCCTGCCAGGCCGCCCCCAAGTCTGCGGGGCCTCGGGGCTGCAGTTCAAGTCGCCACCGATGACACGCTCAAGGCGCACCTCCGCGAGGCATTGGCCCACCTGCGCCAATCTGATCTTGCTCTCCGCGTCGAGCCCCGACGCGTTCGCGACCGGGTAGACCGAGGGCGCCAGTGATCCGCCCGGGGCCGCCGCGCTGATCCACCTCGCCAGGGGTCGACCCGCCGGAAGCGGCAAGCCCCTCGGCGGCAGGCTCGCGCCCATGCGCGGGCGGCAGGCGACGCCCACCCCGCGCGAGAGGCCCCCGCGCTCCGCGCGCGCGGCCTCCGTCAGCGACGCCTTCCAGCCTTCTCGGCGGCAGGCCTGGTCAGCCGCCGCGCCGCGCCCGTCTCCTGCAAGAAGACGATGTCCCCCACGGCCTCGGTCTGCAGCCATTCGAGCATGCTCGCCTTGGGCGCGGCGTGGGCCGTCTCCAGCCTCAAGCATTCGCCTGCGCGGCGCTTGCTCTCCAGCAGGCGCGGCGGCTCGGCCGCCGCCGGCTGCTCTGGGGCCTCCGCCCTCCGCCGCCGCGGTCGCGCCTGCGCCCGCGGCCTCGCGCCCGAGGGGCAGCTTGGCGCGCTTGGGCAGCGGGCGGCCTTTGCCTTCGAGGAAGGCCTCGAGCTCCTTCCGCTTCTCGTCGTCGAGGGCCCCGATTGATTCGAAGAACGAGCAGATCCTTGCGCCTCCTCCTGAGTCCGCCCCGCCGCCGCCTGCGGCAGGGGCGCCGCGACCAGGATCGCCTGCAGCAGTCGACGCAGGAGCAGCGACGGGAGCAGCAGCCGCCGCGGCCGCCGCAGCATCGACTCGCGCCTGGGGAGCGGCGGCCAAGCGGCTGAGCAGCTCGACGGCCTGTGAGCTGCACCGCCACCGCGCCGTCGAAGCGCCCCCCTGAGATCGGCGCGCGCCGCGCCCCCGGCGTCGCCTGGGCCAGGGCGTCGGGGCCTGCGGGCGCGAGGCCAGCCTGCTCGGCCTGCCGCGCCCGCTCCAAGGCCTCGGTGGCTTCCTGGTGAGAGGCGCGCACCGTGGCTTCGTGCTCGTTGGCCTCCTTTCGCGGCCGCCTGGGCATCAGCGAGGACCGCCTTCGCCGCTTGCGAAGCCGCCTTGGCCTTCTCCAGCTTCTTCTCCGCGTTCGTGACCTTCCACGTGGCCTCGTGCGCCGCGGACTGGTGAGAAGGCGGTGCCTTGGGCACAGTAGGGCCCGCC
>CAUYUJ010011209.1:17500-24172 GCA_963575745.1 Prorocentrum cordatum
CTTTGCACACAGGATTCCACTACGTGCTTCTGTATGTCCTGTGCGTTTGTTCCATCGGGTCGTTTCTGGCTCTTCCAACATAGCCCGTTGCAGCGCCGCCCTCATTTCCCGCGCTTCGGTCATGCACAATCGTGCTCCGCCGCAGCGCGTCGGCCTCGCTCCCGCGCCTCCAGCCGGCATTCGGACAGGCCATGTCCTTTCGTAGACGGGCCACTTACCATCCAAGTCGTTTGATGCCATGCCACGGCATGCAATGCGATGTTGTGTCGTGCACCGTTATGCGATGCCATGCTTTGCGTTGCTATGCTTTGTGATGCAGTGTTTTCGCCACGCCATGCTATGACATGCTACGCTCTGCCATGCTCTTCTACGCCATGCTTTTCCATCCATCACGTACCCTCTTGGGATCATTGCCCTGGTTCACATCCAATTGTGCGAATAGCTGGGAGATCTGCGCCATGCTCAGAGATGGGAGGGAGGGGTAGGACGTCAGATGTGACGCCAGCGCGCCGAGCTTGCCCCCTCCCCCACCCCTCCGGCTCCCACTCCCTCTCGCTTGCTCTCCGTGCACCCCTCCCTCTCCCTCGCCCTCTCCCTGTCCCCCTCCCCCATGCCTCCCCTCCGCCCTCCCACTCCCTCTCCCTCTCCCCCTTGCTCTCCCTGCACCCTCCCCTCCCCGTGTTCCCTGCCCTGCCCCCCCGTCCCCCTCCCCTGCTCCCCCGCCCGCTCCCGCCTCCCCCCCCCCTGCTCCCAGGCCCTTCCCCCCGCTCCCTGCCCTCCTCCCCCTCCCTCGCCTGCACTTTCTACTCTAATTTCAAGTCGGGCCTGTCCCTCTACAGGGGGAATGTTCAAAAATCGTAAAGACATAGTCGGGGGCGATTTTTGACCATCTTTGAGCATGTTTGGAATATCTTTTATATAAACAAATCGTCCAACATACGCCTGTAGGGGGACACCTCCGACCTAACTCTGATTATATGCACCGCCTCTGCACACCTGCCCCCAGAGCTCCCGCAACGACGGGGGCAGCAGGAGGAACAGGAGGTGCGCGATCGTCCTGCTCTCTGCTGCGCCCGCTGGGGGTGGGTTGTGGGCCTGCAGGCTTGAATCGGTAGTCCCGGACCCGTTTCCCGCGCCTCGCAGGCGCAGCGTCATTGGAAGAACGCAACGCAGCTGCTAAGATGCTTTATGGCCGCGTCACAGAGGTACGACCGTTCACTTCTCCTCCTCCTCCTCCTCCTCCTCCTCCTTCCTCTCGTTCTCCTCCTCCTCCTCCTCCTCCTCCTCCTCCTCCTCCTCCTCCTCCTCCTCCTCCTCCTCCCCTTCCTCATTCTCCACCTCCTCCTCCTCCTCCTCCTCCTCCTCCTCCTCCTCCTCCTCCTCCTCCTCCCCCTCCTCCTCCTCCTCTCCTCTTCCTCCTCCTCCGCCGCCCCGCCCTCCTCCTCGCCGGCTCGTGCTCCTGCCGGGCGTGGGGCTCGGCGTCTCTCGCGGCGAGGGGCTCGGCGTTCCTCGCTCGCGCGGGGCCGCGCGGGGCCTGGCTGGCAGCGCAGGGGATCTCGCGCCTCCCCCGCGCGGCCCCGCCCGTGCCGAGAGGGCGCGGCTCGCGGCCCCGCGCACGCTCGAGGCCGAGGAGAACCGCACGGCGGGGCCGCAGGCGGGAGGAGAAAAGGAAGAGGAGTCGGAGGCCTAGACGTTGACATCAGCAACTCCTCCTCCTCCTCCTCCTCCTCCTCCTCCTCTCCTCCCTCCTCCTCCTCCTCCTCCTCCTCCTCCTCCTCCTCCTTCTCCTCCGCCTCCTCCTCCTCCTCCTCCTCCTCCCCTCCCCTCCTCCTCCTCCTCCTCCTCCTCCTCCTCCTCCTCCTCCTCCTCCTCCTCTCCTCTTCTTCCTCCTCCTCCTCCTCCTCCTCCTCGTCCCTCCTCCTCCTTCTCCTCCTCCTCTTCCTCCTCCTCCTCCTCCTCCTCCTCCTCCTCCTCCTCCTCCTCCTCCTCCTCCTCCCCCATCCTCCTCCTCCTCCCGGTCTTCCGAGGAGGGGATTCCGGATGTTTTGGGCCAAGCACGCTGTGCTGTTGCTGCTGGCACCTGTCGTGGCAGGCATCTGTCGTGGGTCACCCCTGACAGGCTTCGCGGAGCACCGCTCTACAGCCGTCCAGTTGCCGACGACTCCCTCGAGCACTGCGGGGGGAGCTGCTCACGCACGGCTTTGTATGCCTTGCGGTCGGCTGTGCTCGGCTCGCGTGAGGATCCTCCGTTTTGGCAGCGTTTTGCCTCGTAAGGTTAAGTCGGGCGTGTCCCTCTACAGGGAGAATATGCAAAACTAGTCTAAACATAATCTGGGGACTAGTGTTTGATTCATTCTTGACGATTTTGGCGTGTTGCTTGACTATTGTTTCTTTTTCCTCTAAAATCCCCCTGTAGGGGGACAGGCCAGACTTAGTCGCAAGGGGGGTTCATGCAGTCTGAGCGTGGCCTGCCGACTGCTCATAGTCGACTCGACCTCATCGGCGCGTCGGAGGTGAGAGTGCGCGCGCGTCCCCCTCGAGCCGCGCGAAAGGGCGGGCAGGAGCGGCCTGCCGGCGGCCTCCAAGATCAAGGAGCTCGCCTTCGAGGCCCGCGCCCCGCGGGGGCGGGGCCCGAGGGCGCGAAAGGGGGGGTCCTCCTCCTCCTCCTCCTCCTCCTCCTCCTCCTCCTCCTCCTCCTCCTCCTCCTCCTCCTCCTCCTCCTCCTCCTCCTATTCGTCCTCCCATTCGTCCTCCTCCTCCGCCTCCTTCCCCCTCCATTTGATGGTGTTGGTGGTGGAAAACAGGCCCATCATGGAGGGTGGAGGCGGGGAGGGAGCGTGGGCGCCCGGGGGCCAGAAGAAGGGGGAGGGGTGGCACGAGCAGCGGGGCGTGAGGAGGAGGAGGGGGAGGAGGAGGAGGAGGAGGAGGAGGAGGAGGAGGAGGAGGAGAGGAGGAGGAGGAGGGGAGGAGGGAGAGAGAGAGGAGGAAGGAGGAGGAGGAGGAGGAGGAGGGGAGAGGGAGGAGGAGGGAGGAGGAGGAGGAGGAGGTCGGGGAGGGGGAGGGGGAGGAGGGGGAGGGGAGGGGGAGCGGGGAGGGGGAGGAGGAGGACGAGGAGGCGGAGGAGGAGGAGGAGGAGGAGGAGGAAGAGGAGGAGGAGGAGGAGGAAAAGGAGGATTGACACGGCTGTCGTTTAAGGCACGGGTAATGTGTTACCGTTTCGTGACATAGCAATTGTGGCATGCTATGGTCAATTTCAATTCCAATTCAAATATCAGAACATTGAAGTAGCTGCAACATAAATCATGTTACCCTGCGTGGTGCAACCTGTTTGATATGCAGTGCAAATTCAAGTGGGATGTAACCTGGATGGTTTACAACTGCCTGGCCTCTTCCCGCAGGAGGGCCGCCCCACGACTGGGAAGCACAATTAGCTGCCCCGTGCCAATCCCCGTACTCCCATGGCTGCAACATTTATGAAGATGCGCCTACTACCACGCCTATGCTTTGCAACACTCGCGCCACCACCCTCCACTGCACGGCCTATGGCCACCCATGGCTTACACGCGGGCCCTTTTGCACGGTGGTTGGTAAGCCCCCCACCCCCAATGCTCTAACCAACCAAGAGGCACCGCAGCAGTGGTGGACCCACGATGTACGAGCGCTATGCGCACGGTCGCTCTGGATGATCATTCACTCGATACGCGATACCCTATCCGATGGAGGCGTGAACAACCGTTGCGGTACCCGTTCCTTCTTCAGCCGCTTCGTGCCCTAAACATGGTAGCATGGTATGTTCAATTCCACTTCCGACCCAAGCATCAGAAAGCACGGAAGTATCTGCAACCTAATTCATGTTACTTTGCGCGGTGTAAATTGTTTGATATGCAATGGTAAATCAAGTGGGATGTAATTTGGGATGCACGAGTAAGGTCCCCCCCACGGCTGTAAAGCAGGATGGTTTACAACTGCCTGGCCTCTTCCCTGAGGAGGGCCGCCCCACGACTGGGAAGCACAATTAGCTGCCCCGTGCCAATCCCCGTACTCCCATGGCTGCAACACTTATGAAGATGCGCCTGCTACCACGCCTATGCTTTGCAGCACTCGCGCCACCACCCTCCACTGCACGGCCTATGGCCACCCATGGCCTACACGCGGGCCCTTTGCACGGTGGCTTGTAAGCCCCCCACCCCCATGCCTGATACGGCCACCTATGGCCCGCGTGCTGCTGCGCAGACCCCAGGCCTGTTACGGCCCACTTTGGTCTGCGAACTATCAACATGTCAAAGCATGAACCTACCTGGCTACTCCTCCACGACGTGGCTGAGGGACGGGGCCAAAAGCAGGAGGAGGAGGAATAGGAGGAGGAGGAAGAGGAGCAGTAGGAGGAGGAGACCAGATAACGCAATACCAGACAAGAGACGCCCCTTCCACATTTGCATGGGACATCCTCCCATGCGCGTGGACCTGCGTGTCCCATCAACCGAGACTGCGCGCCCCATTTGCCAGGGCTGCGTGCCCCACAACGGGGACTGCGCGCGTCCCACAACAGGGACCGTGCGTCCCACAGCCCATTGCTGGGGCTGCGCGTCCCGTGCGCCTGCCCTCTTGGGAGAACCGCCCCATAGGCCACAGGCCACAGGGCATAAAAGGGCTGGAAGGCTGGAGTGCGAGTCGCACAGCACCACATCAACACCGCATCGCATTGTCCTTTGGTGTCAGTTCGGGCTTGCGCACGACCAGCACGGCGACCACTGCACCTACCTTGCTACTCCCCTCTGCGCGTCTGGGGGTGGGGTCCTACTCGGGGATCGTTCTCGCTTCAACGTGGCATACCGCTGCTGGGATACCGTGAATCGACGGGGTTGTCCCAATCTCACCTTCCTCGGCGTGGCTGGGGAATGAGATTCGCCCCAGCCCACGCTCATCGCTGTAACCAAGGGAGTTAGGGGTGCTGTAACTGTATTTGGATAGAGGAAGAGGGGTGCTTCTGGCGCTTCCGGGAACAGCCCGGAGGCGCAAATCCCAAAATCGAGGCCTTTCAAGTAAGGACCCGAACCCCTCACGGGTACAGAAGGATGCGCGGGTGCTTTACAACGACCACAGATGATGCTGACAACGGCCCTAGGGCTACCTTCTCTCCTTGATCCGGCAGTTGTACATGTAATCATTCACCGCTGGGTGAGGTGATGGGCGTCTCAGGTGCCAGGCAGAAGTTGCTGCAGTTTCTGTGGCATCATTTCGCCCAGCCCACGCTCGACAAACCTACCCAGATGCCCCTTTCCTGGCGTGGCTGGGGAATGGAATTCGCCCTAGCCCACGCTCTTCATACCCCCCCCCGCGGCGTGGCTGGGGAATGGAATTCGCCCCATCCCACTCTCGACCTTCCCTCTTGCCCTTATCTTGTGCAGTCCGCTTTGCCCTTGAGATATGGCCTGAGCACTGTCAACATGTCAACGCATGACCCTACCTTGCTACTCCCCCTCGGCGTGGCTGGGGATCGGGGTCGGAGTGACGTAAAGCGACCCTCAAAGATATCATTCCCATGAACATGTCTAAATGCATGTGTCGAACGAAGATGCCGATCGACAACCTGCTGGCCTGTGTCGCCCCGGTGGCGAAACCCCAGTGGGATTAGGGGAGGTGCTCTTCGGAGATCCCCAATCTCCTTACAGGCCGCCCCGTGCGTCCTCCCCGAAAACACCAGACTGGGGCCATGCACACCTTGGGCACGGGGAGGAGGAGGAGGAGAAGGAGGAGGAGGAGGATGAGGAGGAGGAGGACGAGGAGGAGGACGAGGAGGAGGAGGACGCGGAGGAGGTGAGGCGGAGGGGGGGGGAGGGGGGGAGGGGGAGGTGGGGGGGGGAGGGGGAGGGGGAGGGGGAAGGAGTGGGAGGGGGGAGGGGGCAGGGGGGGAGGAGGAGGAGGAGGGGAGGAGGAGTTGAGGAGGAGGAGGGAGGTATGAGGCAGGAGAATGGGAGGGGAGGAGGAGGCCAGGTGGAGGAGGAGAGGGAGGGTGGTTGGAGGAGGTGGAGGAGAATTCATGAAAGCAGGAGCTTCAGCTTAAGTGCTACTCCCAGACGCACTGGACGTACCATGGCTTGCGTCTCGAGCGCGGCGGTCCCGTCAACGACGAAGAATAGAAGCGTCTCGGCGACGGAGTGCCAGGCCGATCACCAAAAACGTAGATGCACTGCAAGACCCGGTCATCAGATTGTTCACGATCTCGGCCGCGCCTGGATAACGCGTTGGTCATCTATCGAATATATTATCATACTCACCCTCCCACCAGTTCCTACAGAAAGAGCCGCTCCCCAGTGGGCGATGGAACATCCTGAGTGAATTCACCGATTGCGATACGCCCATCGAGCTCACCAGGGACCGCACAAGTGCCATGATGATGTGGTCACCATGTTCCATGCGTATTAGCATGCATGCACAGTTCTGACTCTATGTAGTGGCCTTCGGCGCATCCTGCACCGTGCCTGGGTTGCAGGTCGGATGCCTTTGCGATGCCAGTGCGCATCGCTTGGGCGGGGTCTCGGAAGCCTCTCGAAGGCGGTTTTTGGGGTGTCTTGGGGGTCTCTCGGGGGCCTCTTGGCTTGGGGGCGCCCTGGGGCCCGGCGTGGGCCCCTTGGGGCCTCGTGGAGCTTCAGGGGGGGCCTCTCGGGGGGG
>CAUYUJ010011210.1:0-15000 GCA_963575745.1 Prorocentrum cordatum
CGGTGCCGAAATAAAGTGGTCGGGGCGGAGGAGGCACTGGGCGGGCGCTGGAGCCGCGGGGGGGCGCTGAGACGGCGCGGGGGAGGGGGCGGGGCGGGGGGGGGTGCGGTGCCGAAATAAAGTGGTCGAGGCGGAGGGGGCACTGGGCGGGCGCTGGAGCCGCGGGAGGGCGCTGAGACGGCGCGGGGGAGGGGGCGGAGCGGGGGGGGGTGATGATGGTGAGGATGGTGATGATGATGATGGTGATTGTGATGGTGATGATGGTGAGGATGATGGTGATAATGATAATGATGATGATGATGATGATGATGATGATGATGATGATGATGATGATGATGATGATGATGATGATGATGATGATGATGATGATGATGATGATGATGATGATGATGATGATGATGATTGATGAGAATGATGGGGGGGGGGCGGTGCGAAATAAAGTGGTCGGAGCTCTAGACACCCTGTGCAAGAGAATAAATGTTCAGTGCTTTTGGCTTTGGGCGGAGGGGGGGTCTTGAATTATCGCTGCCCCGCTGGAGGTCAACCACTGGGGCCTTAGGTGGAGCTCCCTTTGGTGCCACGAAACGCGTGAGGGTATGCCGAAATGGGCGGGGAGCGGCAAGCGAGCGCAGCCACTGGGGCCAGGTGGAGCTGCCTTTGGGGCCACGGAGCGTATGAGGGGCGTGCCGAAACAGGAGGGGAGCCGCATGCGAACGCAGCCTCTGGGGCCTTTGGTGGAGCTCCCCATCGGGCCACGAAGCGTGTGAGGGGTGTGCCGAAATTGGCGGGGAACTCCATGCGAGCGCAGCCACTGGGGCCATGGGGCCACGACGCTTGTGAGGGGTGTGCCGACATTGGCGGGAAGCCGCATGCGAGCGCAGCCACTGGGGCCAGGTGGAGCTGCCTTTGGGGCCACGGAGCGTGTGAGTGGTGTGCCGAAACAGGAGGGGAACCGCATGCGAGCGCAGACACTGGAGGCTTAGGTGGAGCTTCCTACGGGGCCACGAAACGTGTGAAGGGTGTTTCGAAATAGGCGGGGACTCGCATGCGCGCGCAACCACTCCGGCCTAAAATGGAGCTTCCTATGGGGCCACGAACCGTGCGAGGGGTGTGCAAACAAATTGCGGGGAGCCGCAAGCGAGCGCAGCCACTGGGGCCTTAAGTGGATCTCCGTATGGAGCCACGAAACGCAATGAGTGAGTGGGGACAAGGTATGCGAATGCAACCACTGGGGCCTTAGGTGGGCCTCCCTATGAGGCCACGAACCGTGTGAGGTGCGTGCTGAATGGTGCGGAGAAGGTGTCCGAGCGTAACCACTACGGCCTTAGGTGGAGCTCCGTATGGGGCCACGAAACGTGTGCGGGGTGCGCCGACATGGGCGGAACAAGGTACGCGAACGCAGCCACTGGGGCTTAGGTGGACCTCCCAATGTGCGAGAGAGCGTGATCCACCGCCGATTTTCTGTGAAAAATTGCCGCCCTTTTCCTCCGGAGCCTGGGGGTCTTACCCCCCCCCCTCCGAAAATGCCCCATCCCCCGGCTGGACCCCCCCCCCCCGGCAAAAACCCCCCCCCCCTAACCCCCCCCCTTCCCCCAAAACCGGGGGGGGGTTCACTACCGGTTCGACCCCCCACCCCCTTGAAAACCGGAGGGGGGGAGTCACGACCGGTTCGAACCCCTCTCCACCCCCCCCTCTCACCGCCAGCAAGCGACTCCCGGTCCCTACCACCGTCCTCACCACATCCCCCACTGTTGTTCCCAGCACCACTGTCCTCACCACCACTGTCCCCACTGGTTCCACCACCGCCCCTACTGTCCCCACCAGTGCCACCACCACTGTCGCACTGTCCCCACTGTCCCCACCACTGTTCCCACCACGGTCCACTCTCCCAACTTTCTCCACGACCCCAACCACTGACTCCTCCGCTGTCCCACTGAGCTGTCCCACTGTTCCCACCACTGTCCCCACTGTCCCCACCACTGTCCCCACTGCACCTCTGTCCCATTGTCCCACCGCCGTCCTCGCCACCGCCTTCACCACTGTCCCCACCACCACTGTACCCTCCACTGTCCTACTGTTTCCACCACATTCCCACTGTCCCCACACCACTGTCCCCACCACCACCGTCCCCACCACTGTCCCACTGTCCCCACTGTTCCCACCATTGTCCTCACCATTGTCCCCACCACTACCGTCCCCACCACTGTCCCACTGTCCCCACCACTGTCCCGCCCGCTGTCCCCTCACCACCGTCCCCACCACTCTGTCCGCACCCCCCCTCGGTTTTCGAGGGGGGGGGGGGTTCGAACCGGTAGTGACCCCCCCCGGTTTTCGAGTTCGAGGGGGGGGGGGGGGTTCGAACCGGTAGTGACCCCCCCCCCCTTTTCATGATGAACTGGGGGGGGGGGGGAAGGGTTCGAACTGGTAGTGACCCTCCCCCGGTTTTCCGGAGGGGGGGGGGAGGGGTTCGAACCGGTAGTGACCCCCCCCGGTTTTCCGCCAGCAGCGGTAGAACACGCTCTTTCCAATGTGCCGACATGGTGTGGAGAAGGTCTGCAAACGCAGCCACTGGGGCCTTAGGTTGAGCTCCGCATGGGGCCACGACGCGTTTGAGGGGTGCGCCGACATGGGCGGAACCGGTGATGCGGGAACAACCACTGGGGCCTTTGGTGGAAATCCCTATGAGGCCGCGAGCCGTGTGAGGGGTGAGATGGAATGAACCTGTAGAGCGCGACAGCAGGACGAGCAGGAGAGGGATGAGCGGGGAGGGAGGAAGGGCAACTGGAGGTGAAATGCGGGGCGCCGTCTTTTCACAACGAAGACCCAACTCAACACAGGATGGTTGAGACCAGTGCAAAATGGTCATGGGCCAGTCCACTCATGTTGCAGTGTGCTTTGACTTGACAAGGATGGTGGGCCTGCGCAGAACGGACAATGCGATGGCACCGCCGCCGTCCCTGTCAAACTCAATGCGAAATTCTCACGGGGCGGCCGCGGAAGGTTCAGATCGGGGGGTTCGCGCATTGTTCCGGGTTTGGGTGGGGGAGGGGGCATATATGAATGATGGACAATTGAACCCCTCTTCGAAAAGGATCGGTCCGTGCAAAGAAACGTCGCGTTGGGCACAAACGCGCACTTAACCTCCCCGGAGAGGAAGAAAAGGGGATTGGAAAACGAAACTCCCTGAACCACCTCCACCCAAGAGGGCTTGTGGGATTGAGGGGGGACCGCGATGCATCGACGATCGGCCGAAGATAGCGAAACCAACGGTCCTGGGCTGGGTGGGCAATGGGGCCCCCATCGGCGATGAATAAGCGGTTGGGGGTCAACGCATCTACCCCTGATCCGTTCCCCCCCAATGATCCTCATCGTCGGGTCTTCGGGCCAGTGCTCGGATCTCCAGCGGCCGTTCGGGACGATTCGGATACCCACGGACAGCTCTCGGCGAGGCGCAATTGCTGGAAATTGCTCCGAGACTAAAGACCGCCGAAGACCGACGAACATGTCAGAAAACTTGACACCTCGAACGGGGGGGGGCACCCAGGCGTTCCCCGAGAAAAGGGAGGAGGGAAAGGAAGAAGGAGGCAAGCCAAGTGCGCTCGCGCCTCATCTGACATCCGATCCCTTTTTCTCCCATCCCTTCTCATGGCGCAATTTTGGATCCGCAGACGCTGTTCATAGCCGAGGAGGAGGAGGAAGGAGGAGTGGAATAATTGACTCGACGCGAAAACAACGGGGGCCAATTCAATACGTCTTTGTCTGCTTTGCTACAAACGTGCCGTAACGCGAGATGCGGAAGCTGAAGAACCCGGCTGGATATGAAGTGACTTTACGTCTTGCAATAGGTTCAGGCCCTATGCGGCAATACTGCCATCTTCTCAACACTGTTGATGAAACGTGACCCTGCGGCGGCCACGTAACCGCTAGGTCGCGGCCACCAGCAACGCTCTCAGGATTGCTTGCCCTTCCTCCGGCCCCGCCCCTCGTAACGGCGACGACGGTACCCCCCTTTCCTTCTTTTTCCTTTCATAAGTGGCGCTAAATACATATCCAGCATTTCCAGACGTAGCCAAAACAAAAGAGCTCTGGCTGATAGCTCCACGAGCGACCAATTCACGAAATCTGACGCTGTCGGCAACAGCTGCCGGCGGTCTCACCTGGCCCCCTTCCGCTCGAGAAGACTGCTGAAGCGGCGCTCTAGCGGGCTCTTCGGAGCCGATCAAATGAGCTGCGTGGCCTGCAAACTCGCAGGAATAACGTCGAGGAGCGCCATCACGACTGAGGACGCGGGGTTCGGGCTCTTCGGAAAATGCAGGCGCAGCTTGCCATCCATCGTCTTGGGCCCTGGCCTCCTGGGCGGCCGAATCGAGAAGTTCCGAATGAGCGACGCGATTCGCTGCGAATTCCGATCTTTGAGGTGCGCCTCGTAGAACTCTGCGGCTCTGGTCTGCGCTGCTTCTGGCGCCCTCTCCGTCGCGGCGCGAGTCGCCAAGAAGAGCGCAGAGGCGAATGGCGGGCCCGAAATGCTGAGGTCCACGTCCTCGCCCGCTTTCTATCTCTCGCGGAGCGCCTGCGCTCCGTCGAAGTAGACGTCGTTGGCCGCCGAGCCGCCCGCGGCGAGGCGCGAGTCCTTCGGCGCGAGGAAGGTCGGCCGCGCGTCGGCGGAGAGCAAGGTCTGCTCGCGAGCTGTGGCCAAGGAGAGGAGGGCGCCCTTCGTCACGAGGCTGTCTTCTTCATCTCCTCGCCCACTGGCTGTCTGCTGGACTGTAACCCAGGGGGGCCCTGTCGCGGACCTCGGGCGGGTCTTCGGCCTTCCTGCCCTTGGTTGACAAAGGTCCACTCTGAAGGGCCCCCCTGGGGCAGTGGCGGACTGTGGGACTTCTTCCCCCCTTTTCCTTCCCCCTCTGTGGCGTGCGATCCATCTCCTCGCCCTTTGTTTTTGCCGATTTCGCGTCGGGCTGCGCAGCTTCTGCGCCTCCCTCTTGGGCTCCTCGTTTCGGCCAGGCGGGCGCAGTCTGCGCCCCTGCCCGCGGAGGAAGCTCTCCGCTGCCAAACGCGTCCTCCATTGCCGTCTGCGCGCGCAGGAGCTCGGAGAAGGCGCGGGCGCGCGTGGAGATTGCGTTCGCGAGTCGTCTGAGAAGTCGAGCCACACACTCTGCAAACCAGGACCACAAGAACCTCGAGCTCTTTGAGAGTCGTCGCTTTGTGTTTACGACATCGGCGGTGTTGTGGAGCCTCGCAGAGATGTGTGCGCGCCGTCAGTCCTCCACGTTTTCGCATGCTCCACGCTGATTAGTCGGCGTGGGAGCGTTGGACAGTTTGCTTCTGTTATGTACAGCGCGGGAGTTGCTAGCCCTGTTTTGCAACCAGCGGTGGCCCCGCATGGGCCCGTTTCATCCGGCCGCGGGAAGACGTGCACTCCCCTCGTTAAGAAGCCTCTGCTTCCTGAGCTCCAGGGGGTGCGCTGGCGCCCAGAAGGGGGGGGCGAAGGGGCCAGGGGTCATATTTGCGCCGACAGCTGCGCTGCGCAACGCTGTTACATCAAATCGTTTGAATCCGGGGCAGAATAAAAACTCAAAATCTGCCAGACGTCATCCGCTTCCTCGGAGCCAAGCGCAGGCTGCTCAATGTTCGCTGGTACTCAAAGCCCATGGGTTCGCATCTGGCTCGACAGGAACACTATCGCCGAAAACGTTTTCTCATAAGAACGCGCCGAACCACGCCGCTACCAAAAACCGGTGGGGTTCATGGCAAACGCAAATACCTCGAAACCACTTCGGCCGTTTACCTCTAAGCCCTACGCAAAACGGTGTAACCTTCCAGCGTTGGAGCACCCGTTTGGGGGGGGGGGCGGCGATCGGTCGCGGCGCGCGTCTTTCCAAAAGGCTCTTCCTCTCATCGCTCTGCGGCGCGCGCCTGCGACAGCAAACGCCAACTTGCGAAGATGACCCGCGCTTGGCACAACCAAAACATTCTACAGCCGATAGCGCTGAGTTTCTGCATTGCAGAATTACATCCGAGAAAACCCAATCAGTGGACGGTTTGAAAATAGCTGGTACGGGAATTGAAATCGATTGAAAGATCGGTATTGGGAACGATTGTAGGGTCGACCGTGAGACCGATAGTGAAGTCCGTTCAATGAGATCGAGAGATCGATCGCGAGATCGCTCGCGCGATCTATAGATTGAGCTCGGTTGCGAGATCGATCGTGCAATCTATAGCGAGATCGATAGTGCTGATCGAGCCACTCAGGTCATGGTAATGATAAGATCTGGAATTGAAGAAAAAGCCGCCCCGACTTCGAGAAACTGTTGAACTTAGTAAACCTGCTCTTGCCTCTACCAAATGATATTTTGTCTTGTTTTGATTAGGCGGCGCACTTTCATAAACCCGCTTCTCGCTTTGTTAAGCATCGCCCTCTCCATAATTTGTGTCAAGAATGCGCGTTCATTCATTGCCGTGGCCTGTTTTAGCCGGCGAAGTGAGATTGATGGAGAATTGGGTGCTGAGATCGATGGATGGACCGATCGATAAGAAGCGCGACCAAGAACCCGGGGACCCAAGAGACCCCCCGCCGCCCGCCGAAATCGGCCTGGAACCCGGAAAAAAGAACCCAAAAACCCGGAACCGGGAACCCGGGAATCCGGCCGCCCGCCGAAACCGGCCCGGCACAATCGCCAAATCTCCGCTAAGATCCCTTTACCCCAGGCGCTGAGTGGGGAATGGAACGCACCTCTTCCATCGATGGGGTACGCCAGGTTGCTGCGGGGGGCGCCCCGTGCGGAAGCGCGCGGTCTTCGCGGCGGTCTAATTCACTCAACCTGGAAGGACTGACTGGGAATGAAAAGCGGCCCGAGATCCGCCGGCCCCCTTGTGGGGCCACCAGGCTGCGAGGCGCGGGTTCGCAGTTTCCAGTACCAGTTGTAGCTTGTAGTTTCCAATGTTACAGTTCTGCTTCTTGCTGGTTACTGTAACTAGTTGATTGACCGCGCGAGGGGGGGGAGGCCCAAACCAGATTTTTAGCGTCTCCTGGGCGCGTTGTCTGAATTGCTGGGGGGGCTCGAAATCGACACCCCTCACGCAGATCCGCGGGATCAGGGTCCAAAAACACAGGGGATTTGCCACATTTCTGAAATTCGGTGCCACCCCTTCACGCAGATCCGCGGGGTCAGGGTCCAAAAACACATGGGATTTGCCACATTTCTGAAATTCGGTGCCACCCCTCACGCAGATCCACGGGGTCAGGGTCCAAAAAAACAGAGGATTTGCCACATTTCTGAAATTCGTCGCCACCCCTCACGCACATCCGCGGGGCCAGGGTCCATAAACACAGGGGATTTGCCACATTTCTGAAATTCGATGCCACCCCTCACGCAGATCCGCGGGATCAGGGTCCAAAAACACAGGAGATTTGGCACATTTCTGAAATTCGGTGCCACCCCTTCACGCAGATCCGCTGGGTCAGGGTCCAAAAACACATGGGATTTGCTACATTTATGGAATTCGGTGCCACCCCTCACACAGATCCGCGGGATCAGGTCCAAAAACACATGGGATTTGCCACATTTCTAATTTTCGGTGCCACCCCTTCACGCAGATCCGCGGGGTCAGGGTCCAAAAACACATGGGATTTGCCACATTTCTGGAATTCGGTGCGACCCCTCACGCAGATCCGCGGGGTCAGGGTCCAAAAACACAAGGGATTTGCAACATTTATGGAATTCGGTGCCACCCCTCACGCAGATCCGCGGGGTCAGGGTCCAAAAACACAGGGGATTTGCCACATTTCTGGAATTCGGCGCCACCCCTTACGCAGATCCGCGAGGTCAGGGTCCAAAAACACAGGGGATTTGGCACATTTCTGAAATTCGGTGCCACCCTTCACGCACATCCATCGCAAGGCGTGGTAACCCAAACTGCGAGAACTCCCTCGGCCCTTGAATCGCAAGGTGTGGTAACCAAGCCCGTAAACCATACACGTCTTACCAATCGCCAGGTGTGGTAACCCCTCTTGTGATCAGTTGGTTTTGCTGATTGCGAATCGGCTTCGCATGAAGTTTCGATACTGCTTCACGACAGCGCCAAGGCCTCATGACTTAGCTCTTCCATGGCCCATTCTCCGAGAGAGGGGGCCGGCAGCAGGGGGCGAAGCCCTTACGGATATCGCGCCGACTTTCCGCGGCCGCGCGGCTGGCCGCAAAGCGCGCTGGTGACCCTGCGTCTCGCCGAGGGCGGGGCAGAGAGGGTGGCCGCCTGTTTCTCGGGGTCGCGCTGGAGACCGATCTTCGCTAATCCAGCGTCTCGCAGCTCATCGTTCCGATGTGCGATTCGTTTCGCCAAATCCAAGATCCCGCGCGCGGCTGCACGGCGCCTCCTTCGGCTGGGATGGCGGTGCAAGCCAGCTTATATCGTTGATTCCATAAGCGTATGTCACTGCCCTTCGCCTGTCCTGCGACGGCGCAGTTAATGGTTTCCCACGAAGGCGACGCAGACAAGTGAAAGGGGCCCTGGGACATGCAAATAAATACGCACAAATAAAAATATCCTCCATATGTTCCCATATGTTCTGGGTTTCTGTCTTCCCCCCACTTCCCATATTTTCGCCTGTGTCCTCGGGAATCGAGGAACAATTGTGTCTGTGTGTTTCTTGTCCTCCTGAGCAAGTTTTTTAGTTCTTTCGGCGGGCCCGCCGAGTACGTGCCAGGCGTCAAGAGGCGCAGCGGTTCGCGGGCGCGACGTCTTCACGGCGCCTCCTTTGCGAAAATCCGCGATGTATTTCAGAGCGGGCGCAAGGCGGCCCCCGT
Source organism: Prorocentrum cordatum (assembly GCA_963575745.1). Classification (NCBI taxonomy): domain Eukaryota; class Dinophyceae; order Prorocentrales; family Prorocentraceae; genus Prorocentrum; species Prorocentrum cordatum. The sequence goes on from CAUYUJ010011210.1 coordinate 8,805, forward strand.
CTCGTCGCTCGCTTCGAATTGGCTATGCCGCGGGGGCCTAGTCCGCGCGCCGCTCGACGTCCAGGCGGGCCTGGAGGGCGCGCCCCTGCGAGGTAAATCCACGACTGCAAGGCCGCGGGCTCGGCGGGGGACCCGCTCGGCTGATCGAGCGGCAGGGCTCGTGCCATCCAGCCCCGAACTCGTTCTCAGAAAATTGGCCGGGTTTGCGAGCCGGGCCCCGCGCGGCGACGAGGGCCCCCCGGAGGAACGTCGCCGACGCCCAGGCCCCGTGGCTCAGCGGGCACGGGCCGCTTCGGGAACCTTTCGTTTACGTGCTGACGTGGGGCGCGATTGAAACTGCGCTGAATCCCCTGCGGCATGTCTGCGGCATTGGGATCCTCTCTCTCGCGCGCGCGCGCAGGCGGGAAAAAGGGGCGCTTGGAGCGTCCCCGACCCCGCGCCCCCCCCCCCCCCCACACGCCACTCCATCCTTGAAGCCTCCCCCCCCCGCTGGGCCGCGTCGCGAGCGACCCTTCTGCTGTCGGCAGCGCTCCTCGCAGGCGTGGAAAATCTCGCTTGCCGCCGCCGCGGCGGCCTCCTGCCAGGCGCAGGCTCATTCAATATGCCTCTGCCGTGTGGCTGTGTCGCCAAGCTTCGTGGATCTCCTCAACGAGAGCTCCGTTCTTGGCGGTGAAGGCCTGTTTGCGCCGCGCCGCGCACTGCTTGGTCAGCTCCTTCAGTTGCGCGCAACATTCAGCCAATTCGTCGCTATGGCGGTCGGTCTTGTCCGGCGCAATGTCCGCCGCAGACGCAGCCAGAAACGCGGCAGCGAAACCGGGTTGATAGCGCGAGGGTGTTCGCGAAGCAATCGGCGTCTTGCAGGGGGTCGAAGTCGACCAGCGTTATCTTGATCTTGTTTGGTTGTGGCCTTTCGTCGAGCTGTTTTCCATCTTCTCGCATCACGTCGTCAACTTATCTAGGGAGTAATCATCATTCCAACTTGATATGGATTCCAAGACAAATTGCGCCGAGCGCCCCTCCACTGCCACTCGGAATCCACGTGGATCTTGCGAGCCGCGAAGAGCCTGAATCCGGCGATCCTTGTCCCACTTCACTGCGGCCCGCGAGTCACCGTTGGGGGCCTTCCGCTCAGCGGTTTAATGATTGTAATCAGGCCTGTCCAGCTCCACACTGGCATGCGCAGCTAGGTGATCACGATGCTCAAGTGCTGGTATACAGTCGTGATCCTAGTCGTTTCACAGGCCCCATTGATTTTGAACGTTCCCCCACAAACAAAGGTAAGATAACGTGGGCGATCGTGCTGGATCTGCCCTTCGCAGCACAGAACGCGCGAGCCACTCTGTGCCGTGACGTATTTCAGAATGGACCATGCGCGTGATCTAAGTGACGCCGTCAGCCATGGTCCTTGCGAGCCCCCCCAGACCACGCTGTGATGCTGCGGCCTGTTGGGAGGGGGTCATGGTGACGGCGGCCACGTTGACCCAGGCGTGTACTTCGCGAGCGAATTCGCGGACATGTACGTTGCCGGCAGGGCCCCAGTGGGGGCCGGCAGTGCGCGCGTCGTCTCCGCCCCGCTGCGCGTGCCCAACAGCGCGCCCGATAGCGACCCGTAGAAGGCCAAATGCGGCAATGCCAATCCACTTGCCCCGTAGGTCATGGTCGGATGTATATGGCTGTGGGTCATGGTGTGTTGTCGCTAACCTGCGTGGGGGTGGAGGCGGCGCAGTGTCGCATCGCATGTTACCATGCGTTGCGTCTTCAAAAAAGCCTCCACTTGGAGTAGGAGGGTGGGCCTCAGGAGTGTAGTAGCGCAAGGAAGTCGGACTCATGTAAGAAGCCTCCGCGAGAACGGAGGTAGCGCTGCAAGTGTCCTTGCGGTCGTGCGTAGATCTGTGCATTCCTCCGCGCAAACCCAGTGCACCCTGATGTTCCACCATGTCAGTAATCCACCAAATAGTGCCGTGGATGGTGAGGAGTAGAGCTTGAGCTGACCACCATAGGCCAGCTCCGCTACCACGTTTGAAGGGGGTTGGGAGGCCCAACCAAAAGCTTCGCCTAAGGCGAAGCCCATATCCAGCTGTTTTGTACCGTAGTAGCGACAGTCGTAGAAGTAGGAGATTGTCGCGGGAGCGCCGGGCCATGTCATGCGAAAGTGTTTTCGGTCTCGATGGCAAGTAGTGTGCCTCGCGATGAAACGCAATCATATGTTGGCGGCTGGACGCTTGAGCATTAACGGCCGCGGACAAACGCTCGCTATCTCTCGCCTTTGCCCCAGTCTCCTTTAGAGTCCCTTGGGCCTCTTGGGGGACTACGAGGTGTCAAGACGGCTCAATATGGCTTTGGTGCAGGCCAAGACGGCCCAAATACACTCCAAGATGGCCCCGGGAAGGCCCACCCAACAGGGCCTCAAGAGGACAACCAAGAGCGCCTCCAGAGGCCAAACACAATTATGTTCCATAGGTCGTTGTAAGATTGTAGCATTGTCACCTTTTTCGATTCTCAGAAGCCCATGACGGCCCAAGAAGCCTCGACACATGCCCCAAGATTGCCCGAAAAGCCCCCGAGAGGACCCCAAGACGGCCCCAAGGCGGCCCAAAGAGGCACTCAAGACGGTCCAAAGGGCCCCCAAGACGGCCCAAAAGGACCCCAAGAACGCTCCAAGGCGATCGCGAGAGGCCCACAGGATGGCCTCCGAAGGGGCCAAACGGCGCAAGAGCGCCCCAAGACGGCCCAAGACAAACCCAAGAGGCCCCACGAGGGCTCCAAAAAAGCCCCCAAGAGGCCCCAAGGAGCCCCCAAGAGGCCTCAAATAGGCCCCGAAGAAGCTCCCACCAGGCCGCGCAATGATTGGACTGCACATGCGTCAGACGTGCACCCCGCGAAGCGAGAGGCGTCTGCGTCCGGAGGTGACGTGTTGAGCGGCAGCGTTTCTTAGCGATGCCTTACTGCAAAGCATCCAATGTATCAAATTATTCCATACTTGCTACACGCGGGGCTATCTTACATTATTCAATCTGCCCACCTTACCCTACCCAGGAATTGCGCCACATTCGTCGATCAGTTGTGGTCAACCTGTGATCGAAACCAATGGAACATTTATGATTCGGGCCTGTTGGTCCTCTTGGGGGTCCAAGAGGGCGTCAAGACGGCTCAATATAGCCTCAAGACGGGCCAAGACGGCCCAAGATGGCCCCAGAGGGTCCCCAAGAGAGCCACTGGATACAAACCAAGAATGTATGCCCTATTGGTCTGCAAGATTTTCGAGTTCCCGCCTTTCTCGGCTCTCAGGGGCCCAAGACGGCCCACGCAGCCTCCAAGATGGCCCCAAGACGGCCGCAGAGGCCCCCAAGAGGAAGACGGCCGCAGAGGCCCCCAAGAGGGCCCTAATGCGGCCCTCGAGGGCCGCAGGATGTCCCAAAGAGGCACCGAAGACGGCTCACGCGGCCCCCAAACTGGCCCAAGAAGCTCCCGATGTAGCCACAAGGGGGGCCCCGAGAGGCCCCCGAAGACGGCCTCCGAAGGGACCGAACGGCGCAAGAGCGCCCCAAGAGGGCCCATGAGGCCCCCAAGAGGCCCCCAAGAGGCCCCCAAGAAGATCCCAAGGGCTCCCCCAAGACGCCTCCAAGGGGCCCCCAAGAGGCCCCAAATGGCCCCAAGAAACCACCAAGACAACAGCGGACTTGTATACGAATGGCGCGTCGTTGCTATGCTCATCTGAATTTGAACTTGGCGTTGGCTTGTGCTGACACGCGGTCAATGCCTATTGCTGTCGTGGACATTCGCACGCTCGTCCCGGCGCTGAAATGGAGGGGTGGGCGCATCGCCCCCCCGTGGCACTGACACCGCCCCGGGGAGGGCAGAACGACACGGCAGAACTTCGCGGCAGACGAGCAGGGCAAACCGTCCAACGTCCAGTCTTTCAGACGTGCACCCCGCGAAGCGAGAGGAGACTTAGCCGATGGCGACTGAGCGCTCACTAGCGGCTCCTTCTTGGGACTCTCCAAGAGCAGGAATCGCGGTGCCGAAGCACGCGTCTTGTCTCAGACGTCCCCAGGATCTGGGCACGACCGTGCAAGTGTCACACCCCTTGGTGGCAACCCCTTGGGGTGCCCAAGTGCTGCTACATCGCGGTGATCATGGGGCTGTGAACGGAGAAGAATCGGTGGTGCCCAAACCAACGAACCGCTTCAATTATATTGCAGTGACCGGGTTTCCCGCAAGAAAACAAACAAGCAGACCGACGGAGACATGGTTACCCACAATCTGAGCGCGAACGGGGAACATGTCCTATCCCCTTGCGTCTCCTCTCTGGGGTGCTCAGATACTATACCTGCTGCATCGCGACGATCATGAGAGTCTGAATATGTGGAGGAAATGTGAGCGGGGAGGAGACGGAAGGAAGGAGGAGAAGGATCAGGTGGAGGCATCAACCTGAGAACAAGACATACATCTGAGGATGTAGGGAAGAACCTGGCCCCCGGAGGAAGACACATCGGATGAAGAGAAATAGGGAATCTCTGAGAGCGGGCGGGTCTGGAGTCGGGGATGGACAGACCTCCCTTTAGTAAAACGTGGTTTAGTGAAAACGCCCTCGGGCCCAAACCTGGCGGGCGCAAGCCTGGAAAATGACGGCCGCGGCGCCCTCTCGAAAACCGAAAGCGGACAATTCACGAATCGACGTGTCAGGGTGGGAGGTCTGTCCACCCCCGATGGAGGGTGCGTCGGGCGCCGCGGCTGGTCCCAGAGCGCTCCGGAACGCTGCGAGAGCTTTCTGGCTCGCTGTGGAGCGACTTGCCTTCATCCTGGGCCTGCCCTGCTCGGGTCCCCTGGCGCACCCTCTGGACACTGCAGGCCGCTCGGAAGACGCAGATGGAAGCACGAGGCCCTCGATCCTCGGTCCTCCTGGATCGAGGGTCGAGGGTCCTCGATCCTCCTCGATCCTCGTGCGTGAAGATCGAGGGGAGCCGAGGACGGTGCCGACGGCAGACGCCATCGTGCTGGGTCTCGGCCCGCCCTCGAGGGAGGAAGGCAGAAGGAGGCCCCCTCGATAGACTGAGGAGCGGGAGGAGGGCCAGGAGGGCGACAGGGAGGGCCAGGAGGGGCAGGGAGAGGACCAGGAGAGCCAGGAGGAGGGTCAGGAAGAGGAGCAGGGAGGGCGACCTCGGTAATTACCGAACTTCACGCCTTCACGTCTCGGCGTCTCAGAAGGTGCGGGACCAGGAGGAGGCGCGTGAAGTACACAAGGATATGGAAGTCGCAAGGTGCATACTTTCGACGAATGGTCTGTGCAGCGAAGACCCCCACCTCGAAGAGAACAATGGTATGTAAGAGAGAGAGAGAGGAATAGAGAGCGAGAGATGAGAGAGATATGGAATGACAGTGGAGCGGGGACTGACGTACGAACGAATGGCTTCATTGTAGCTCGAAGCCTCCATAGGGCAGCCATCGCTCCCATCGTCCGGGTACACGCAGCTGCCGTTTGCGTCGTCGGCATCGCATGCCTCCTCTGTGAGGTACGCGGTGCCGCAAGACAGTGAGCAGCAGCGCTGCATGTCCTTTGCCCATGACACGCACCATTGCAGCGAAAGTCCACAGGTGTATTTCTTCCCCCAGGACTTGGCTTCCTGGAGGCAAGCATCGTCGTCGAACGGCACGCACTGGGCCTGGTGGCGGCCAATGAGGAGGCTGTGCCGCGGTCAAGGCTAATACGGGCTGCGTTGCAACTATCGATGCTTTTGATATATTTATCCCTCCGTTTAATGAACAAATGGCAATCGTATTTAACAATTGATGCGACGCGGCTGTCCTGGGAGTGAAACTTGCAAACACAGAATACACGCATGGGCCCCAAGCGAACTGTAAACTGATCATACCCTTTTACACGTTACAACCCCAGAACCCCGACGCCATGATGTCTCCCAGCGCGGACACCTGGAGGCCTCGACCCGTTCCTCCCCAATACCAACTTCTCATCCTGAGCATTTGTTTGACAGTTCCAGGGCCCGTCGAGGGCCCCCAGAGGCCGAAAACAGCAAAACAACCCCCGTCGTTTTTTCGTTTTTTCACTAGCGAGGGGGTCTGGGACCGAGACATGGCCACGAGAAGATGGGTCCATAGCACGAGCCACCTCTCCGAAGGCCCTACGGAGGTTCCCCCACGAGACAAAACACGCTCCGAGGTGGAGGGAGCTGGAGCA
>CAUYUJ010011210.1:20000-22500 GCA_963575745.1 Prorocentrum cordatum
CCCGCTGCAGCACTGGCGTCGGCTTCTGTGGGCTGCGTCGTCTCTGCGGGCTGCGTCTTGTTGGTGGACTGCGTCGTGTTTGCGGGCTGCGTCTTGTTGCTGGGCTGCGTCGTGTCGGCGGGCTGCGTCGTGGCGGCGGGCTGCGTCGTGGTGGATGTCTGCGCCTTCTTGGTGTCCGTTGCCACGTCGGCGTCGACGTCTGTGGGCTGCGCCGTGGTGCCAGGCTGCGCCGTGGTGGCAGGCCTCGTCGTGTTGGACAGCTGCGCCGTGGTGCCAGGCTGCGTCGTGGCGGCAGGCTCCGTCGTGTTGGACAGCTGCGCCTCTCCTGCGCCCGCTGCCGCACCCGCCTCCGCTGCTGCGCGCTTGCCTCGAGGAAACGAGCCGCAGAAACATCACTTCTCGGAGGTCCGCGCGGACGTCCCGGATCGGTGCCGGGACCCCCTCCCCGGCGCCCGGGGCGCGCCCAGAGCTGCGCCTGAGGCGCCGCCAGGGGGGCCCAACGCCGATCTGAGAAACCCGCGTGGGTCTCAAACAAATTATGCTCATACTGGTTCAGGGGGCCACATGCGGACCCTGCCCCTACCCCCCACGATTTCTGAGGGGGAGGGCGGGGTTCACTTCGCTCGGGGAGCTCCGAAGTGAACCCCCCCCTCCCCCCCAGAAATCGTGGGGGGTAGGGGCAGGGTCCGCATGTGGCCCCCTGTGGTTCTTGTTCTTCGATCGCTGGTGTCGGTGGGCCGTGCCGCACTGGCGTCCGCCGCCGCGCGCGAGGCGTTGGCACCGGCCGCCGAGGCCTCGTCCTGGGAGGGCGGGGGGGGAACAGGAGGTGGACAACGGGCCAGCAGGATGGCACGGAAGCGGAGGAGGACGACCCAGCGATCCAACGCATCGAAAACAGACCAAGTCGATGATGCTCAGACCGCGCGTTAGCGCCAGCGTGTGCTCGTCCGCCAGAGCCCTTCCCTACGACGCAGGCGGTGCAATGAGGGCCGGCGCAAGCTGCGTCCTATCGGCGGAGCTGGACGATGGAAACCACACATTGGGCGACCCCACGTCCGGAGGATCATCGATCGATCAATACGGAACATCTTCGCCATTCGGCATCCAAGCGGCCCTCGCTGGGCACCAGGACTGTCAAAAACGCTTCAGGATGAAGAGCCCGCCCTGGGAAATGGTCAGAACTTCTGGGGACCGCGTATTACAAACAAACAAGATGCTGGATGTCTGAGTACGGCGACGAGAACGAGAAGGATGAACAAGACTGCGCGGTCGGCGGGTATCGTCACAGATGCAGCGACCTACAATCAGGTGAATATTACTGGTAGCGGTTTGCTTAAAGCGCATGTCAACATATCGGAAGCACGCGCACCAGCGCGCGCACGCGCTCAGAAAATTGCGCGGGCTCGGGCTCGGACTCCTGCTCGCGCTCGGTCTCGGGGTCCGGCTCGCGCTCGGGCCACGCGCAACCGCGCGCGCACGCGCTCAGGATGGGGCCCGGGCTCGGGCTCAGTATCAAGCTCGCGCTCGGGCTCGGGGTCCAGCTCGCGCTCGGGCTCGAGCTCGGGCTCGCGCCTCGCGCCTGAGCTTGCGTGCGCGCGCGAGCGCAATCGAGCACGCAAACGCACGAGCGCGTGCACGAACGCGCAAACGCGCACGGACGTGCACACGCGCACGCTCGCGCATGCGCGCGCGCACACGCACGGGCGCGCATTCGCACGCGGACCTCCCCCGTTCGAGGGCGAGGCGACTACACTGCTGGGACACCCACCCCTGGACCCGCACCCCCTCCCACACCTTAGTCCTACTACTTTTGAAGCCCGTGTGGCGCAAGCGCTAATTTCTTCAAGGGGAAGTGGCTCCAGCAAATTCTAGTGTCAAGAGGGGTAGGTTCCAACACCCAATGTTCACGAGGGACAGTGGTTCCAGCAACCCACGCCACCACCCATTTTTGACGAGGGAGAATGGCTCCAGCCGATTCTGCCGTCAAGAAGGGTGGATTCCTGCATGCACGTTTCCCAAGGGACAGTGGTTCCAGCAACCCACGGCGTGGGTTTCAGCACCCAAGTTTGACGGGGAAAGATGCAGACAAGACGACCAGGCCGCCGTTTGAAAAAGGGCACCCCAAAGGGCACTCCAGTCGAGACCAGTGGGCTTCAGGCTCCAATATGGCCCGAAGACAGTTCCAAGAGTCTTCAAGATAGCTCCGCAATGGCCCAATACAGCACCAAAAGCGCTCCTCGGAGCCAAATTCGTTGATTTTGATTAGGTGTTTGAAAGATTGTGGCGTTGCCGCCTCGTCAGTTCTCCGACCGCCCAAGACAGCCCCAGAAGGTTTAAAGATCGCCTCAAGTCATTCCAAAAGGCTCTCACGACGCCCCACGAGGGCCCCAAGACGGCCCAAGAGGCCTCCCCAAAAGACTTCAGAGCCACCAAGAGGGCCCCAAGAAGGGGAACCCGAACTGGGACTTCGAGCCCTTTCCCGAAAGACGGCCCCCGAGAC
>CAUYUJ010011211.1:0-22500 GCA_963575745.1 Prorocentrum cordatum
TGGCAGTCGGCTCCTCCTCCTCCTCCCCTCCTCCTCCTACTCCTGCTCCTCTCTGCTCCTCCTCGTCCTCCTGCTGCTCCTCCTCCTCCTCCTCCTCCTCCTCCTCCTCCTTCCTCCTCCTGCTCGTCCTCCTCATCCTCCTCCTCCTCCGCCTCCTCCTCCTGCCTTCCTGCTCCTCCTCGTCCTCCTTCTGCTGCTCCTCCTCCTCCTGCTCCTCCTCCTCCTCCTCCTCCTCCCTCCTCCTCCTCCTCCACTCCTCCTCCTCCTCCCCTCCTCCTCCTCCTCCTCCTCCTCCCCTCCTCCTCCTCCTCCCCCTCCTCCTCCCCTCCTCCTCCTCCTCCTCCTCCTCCTCCTCCTCCTGCTCCTCCCTCCATTCCGCCTCCTCGTCCTCCTGCTGCTCCTCCTCCTCCCCCTCCTCCCCTCCTCCTCCTCCCTCCTTCCTCCTCCTCCTCCTCCTCCTCCTCCTCTCCATTCCTGTTCTATTAATGGAAAAAAAAAAAAAAAAAAAAAAAAATTAAAAAAACCTTTCTCCCTGTCGCACCCCGAGGCCAGTTCTTAGGGCGGGCCGGACGTTTCACCTGAGACTTCCCAGCCACTTATGACTCTGAAACTGAAAAAGTGGCAACAGTTTCATCGATGGAGGGCGTGTGGTTTTCAAAATGTGATTCTCGCCTTCGCGCGGCGCACATTCGTTTTTTAACATTTGCACGGGTTTCACGGAGTGACGGCGGGCCGTTTTCAGAATGTGGTTTTCGTCTTAGCGCCGCGCACATTCGTTTTAAAACTTAGCAAGAGCTTCTCGGAATGAGGGCGGGTCGTTTTCAATATGTGGCTCTCGCCTTCGCGCGGCGCACATTCATTTTAAACATTTGCAGCAGCTTCACGGATAGAGGGCGAGTGGTTTTGAAAATGTGGCTCTCGCCACAGCGCGGCGAACTTTTGTTTAAATGCTGCAACAGCTTCACCGATTGAGGGCGGGTCGTTTCCAATTCGCGTGGCGCATGTTCGTTTTAAACATTTGCATGAGCTTCACGGATTGAGGGCTGTTCCTTTTCAAAATGCGGTCCTAGCCTTAGCGCGGCGCACACTCGTTTAAACAAGTGTAGAAGTTTCACGGATTCCCACCAGCAATGTACCAGAAATGATGTTTTGGAAGGATTCAGGATTATGCGGGTGCAACAGTTACGTTGATTCTCTGTGCTGAAGTCCTAGGAGTGGCGTTCTGGTACGATTCTGGATCGCCAAGTAGCAGCAGTCAGGTTGATCCGTGGCGTTGGAGTCCCGACGACAATGTTTTGGCATGCTTCAGGGTCTTCAAACGGGTGTCTTCCAATGGGGCAATTCCATCAATGGAAATGAGCCGTTGTAGGGGCCTACGAAAAAAGGGAGCTTGGTGGGAGGGTTTTCTCCAACATCGTTGATGACTCTTGGATTTACACTGGTCCTCCTCCTCCTCCTCCTCCTCCTCCTCCTCCTCCTCCTCCTCCTCCTCCTCCTCCTCCTCCTCCTCCTCCTCCTCCTCCCAGCAACTATAGCGAGTGCAGCAGCCAGGGCCGCAAGATGCCGTGGCGGGGCGGTGGCGGCGACGACGAGGGGGGCCGAGGTCGGTCGGCGCGTCCCCCGCCACGGGGAGGCGCGCGCCCAGGAGAGGCAGCCAGAGGCGAGGGCGGGCACCGCCCCTCTCGGTGGAGCTCTCGGGGGGGCGGGGGCCCCAGGGGGGGGGGGGGGCGGGGGCCGAGGGAGGGGAATCGATCCAATGTGCAGCCGAGGTTGACTGGAGAGGACACGGGAGAGGACACGAGGCCCCTCCGAGGGCCACGCTGCCACAGGAATGCGGAAGGCAGGAGCCGCGGAGCACACACGGGTGGCCGTCGGCTCCTCCTCCTCCTCCTCCTCCTCCTCCTCCTCCTCCTCCTCCTCCTCCTCCTGTTCCTCCTCCTGTTCCTCCTCCTGCTGTTCCCTACCTCCTCCTCTCCTCCTCGTCCTCAGCTCGTCCTCCTCTCCTCCTCCTCTCCTCCTCCTCCTCCTCCTCCTCCTCCTCCTCCTCTTTACTCCTCCTCCTCTCCTCCTCCTGCTCCTCCTCCTCGTCCTCTCCTCCTCTTCCTCCCTCCCTCCTCCTTCCTCCTCCTCATCCGCCTCCTCTCTCCTCCTCCTCCTCCTCCTCCTCCTCACTTCCTCCTCCTCCTCCTCCTCCTCCTCCTCCTCCTCCTCCCCCTCCTCCCAGCAACGGTCGACCTTCGAGTCAACCCTGACGGTGTCGTTCGAAGCCTCCCCCCCTCGGGGCCCGGGCTGGCCGGCCGCGGCCGCCGCCGGCCCCCGCCATCCACTCCTCCCCCTCTCCCCCCTCCTCCCTCCCTCCCTCTCCCCCTCGCCCCCTCCTCCGTCCTCTCTCCTCCCCTCCCTCCACAATTACTCAATATGAATACTACTCTCCCTCTTCCCCTGATGGCGTGCAGGGAATATTCGACCCCCCCCCCGCGTACTGTTCTTTTACACACAGGTTTCCCGGGAGTTGGGTTTCGGCCTGTGTTTTTTCAAAATGCTGCTCTCGCTGAGGCGCTGGCCTCATTTCTGCTTCCGAATCGTTCCGAATCGTGCTCCCGCTGCAGCGTGGGCCTCATTTTCGGATGGGTGTTTTGCCTCCGTCGTTCAGGATGGCGTTCTCGCCCCAGCGCGGGCCTCTTTCTCGCGCGACCATCCGCCCGCCACCACCGCGCCGCACCACGCCCCGCCCCGCCGCACGCACACCCACCGCCACTTCCACCCACAAACGCACGCACGCACGCACGCGCACCACCACCGCGCACCGCCACCACCACCGCACTACCCCACCCACCACCACCACGCTACACCGCGTCACACCACATCACACGCGCGCACACACAGACACACACACACACACGCACGCACGCACGCACGCACGCACGCACGCACGCACGCACGCACGCCACGCACGCCCCCCCTCCCCCCCCTCTCCCCCCCCACACACATACATACACACATACACACAACACACACACACACACACACGCACACACACCACACAACACACACAAACGCACGACGCACACGCACACGCACACGCACACGCACCGCACACACGCACACTCACACGGCACACGCACACTTGTGCGCACGACACGCACACGCACACGCACACGCACACGCACACCACACGCACACGCACACGCACACGCACACGCACACGCACACGCACACGCACACGCACACGCACACGCACACGCACACGCACACGCACACGCACACGCACACGCACACGCACACGCACACGCAACACGCACACGCACACGCACACGCACACGCACACGCACACGCACACGCACACGCACACGCACACGCACACGCACACGCACACGCACACGCACACGCACACGCACACGCACACACACCACCACCGCCACCACCACCGCCATCACGCACGTACGCACCTGGCCCACCACCAAACCACCAAGACGCCACACCACGTCACACCACAGCACACGCGCACACACGCACACACACACACAACCACGCACACACGCACGCACGCACGCACCACCACCCACTACGCACACGCGCGCGGAGCCACAGGTCCGCTACGACACGCGTCCGCGGATAGAGAAAATCAGCGCCATGGTAAGGGATGGGAGGGAGGGGTAGGATGTCAGATGTTGACGCGAGCGCACCTAACTTGCCTCCCTCCCCTCCCTCCCCCCCCTCCCTCCTCAACCCTCCACCTCCTCCCTCTCCCCCTCTCCCCCCTCCTCCCTCCCCACCCTGTGCCTTCTCGTTGCAAGCGGTTCCGCCCCGTCGTCCCCCCTTCCCCCCCCAGATGTGTCGGTGGGGCGGGCCGGGCGTCTCGCCGGAGTCTTCCTCGCCACTGCCAGCCCTGAAGCTCGAGAGTTACAGTCGGCCTCGATTGGAGAGGACCCGCGAGAGGACACAGGACCCTTCCGAGGGCCACATCGCCACTGGAGTGTAAGAAGGCACGTGTCGCGAGGCACAGGACACAAGGGTACCTCTGAGCTGGCAGGGCCGACCTACTACCCATCGGTCGGAAGAAGTAGGTAGAAACATGAAGTAGGAAGGCGTTGGAAATAGATTGGGTTTCCACCCGCCTCCTGAAGAGGAAGGAAGAGGGAAAGCCATTCGATTCTTGAATCAGGAAGGCGCTGAAAGTAGATTGGAATCTGGGAATCCAAAAATACCTACTTCCAACGACCGATGGGTAATCCGGGCCGACTGTAAGGATGGAGGAGGTGGTTCGGCGACTCCAAAGGGTGTGGTTTGCAAAGGGTGTGGTTTGCAATCGGCGCCCTGGAAGCACCACGAGGGGCGGGCGGGTACCTCGATAGAGTTCTCGCCCGCGCCCCGAGGAGGCCCGACGAGGACAGTGTCGTGCCCTCCAGGCCCCCACGGCGCCGATCGCAAACCACACCCTGGCGTAACCACACCCTTTGTAGTCGCCGAGTGGTCTTCAAAGCGGGGCTCTCGACTCTGCGCCGCGCACAGTCGTCCTAAACATCCGCAGCGCTTGCTAACTCCGCCGACCCTTCGGCGTGTGGTACGCTTTTCCGTTTGAGTCGTCGTCGCCGTCGCCGTCGCCGTCGCCGTCGCCGTCGTCGTCGTCGTCGTCGTCGTCGTCGCAGTCAATCCCAAGGAAATTATGGAACACAAAAATTGAAGAACATCGCAACTAAGTCGAAAGGAAGCCCCTCTCTTTGATCCCCTCCCTGCCAGGGGTGGGGGCCGAGGGGGGCCCCGGGGGTAGGGGGGGGTCCCAGTTCAGAGGACCATCCACCCGGGGGGGTCCTGGAGCCCCAAGAAGACGGGCCAAGCGTGCCCCAAGATGCCGCGAAGACGGTCCAAGAAGGCTCCGAATCGCCGAACGATCGGCCCAAGACGCCCAAGATAGCCTCCAGACAATCCAAGAGGCCTCCAAGACGCCCCAGTAGGCCTCCAAGAGTACTCCCGCGATGGCCCCACGAGGCAAGCTTCGTTGTCTTTCCTTTGGTTTTAGACAGATTTAGACGTTCTGGTCTTTTCGGATTCCCGACGCTCCAAGACAGCCTAAGAGCCCCCCAAGATCGCCCCAAGAGGCCCCCAAGAGGCTCCCGAGAGGGCCACAAGTGGCTCCCAGGAGGCTCCACAATTGCCCACCCTCCAGAGGCTCCCAAGAGCGCTCTGAAGAGACCCCAAGAAACATCTCTGAGGACCCTGGTCCACCTCAGCGTCGTCGTCGTCGTCGTCCCCTTTCAGGGTCGGCGGCCTTGGCCGTAAGGCTTTCGCAAGATGCAAAGAGGGGGCCACAACGATACTCGCGCATGAGCGCCGCACACAACAAGGCTGAACCTAAACGGTGTTTTTCATTTTCGTTATGTTTTCGTTTTCCCTCGCCTTTGTCTCGAATCCGCCTTTACCGCCACACGAATCCGAAACGAGAACGGCCCACGAAATCCCCAAAAGCACCGTTTGGGTCCAGCCCCGGCACACATTGTGTGCCAACACCACTGACGACGCAATGCGAACCTGCAGAATCGACGATTATGTTCCCTTGAACTGCGGGAAGTTGGCGCCCCGACGCCCCTCCGCCAGAGGAGAGCCGATTGTGCCCGCGCGGCGACTCCAGGCACACAGCTCGCCCCAAACCCTACGCGCTCGCAGCCAGGCGCTGAGGGACGGAGGGTGGCTCCTCTTGGCATCGGGCCCTCGCCTCGGCGGCGCGCGCGCTCGCCCCAGACCGGCCTGCAACAGTCACAGGGATGGAGGGCGGTTCCGTCTCTAAACTAGGGAGCCCACAAAGGACGCACGCGCCCAGCTATGTACACGAACACGGCCCCTCGATCCGCGAGACCGGCCGCGTTATACGCACCTTTGCGCAACGCGTACTCTCGAAACCAGCGTGGGTTCATGTACACGTACGTCCTTCTTTCGCTCCTGATAAGTGTGGCGTTCGCTCGAGACTGCTTTGCTGAGCCGAAGGTCGGACATCAAGCTCGTGGCATGGGCTCGCACCTGGGCGTTTCTTTTTTTTTTTTTTTTTCCCCCCCGAGGGGGCATCGCTGGACACCTCGTGGAACTTTGAGATCCTACCCTTCGCATTCCTCATCAGGCACCCGCGGTGCAGGACAGCCCGCTTTCAGAACGGGGCTCTCGCCTGAGTGGCAGGTCCATGGGGCGCTGGTCTTCCAAGTTCTTGACATGCAAAAGACGGCCTGTTAGAGGCTTGTGAGGAGATTTGGGACGGGAGGCTGTACTGCAGCATCGTTGATGCATCTTGGCTTTCCTCCGGTTCTCCTCCTCCTGCTCCCACGATGGGCCCAGAGGGGGGACCGCGAAGGGCCCCCAGAAGCCTGCTCCCCCAAGATGGCCCCCGAGACCGCCACCAGGCCCCCAAGACGCCCCCTGCAGGCCCCCAGGGAGACCCCACAGGGCTCCCAGCATGCCCCCCAAAGGCCTCCCTCCACGAGCCCCCAGGAGGAGAACCCGAGAGGCCTCCGGGAGGGTCTCTGGTCCAAGACCCGGGCACGGTGGCCAGATGGGCCGAAAGCCACTAGCCGCAACAGATCTGCGCCCCCAGTGGCCCCCCGCTCCCGAGGCCACGAGCCAGGGTAAAATAGTGCAAATCTGTGGATGCACGCTCGCGCATGCACACTCATGATTCAAAACCTGAAGTTATCCCCGAGGCCAAGATCCCTCGAACAAGACTCATCCACGCCCCTGATGCCACGATCCCCAGCAAAGACGATGGTCCGCGCTCCCGAGGCTGCGATCCCCCCTTGCCAGAAACAGTGGACCCACGCCCTGCAGGCCACGAATGGCCACGATCCCTCGAAAAGAAAACATAGATTCTGCATCCTCTAGGCCCCAAACCATTCAAACCAACAAAAAAACGAGGGTTCCGAACCCCGAGACCATGATCCATCCCCCCGAACAAAAAAAAACCAATGGATCCGCGCCCCAGGTAGAGAGAACACCGGATCTGCGCTACCGGAACCCAACCCTCCCTAAGACGCGCTCCTGGTTCCGCCATTTCGTTAGATCCCCTTCTTCGGCTGCACGCGAGAGGGACCCTGGGTAAGAATGACCTTTGGAGTGCGGTTTTTTGGGGGGCTGCTGGGGGACCAGACACAAGCGCGCCAGACGCTACTATCGCATAGCGTTCGGCGATCGGGGGACCCCAGTGGACCCGCACCGAAAGTCACTCCGGCGAAAGATCACTCTTACGTGTAGTCGACTTCTGAACGACCCCTCCAACGAATCAGTCGGCCATCAAACCAGCCAGCCAGCCTGCCAACCACCCTATCAGCCAACCAAGTTGCAAACCGACCAACCCGAGACAGCCAGCCGATTGGCCATGCTGCCAACCAAACTTGCCGATGAAGCTCTCAATCCGACCAGCGCCGACCCCGTCACGCAGCACATGAAGAGTGGGGCAGGCGACGGGAGGCAAAGCCCCTTGGATGGCCCGTGGAGCCAATGCCCGCAAGGAACGACATACAAGGAGGAGGAGGAGGAGGAGGAGGAGGAGGAGGAGGGGGGGGATGGTGGTGGTGGTGGTGTTTTGGTGGTGGTGGTGGTTGTTTTGGTGATGGTGGTGGTTTTGGTGGTGGTTGTTGTTTTGGTGGTGGTGGTGATGGTGGTAGTGGTTGTTGTTTTGGTGGTGGTGGTGGTGGTGTTGGTTTTGGTGGTGGTGGTGGTGGTGGTGGTGGCGGTGGTGGTGGTGGTGGTGGTTTTGGTGGTGGTGGTGGTTTTGGTGGTGGTGGTAGTGGTGGTGTTTTGTTGTTGGTGGTGGTGATGGTGCTGCTGCTGCTGGTGGTGTTTTGGTGGTGGTGGTGGTGGTGGTGTTTTGGTGGTAGTGGTGATGGTGGTGGTGGTGGTTTTGGTGGTGGTGGCGGTTGTTTTGGTGGTGGTGGTGATGGTGGTAGTGGTTGTTGTTTCGGTGGTGGTGGTGGTTTTGGTGGTGGTGGTTTTGGTGGTGGTGTTTTGCTTTCTGGGCCCCGTGCCTCCCTAGCGCGCGCGAAGCGCGGAGCGCGCCAGGGGGCGGCAGCGGGAGGCACCGATCCAATGGGGCCGAGGACGCCGACCCGAGAAGTCTCCGCCCGGAGTGCCGCGAGTTGAGCTGCTTCGAGTGGGGGCTCGACTCGGGAATCGATTTGCCCCAAGGCTGCTGCTGCTCCTCCTCCTCCTCCTCCTCCTCCTCCTCCTCCTCCTCCTCCCCACCCTCCCACCTCCTCCCCCCTCCTCCCTCCTCCTCCCTCCTCCTCCCCCCTCCTGGTCCCTTCTCCTCCTTCTCCTCCTCCTCCTCCTCCTCCTCCTCCTCCTCCTCCTCGTCCTCCCACCTCCTCCCGCCTCCTCCCACCTCCTGCGATCCCAAAGGCTCGCGCTTCACCACCAACACCCACTGTGCTTGACCAGCGCCTTCGCCACCCGGTAGGACACCGCGACGACAATACAGGCGACCTCCTCCTCCTCCCACCTCCTCCCACCTCCTTCCCCCTACCCCCACCTGCCGCTCCCCCTACCTCCTTCCACCTACCACCAACTCTCTACAATACCGATTTTCCGTCGAATCGACGACGCATACCTACAGCGCTCCTTTATAGAGGGAGAACAAAACATATATTTGTTTGGGTCAGCGCGGGCTTCTTGGATCTGGGCTGGACCCCCCGCGTCACAAAATCAGGTTAATGGCGTTTTTTGTTGTTTCTTCTTCTTATTCCCTGCCCAGGCGCTGCCTAGAAGGGTTCTTACTCTGTTAGCATTAAAGGGGCCAGGCAGTGCACCCCGCCCGAGGGCGGCTCCCCCAGTCCCCTGGGAGCGGTTCCCCCAGTCCCCTGGGAGCTTTAGCTTTAGCTTTAGCTTTAGCTTAGCATTAGCTTAGCTTTAACTTAGCTTTAGCTTAGCTGTAGCTTAGCTTTAGCTTCGCTTTAGCTTTTAGCTTTAGCTTAGCTTTAGCTTAGCTTTAACTTAGCTTTAGCTGAGCTTTAGCTGAGCTTTAGCTTAGCTTTTAGCTTAGCTTTTAGCTTAGCTTTACTGTTACTACAAATGCTGATTTTCTAGGGGCTCCAACTCCTAGGTAGGGTCGCACTGGGATGATTATTCGATTGATTGCCCGTCGAGTCGACGACACATACCTACAATGATCCGTAGATCTACTGACTATTCTACGCATTTTCGCTTAAGCTCGATGAGAGAATCAAGTTAGGGGCAGATGAATTCTACAGTCGATCCCCTACTCGAATGCTTATGCAGTTCGCTCTTCCTCGAACGTCGCGACCTTACCTTCCTCTTTGCTCTCCTCCTTTGCATCTTCGTCTCCGTCGCAAGCGCGCCCCCCCTCCAGGAGGCGCTCCTGGAGGTACAGCTCCAGGGTCGCCAGCGCGTCGCTGCCGGCAGTGTGTGCGACCCCCACGCGCTGGATGCCTTCCGAACCCACGGGTTCACTTCTACGCATGGGGAGGAGACCAGGACTAGCATCAATAGCATCAGGAGGAGGAGGAGGAGGAGGAGGAGGAGGAGGAGGAGGAGGAGGGAGGAAGAGAAGGGAGGAGAGAGGAGGAGGAAACAAAAAGCAGCACCGACAAACTGTGGGAGCCCCGCGCGAATTTCTGGGATCGGCGCTGGGCCACCCTGGCGGAGCCTCCTGCGCTGCCCCCGGCGCTCCGGGCGCCGGGGAGGGAGGTCCAGCGCCGATCCAAGAGAATCCGCGCGGGGCTCCGAAAGGTTACGTGTGCAGTCAACCCCGCAGAGTAAGAAGCGCGCGATAAGGATGCAAGGGCCTTGGACGCCCACTTCGGAGCGTTTCGAGCGGGGCGCGGCCAACGACAGTGGCCAAGGATGGACCCAGGAGGCAAGGATGCAAGGGTAGCCTTGGGAGGGAGGCCTATCCTTCCTCTGCGGGTCGACTGTACACATCGGTCGGAAGAAGTGGAAACAGAAAGTAGGACGGCGTTGAAGGTAGATTGGGTGTCCGCCCGCACCTTGAAGAGGACGGAAACGGGGAAGCCCACTCGATCATTGAAGTAGGAAGGCGCTTACAAAAGATTGGAATCTGGGAATACAGAAATACCTACTTTCAACGACCGATGGGTGTGCTGTTCTTTTCCTTCGAAGGAAGGGACGGGAGATGGGAGGGCGTCTCGCAAAAATGGGCCTGGTGCGCTGCGGCCACGCGAAGACGAAGCGGCAACCGGAGGCGAGGCGAAGCAGGCACAGTGTGGCTCCTCTCGCGGACGGTGGCTTGGAAGCACCCGCCGCTTCCACCACCACCACCATCAGTAGTTGCTTACAAGCTCATGTCATGATTCCCTCTCTTGCAGGATGTCGCGCTCACGTGCGCCAGTGGCGCATCCAGGCTTGCGGTGAGGACCCTCCATCGTTTCCAAAATCAGCATGCATCACGTGCACAGGGCTCCCGCCCAAGAGGCGCCCGACGCGTCCCCCTTATCGCTCTTGCTCTCGGTTGGATGCAATTCCTCACGTTGGAAGGCGCTGCTGTCACACGCGGGCCTCTTCTGCAGCATACAATCGGGGCGTTGACCTAAGGAACCCTAAATAAGGAACGAGGCCCCTTTTTTCCCCCAGTTGAACTTCGATGTCCGATCGAAGACATATGGAAAACCTGAGGCAACCATAAGGAACGCGGAGCCCCTCCCCAACCAAAAGGGTTCCTTCTTCAGGGCCCCGACTGTACAGCACGTGCCGCTCCTGGCAGCCGCTGGCTCCCGCAGCCCCCACCGCGAGGCCCCAGGCCGCGGCGAGCGCACGGCCCCGCGAGGGGCCGTGGACTCCAGGACGCCCGGGGCCCGGCCGCGAGCCTCGGGAGCGGACAAGAGGGGGGTGTCCAAGAGTCAGCCACACGCAAGAGTGACCCTGGGTAAGAGTGACCTTTGGTGCGCAGCTTTCTGGGGGTCCACAGGGGGGCCACACACGAGCGCGCGAGACGCGACTACCGCATCGCGCTCGGTCATCGGGGGGGCCCCGGTGGGCCCGCACCAAAGGTCACTCCGGCGAAGGGTCACTCTTACGTGTAGTCGAAAGAGGGGGGGGGTGCAACTCATGACCAGCGGCATGTGCGCGGCCCAGCGGGGGGGGGCCAGGGACGTCATGAAATGAGAAGAGGCGCCATGACATCTGGGGAAATATCGTGGCCCACGCCATGATATCCACCCCCCCCCCTAGTCATCCCCCCCCTCCTTTTCCACCCCCGAGAGACAAGCGAAACCACTTTCCCGATGCGCGTGCCGGGCACGACGAGCCGAGGCCACCTGCTTTCGCGCCCCGCGATGCGCAGGGCACGCCCGCTCCAGCCCGGGCTGCGAGTGGCGAAGCGCGATGCTCTTCGCGCCCGCGCGGGCGACCCGGTGTATCGGGCGTGAGAGCCACAGCAGGTGCGAAGGGGGCCCCATGAGGCAATTCCGCAGGGACATCCTGCCCCCACCTGGAAGAGAGGAGAGAGAGAGAGAGAGAGAACACTGGGAGGAGGGGGAGGACGAGGACGGGAGGACACGTGGAACATCGGGCCGGCCGACCTCCGAGCAGCGTGCCCAAAAACTCAGCGGAGGAGAGGAGGGACGAAGAGGAGGAGGCGGAGAAGGAGGAGGAGGAGGAGGAGGAGGAGGACGACGAGGCGGAGAAGGAGAAGGACGAAGAGGAGGAGGCGGAGGACGAAGAGGAGGAGGAGGAGAGGGAGGAGGAGGAGGAGGCGGAGAAGGAGAAGGAGGAGGAGGAGACGGAGGACGACGAGGCGGACGTTGAGCACGGCTCTGCGGGTTCGGGCTCCAGGGAGACGAGTGGTCTTTCTCTCTCTTTTTGTTTTCTCTCTCTCTCTCTCTCTTTTTGTTATCTCTCTATCTCTCTCTCTCGCTGCCCATTCAAGCAACCTCCGAGGATGACACCTTTTGAGGCTTGCTCTGGATATGGCGGAGCCCGTCCGAACTCGTCCCCTCCAGAGCTGTCCTGCCCACTGGAGCAGCAGAGCGGATGCGAGCACTGCCTCGCCTGCACGGGGCGCGGCCTGGCGACTAGCCTCGAGGCTGCTTCGTGCAGTTGGGAAACGAGCGGGACGACGACGAGGACGGCGACTTACCAGCCTCGAACTTATCCCTACCCCTAAGATTGACACGCCAAAAGGCGATGACAATCTTAGGGATGCGCCCTCAAAAAATAAGGGAATCCCTAAGATTGGCATCGTGATGAGGAGATGCACAGCATAGGGAGAGGGATATGTTCCAGGCTGGTAAGCGACGAAGACGACGGGGAGCGCGGTCCGGCGGGTGGCGAGCTCCAGGAGCAAGAGGGCGTGGAGGACGACGGGGGGCCCTCGGTCCTTGCCGCCCCACTTAAGCCCAGCTCCTTCGAAAATGAATCGATGCGCAAGCACAGATCGGGGCACAGCCGCTGCCCGTGGCTGCGCCCATCCCGGGCCGAGGCGCGGTGTACATGTTCAGACCTCTTCGTCCTGTCCTGGGGATCCTGAGCACTGGCGGCAGATGAGCCCAGGCGGCTGGTAGTTATCTACTGGAGGATACGCAGTGCGCACCAGCACAGGAGAAAAGAGGAGGATAAGGAGGAGGCATCATATATATATATATATATATATATATATACATATATAGAGGAGGAGGATCACGAGGAGGCGCCATATAGAAGGGCAGGAGAAGGAGGAGGATAAGGAGGAGGAGGAGGAGGAGGAGGAGGAGGAGGCGCGTATGAATATACACATAACATATATATACACATACAGATCAAGGGGATGAGAAGGGGGAGCAGGACAGGACAGAGGAGGAGAGGAGGGTGCGAGAAGAGGAGACAGGAGGAGAGGGGCGAGAGAGGAGAAACGGAGAGGGGAGGAGGCAGGGTGAGGGAGCACAGAAAAGCGAGACGCAGAGAGATAGACAAAGAGAGGGCGAGAGGAAGAGACAGAGAGAGAGAGAGAAACAAAGAGACAGGAAGAGAGAGAAAGAGAGACAAAAACGTCATCAACAACAACCAACAGCATCAACAACAACAATGACAACAACAGCAGCTAACAACGGCACCAGCACCAGCAACAGCAACAACAACAATCATTTCAAGACTGTTCGCTCTTATCTGCTCGAGTGTCATTCAACGTGTATTTCCCAAACCCTCGATACCCGCCCTCTTCGTCTTCGATCGTACCCCCTTTGGGGGTTAGATCTTTCTTCCCTGCAGGCCGGGCCCTGGCAAGCGGCGGGGCGGCCGCGGACCGTCGGCCTGACCAGTGGCAGCGCTGACCGGCGGCAGCCCGACCCTAAGAAGGACGGACAGGGGACCGACCACGACGACGACGACGACGACGGTGACGACAACGACGACGACGATGACGAGCGAAAGCGCGAACGAGAGCGACAGCCACGAAGGGCAGCAAGGGGGCCACGAAGGGCGACAGCGGGGCCACGAAGGGCATGCGTATGGGGTCACGAAGGGCACGAACGAGCGGGAGCCATGAAGGGCAGATAATGCGGGGCCACGGAAGGGCAACGACGGGGCCACTGAGGGTAGCAACGGGGCCATGTCAGGCAGCGAGGGGGCCACAAAGGGCGACAGCAGGGCCACGATAGGCATGGATATGGGGCCACGACGGGCGCAGACGAGCGGTAGCCAAGAAGGGCATACGTATATTGGGCCGCAGAGGGCAAGGACGGGGCCACTGAGGGCTGCAACGGGGCCACGAAGGGCAGCGAGGGGGCCACGAAGGGCGACAGCAGGGCCACGAAACGCATGCATATGGAGCCACGATGGGCGCGAACGAGCGGGGGCCACGAAGGGCATACATAGATGGGGGGCACGAAGGGCAGCGAGGGGGCCACGAAGGGCTGCAATGGGGCCACGAAGGGCAGCGAGGGGGCCACGAAGGGCAACGAGATCCCGATTCCTGCATGAGCTGTGGGGGAGTCCCAAGCGTGAGCGCAACTCCAGTGTCGGGGGCGCGGCGTATGAGCAAATTCTGGAAATTCAAACGCAAGAGCTCCAATCTGGAGTAAATTGCAAGCGGGTCTGCCAGCGAGAGCGCGACTCTAGAGCGCCGAGGAAGCGATTCCGAAATAATTTGTAAGGAAGTCCTAAGCGAGAGCGCGACTCCTGAGTAAAATGCGAGGAAGTCTCATGCGAGAGCGATGGTCCTGGCTAAATTGTGAGGACGTCTCAGGCGGGAACCGTTGTTGTTGTTGTTGTTGTAATCCGGGGGCCAGGGGCGCAGCTTGAGCCTAGTGACTTCCCCTGATGGGCGAGCTCCGGGGGAAACACTTCAATTGAAAAAAACCCAATGGTCACCAGAGGGGGGGATCAACAATACTTGCTCTTCAGTAATGAAAGTGCAACAACAGCATCATCAACAACATCAACAACAACAACAACAACAATCATTTAAGACTGGGGACACTCCGTTCTCACCAGTGCCAGGGTTTTCATAGGAGGCGGGCAATACCCCCACTTTGTGGGGGGGCCGGTTCAAGCTCTACCAAATTTCCAAACGACTCTTCGCCACCACCCACACCCAGCTTCCCGCCCTATGACGTTCGGACACTTCACTTCGTGGCATGCGGACGACCGTGGCTACTATTCAGGGCCCCGCGGCCGACGACGACGGCGTGCGCGCGCGAAGAAAAAACGAATGTGTCCCGCATGGTATTATTTGACAGGGATGATGGCCCTGGCAGGTGCGCAACCGTTGTCGCAGAAGTTCGAAAAAGTTGCTCGCAAAAGCCCGTTTGACAGAAATGTTTAAAAAGTGTTGGGTTTCCTACGAATCCGCAAGAGCGCGCGGGATGAGATTTTGACATTTTTTTGTTGAAAAACCATTGGTTTTTTGATGTTTTTATGTTAAAATCGCTCCGAACACTAAGCTTTTGGAAGGATTTCGTCTTGCGCGCGCGAATGTCCACTTTACCTTATTTTTTGCAAGGGATTCTTGAAATTTGATTATATTAGAACAAGAAATGTCATTTTATAGTGTTTTTTGCAAGGGAAAGCGGATTACAACAAAACAACCGGATCTTGATCACATCGTTTACCTGAGGCTTCCTCACGAAAATGATGAAAATGTAGCTGCGGCCTAGGCGGCGCAGGGGGGCCGTGCACCAGGGGTCCCAACAATAATTATTCTTTAGAATTAATAATGTTCAACAACAACAACAACAATTACTAGCACGTGGGGACACTCCGTTCTCACCAGTGCCAGGGTTTTCATAGGAGGCGGGCAATACCCCCACTTTGTGGGGGGGCCGGTTCAAGCTCTACCAAATTTCCAAACGACTCTTCGCCACCACCCACACCCAGCTTCCCGCCCTATGACGTTCGGACACTTCACTTCGTGGCATGCGGACGACCGTGGCTACTATTCAGGGCCCCGCGGCCGACGACGACGGCGTGCGCGCGCGAAGAAAAAACGAATGTGTCCCGCATGGTATTATTTGACAGGGATGATGGCCCTGGCAGGTGCGCAACCGTTGTTGCAGAAGTTCGAAAAAGTTGCTCGCAAAAGCCCGTTTGACAGAAATGATTAAAAAGTGTTGGGTTTCCGACGAATCCGCAAGAGCGCGCGGGATGAAATTTTGACACTTTTTTTTTGAAAAACCATTGGTTTTTTGATGTTTTTATGTTGAAATCGCTACGAACACTAAGGTTTTGGAAGGATTTCGTCTTGCGCGCGCGAATGTCCACTTTACCTTATTTTTTGCAAGGGATTCTTGAAGTTTGGTTATGTTAGAACAAGAAATGTCCACTTTAGCTTATTTTTTGCAAGGGAAAACGGGGACAACAAACAACCGGATCCGGACACCCACGTTTTGCCTGAGACTTCCTCACGAAAATGATGAAAATGTGGCTGCGGCCTAGGCGCGGCGAGGGGGCCGCGCACCAGGGGTCCCAACAATAATTATTCTTTAGAATAAATAATGTTCAACAACAACAACAACAACAACAATTATGTTAAGACTGTTCGTTCCTATCTGCTCACGTGCCAACCAATACGTATATCCCAAGCCCTCGGTAACCGCCCTCGTCGTCTTCGATCGTACCCCCTTGGGGTATATCTTCCTTACCTGCCACGTGAATTTAGTGCAGCTCTAAAACAAAGGAAGAGAGGACAGGTGGAAGGGGGAGGGAGAATAATGCAGCACGAGAGAAATTAGCAGGAGGGGGGCAAGGAGCAGAAAACAAGTGGTAGAATCAGACGGGCAGAGCGGGTGGGCAGACCCATAGCGGGCAGGTCAGGAAGGCGGGCCCAGGCGACCAGGTCGAGCAGGCGGGTTGCTGAAGCGTGGGTCCTGCGTAAATCGCGAGGAAGTCTCCAGCGATAGCGCGATCTTCCAGTTAATAAAAAGAAAAACCAAAGCGAGAGCGTGCTTCCTGAGCGCCGAGGGCGCATCGTCTGAATATTTGCAAGAAGCCCCACGCGAGAGCGCGATGCGTAGATGAATTGTGAGGAATTCCCGCGCGAGAGCGCGATGTGGGAATAAATTGTGAAGAAATATCAGGCGGGAGCCGTTGTTGTTGTTGTTGTTGTTGTTGTTGTTGTTGTAACCCGGGGGCCAGGGGCGCAATTTGAGCCGAGCGACTTTCCCTGATCAAAGAAAAACAGAGTGCGAGCCCCGGGGGAAGCACATCAATTGAAAAACACAGTGGTCACCAGAGGGGGGATCAACAATAATTGTTCTTCAGTTGTGAGAATTCAACAACAAAAACAATTAAACCAAACCAAACCAAACCAACGCCTAAACTAAAGACAGAGGCAAAGAGGATAACACAAAGAATGGTCGAGGAGGGCGGTCGGGAGGTGCTGGGGAAAGGGACTGGAAGGGCGGGGGATGGGGAGGGATGGAGCGGAGAGGAACACGGAAACTTCCCGCCCCGACCGTGCGACGCGATGAGGCTGTCCAGGGAGCCCCGAGGAAGCTGGTCCTGGGGCGCCCGTCGGGGGGGCCTGCACCCCCGGCGGGTTCGTTTACGCCGCCCAGACTGGAGGTAGCCCGGAGCGTCTGACCTCCCCCTGTTCCTCATCCTCCTGCTCACGTCCACTGGGCTGCCGCCGAAGGTTATTGGAGCGGAGCCAGTGCAGATTCCTGCGGTAGAAAGAGCAAGTAAGCCAGGATAGCCATGTCGCCGATGAGCGGCACGTTACTGTTCTGTGTTAGCATGGAACCATATTTTTGGCGACGCCAAGAGCAGAAGTCGATGCTCACACCATATGACTAGATGCTAGTGTGGACAATGCGCCTCGCACGACACAGCCCTCCAAGGTAAAGAACGGTGGGACAATTACTTGAGCCCTGCCGACTCCTCCTCCTCCTCCTCCTCCTCCTCGTCCTCCTCCTCGTCCTCTTCCTCGTGCCTGCCATAACACCGTCAGTCAGAGCGTAGAGCGCAACTCGGAAGCCACCAAGAACCCCACATCCTTCCAGAGCTTAGCACAATCACGTCCGCCGTGAAAAAAGGAAGGCCGCAGTCATGGCGAAGCAGACTGACAGGAGCAGGAGTCGGATGATGAGTAAGAGGACGAAGACGACGACGACGACGACGACGACGACGGCGACGACGACCGCGACCACGACGATGACACGACGACACGACGACGACGACGACGGAGATTTCGAAGGCGGCGACGACAACCAGGATATTTGTGAGGTTGAAGAGGTCTAATGGGGTGAGAGCAGCTGGGGGGTAATCACATGCGATGAATCGCTTCTGAACTACTGCAAGCACAGACAGGGAATATTCACATCGCCCAGGATATGAGAGTCATCGTGCCTGGTCGTACGTGCTTAGCATGCATCAGACATCGTCGAGGGACAAACCTTGAATGATGTCCGAGGCGCGAGGAACGTCCCAAGCACCCCATGGTTCCGCTGCTGGGTGTGAACGTACGGTGGCCTGGCGTTCTCGCTTGTGGAACACGACCAGAAAATCCGAGCCTTCCGCCCAAAAAGGCCCCCAGGAGGCCTCAAGAGGCCCCCAAGAGGTCCCAAGAGGCCTCCACGAGGTCCCCAAGAGGCTCCCAAGAGGCCCCAAGAGGCTCCAAAACGGCCCCCGAGAAGCCTCAAAACTGCCTCCAAGAAGCTCCCGAGCCGAGAGGCTACCCAAGAGGTCGGTCCCAACGAATATCCAGTAGGCTTTATACCCACAAAAGAGGCACGGTGGTGGGATGGGCCGAATGCCATTAGATAAACTGTGAAAAAATATCCATTGGTGGCCGCCATGGTCGTAAACCAGGGACTAGGGGCGTAGTCTGAAGCGCAAGACTTGTCCTGACAAAAACAAATCCTGGCGAAGGACCCAACCATAAACAATTGTTCGTAACGCGTTGTGGGTGCCGCTTTCGGTGGGGCTCCCTATGGGGCTACGAAGCGCTGCCTTGGGTGGGGGAGGGAACCGCATGCGAGAGCAGCCACTGGGGCCTTCGGTCGAGCTCCCTATGGGGCCACGAAACGCTGCACTGGGCGGGGGAACCGCATGCGAGAGCAGCCACTGGGGCCGTCGGTGGAGCTCCCTATGAGGCCACGAAGCGCTGCCTTGGGTGGGGGAACCGCATGCGGGAGCAGCCACTGGGGCCTTCGGTGGAGCTCCCCATGGGGCCACGAACCCCTGGGTGGGGGACGCATGCGGAGGCAGCCACTGGGGCCTTCGGTGGAGCTCCCTATGGGGCCACGAAACGCTGCCCTGGGTGGGGGAACCGCATGCGAGAGCAGCCACTGGGGCCCTCGGTGGAGCTCCCCATGGGGCCACGAAACGCTGCCCTGGGTGGGGGACCGCATGCGAGAGCAGCCACTGGGGCCTTCGGTGGAGCTCCTATGAGGCCACGAAGCGCTGCCTTGGGTGGGGAACCGCATGCGAGAGCAGCCACTGGGGCCTCTTCGGTGGAGCTCCCTCTGGGGCACGAAGCGCTGCCCTGGGTGGGGGAACCGCATGCGAGAGCAGCCACTGGGGCCTTCGGTGGAGCTCCCTATGGGGCCACGAAACGCTGCCCTGGGTGGGGGAACAGCATGCGAGAGCAGCCACTGGGGCAGAGCTGGGGCCTTCGGTGGAGCTCACTATGGGGCCACGAAGCGCTGCCCTGGGTGGGGGAAATGCATGCGAGAGCAACCACTGGGGCCTTCGGTGGAGCTCCCTATGGGGCTACGAAACGTGTGAATGGTGTGCCGAGAGCAGAGGCAAGGAGGGGGAGGACGGAGGAGGGAGAGGAGGAGGAAGGAAGGAGGTGGGACGCGGGGCGCTGTCTCTTCAAAACGAGGACCGAACACCACAGGATGGCTGGGAATAGAACACCTATATAAGTGTGTTACTATATACATATTCATATGTATATATATATATATATAAATACACACTCAGAACTGAGAGGTCTGCAAACACGTCTGTCGTGTTTTTCAAGACGCATTGACAAGCGGGCCCCACCCGAAGGCCCTCCCGCAGCTCGTGCCGGTGGGGGCAGAGGGCGGCCAGCTCGTCTTGGAAGGAGCTGAGATCCGGAGGCATGGGCCTGCCGTAGGTCAGGACCTGGCGAAGCGGGCACCACAACCGACCTCCTCTTCCTCCTCCTCCTCCTCCTCCTCCTCCTCCTCCTCCTCCAGCCTCCTTCTCCTCCTCCTTCTCCTCCTCCTCCTCCTCCTCCCCTCCTCCTCCTCCTCCTCCTCCTCTCCTCCTCCCCCTCCCCCTCCCTCCCTCCTCCTAATCCTCCTCCTAATCCTCTTGCAAATCCTCCTTATCTCCTCCTCCCCTCCTTCTCCTCCCTCCTCTCCTCCTTCTCCTCTTAATCTCCCTCCTCCTCCTCCCCTCCTCCTCCTCCTCTTCCTCTTTCCTCCTCCTCCTCTCTTTCCTCCTCCTCCTCCCTCCTCCCTCCTCCTCCTCCTCCTCCTCATCATCATATCATCACCACCACCACCACCACCACCACCACCACCACCACCACCACCACCATCATCATCATCATCATCATCATCATCATCATCATCATCATCATCATCACATCATTCATCTCATCTCTCATATCATCATCATCATATCATCATCATCATCATCATCATCATCTCATCATCATCATCACGATCATCATCATCATCATCAACCATCAATCATCATCCATCATCATCATCATCATCATCATCATCATCATCAGCATCAGCATCAGCATCAGCATCAGCATCAGCATCAGCATCAGCATCAGCATCAGCATCAGCATCAGCATCATCAGCAGCATCAGCATCAGCATCAGCATAGCAGCATCAGCATCAGCATCAGCATCAGCATCAGCATCAGCATCAGCATCAGCATCATCATCATCATCATCATCATCATCATCATCATCATCATCATCATCATCATCATCATCATCATCCCACTCCTCCTCATCCTACTCCTCATCATCTTCCCTCCCTCCACCGCCCTCCTCTTCCTCATCATCCTCCTCGTCCGCCCACCTTACAGCAGTAGCAGAAGCAGTGGATGCTGGGGCAGAAGCAAACATGTCAAAGAAAGCACGAAACAGCAAACACACACGCATGAATAGCGCAATAGCTGAGCAGTAGAAACGCCGAAGCATGGAATCTGTCGACCCCTTGGGGTCATCGGCGTGTGAGATGCTTCCCCCTCCCCAAACCCCTTCCCCCGAGGCCAGGTCCAGTCGGTTTGGAGGTGGGGGGGTCCGGCTGGCCCCGGCTGAACGCGTCACGGGCCTCACGACGGGCCACGAGGGCCCCGAGAGGCCCACAAGATGGTCCAAGAGGGCCCACAAGATCGTTCCAAGACGCCCAAGATGGCCCCCAGACGGCCCAAGAGGCCCCCGAGACGCCCCAAGAGGCCCCCAAGAGGCGTCCCAAGAGGGCCCCCAGAAGCAAAAAGTCGCCCCATTCCCTTCGGAAAACGTATGATTTTAGCAGTCGCCCCTCAGGCTTTCACAACGTCCAAGACGGCCCAAGAGGCCTCCAAGATCGCCCCAAGACGGCCCGGAAGCCAAGAAGGCTCCGAGACAGCCCAAGAGGGCCCCAAGACGGCCCCAGAAGC
Source organism: Prorocentrum cordatum (assembly GCA_963575745.1). Lineage (NCBI taxonomy): Eukaryota > Dinophyceae > Prorocentrales > Prorocentraceae > Prorocentrum > Prorocentrum cordatum. The sequence goes on from CAUYUJ010011211.1 coordinate 21,022, forward strand.
CCCGAAGACGGCCCCAGGAGGGGGCCCAGGCGGATGACCCGAACGGAAATTCGAGCCCTCGGCCCCAAGAAGCCTCCAGGAGGCCCCGAGAGGCCCCCAAAAAGCCTCCAAGAGGCTCCAAGAGGCCCAACAGAGGCCCAAAAGAGGCCCCAAGAGGCCCCAAAACGGCCCCGAAAGTGCTGCCAGGAGGCCCCCGAGAGACCTACCAGGAGCCCCCCAAGGGGTCGGCTGGCGGTGCAGCGTAAGCCCAAGAATCGAACCATATGATCGGATGCGAAGCGGAAGAGGAGCAGGAGGACTGGCGGGGAAGGACCAGGGAGAGGAGACGGATGAGGGGGGGAGGCGGGAGGGAAAGAAGACAAGTGAAACTGAGGAGGAGGACGAGGAGGACGAGGAGGAGGAGGAGGAGGAGGAAGAGGAAGAGGACGGTAAAGGGGCAGAGAGGGCGCCTTCAGCAAGTAGCCCCAGTCGTGCCAGCCGGAGAAGGTGACCCTTCCCCGGGGGGTCTCTTCCGAGTGCGCGCACAGGCCAGGTTGCCGCTGCGATGTGCGTCGGGGGCTGGGCTGGGGAGGGGGAGGGCGAAGGGGGGGCCGAGGACCGAGGAGTGGCCCGCCTTCAGCGGGGAGGGCAGCGAAGGGGGGCCCCGAGAGCGCGCCGAGGGCCGCGGGCGGTCGAAAGAGCGCCCGCAGCGCAACACACGACACGCCCGAGGGCACCGAGGAGGAGGAGGAGGAGGGGGAGGAGGAGGAGGAGGAGGAGGAGGAGGAGGAGGAGGGAGCAGGAGCAGGAGCAGGAGCAGGAGCAGGAGCAGGAGGAGAGGAGGGGGAGGAGGAGGAGGAGGAGGAGAGGAGGAGGAGGAGGAGGAGGAGGGGAGCAGGAGCAGGAGCAGGAGGCAGGAGCAGGAGCAGGAGGAGGAGGAGGAGGAAGGAGGAGGAGGAGGAGGAGGAGGAGGAGGAGCGAGAACGAAGCCGAGCGAGCTGGCCCGAAGCGAGGGCCGCCAGCTCCGAGGCGCGTGCTGCATGGCCGCGCCTCCTGCGGGGGCGCAGGCCGAGGCGCCGAGCGCGCTCCGAGGCAGGAGGGAGGGGGGCAGGGAGGGAGGGAGGGGAAAGCTGGCGACAAATGGGGGGAGGGAGGGAGGGAGGGAGGGAGGGAAGGGAGGGGGAGGAGGGCGAAGAAGGGGGAGGGAGGGGGCGGAGGAGGGAGGGAGGGGGAGGAGGGCGACAAAGGGGGAGGGAGGGAGGCAGGGAGGCGAGGGAGGGAGGAGGAGGAGGGCGAAGAAGGGGGAGGGAGGGGGAGGGGGAGAAGGGGGCGGGAGAGGGGCGACAGCAGAGCCGGGGGGGGAGAGGGAGGGGAGAGGGGAGAGGGGAGGGCGGCGCGAGCAGCCGCGCGAGAGGGGGCCAGGGGGGGGGCCGACGCCGAGTCTCCAGCAGGGAGCGGGCCTGCGGGGGTGGCCCCCGGGGATCCCCCCCCCCGCCCCCG
>CAUYUJ010011212.1:0-24157 GCA_963575745.1 Prorocentrum cordatum
AGAGGATGAGGAGGACGAATAGGCGTCGCGGTGGCCTGTTTGGGCTCTGTTGCAGCCTCCAGGGGGCGTCCTGAGGGCATCTTGGAGTCCTCCTCGGGCCTCTTGGCAGTTTCTCGGGGGTCCCTTCGGGCCCCTTGGGGCTCTCTTGGGCGGTCTGATGGGGGTGTTGGCCCGTAAGGCGCTTTCGGAGGCCGTCTTGGGAACCTCTGCTGCGCGTCGGTGCCCTCTTTTGGCAGTTGGCGGTCTTCTTGAATTTTTCTTGGGCTATGTGAAGTCCCCTTGGGCCGTCTCGGGGCCTCTTGGGGGCCTCTTGGCCCATCTTGAGATCCTCTTGGACCGTCTTGGGGCTCTGTTGGGGACCTTTCGGGCCGTCTAGGGAGCATCTAGGAGGAGTCTTAGAGTGTATTTGGCTATCTGGAGTTCTGCAGAGCAACAACGCCCAAATCCTTTGAAACCATGCGGGGGAATCTATGAGTTTGGCGTCTTTGGGCTCTCCTGGAGGGCCTCTCGGAGCACTCTCGGGCTGTCTTTGGGGCGTCTAAGTAGTTATGAGACCATCTAGACTGTCATGCGGCCATCTTTGGCCGTCTTGGCGCCGTCTTGAGGCCATCCGAGGCCGTCTCAGGCCATCGTGGGCTGCCTTGGAGCCAGACTGGCTGAAAGGAGGGGGGGGTGCGGAGCACGTTCTCCCCCAGGACCCATCACAGGACCCCCTCCAGGGCCCTCCCCCCCGGGCGGGGAAGGGATCCAAGGGAAGGGGCCTCCCTTCGGCCATCCGCCACCCATCAGAAGGGGTCCCCGAGGGTCCGGAGTACGGCCCCGCGGCGGTGGGCGTGGGCACCTGTTTTGGCGGCGGACCTTCGCACAATACGGGGCGCGCTCCCGCGGTGCCGCTTTATGCCGCCGCCCCAGGGTCCGCCAGCCCCTCCCCTCACACGAAGCTAGGGCGAGGACAACATCGGGTGAGGATGACGCGAGGATCTCTGAGCTCCGGCGGCTCTGGAGGATGCCTCGGGTGCCGCGGCCTATTCGGAGCGTTGCGGATCTTTCTGAGAGCGCCCTGGGACGCTCTGGAACGGATTTGTCTTCGTCCCAGCCCCGTCCGATCCCCCGCCTCGCCAGGAGCGGCTCCGTGGAGGTCTGGGACCTCGGGGCCGGCAACGTCTGGCAGCAGGCTCCTCCCCCGCCCTGCAGCGGCCCGTGCCGGACGCGGCGGGGTGCAGGATTGGGAGAGGGTGGGCCGCGGGAGCCGTTGCGTGTGGCCTTGCAGCCGGCTGGGGGACTGAGGTGGCCCAGCACCTGCTGTGGCCAGCAGAGAGTGGAGAGAAAGGGGCGCTTCCTCGTTGCCACGGCTGGGCGCATCCGTCTCGGTCGTTACCTCGGTGGAGGGGCGATAGATGGGGGAGGGGGGTCAGAAGCGTGCGCATCCCTCGCGCCCCTTTGGGGCCCCAGTGGGGCCCCTTTGGGGCCCCCCTTTGGGGCACGAGCGGTGTGCCTCTCTTCGCCCCCCTTTTTTTGCAGCCTCTCCATGACGCGAAGCCCGACTCTCCTGGCTGCCTCGTGCTCCCCACCGCCCGCGGCCGTCTTCGCCCTTGGCCCGCGGAGCCACCCGTGCGGCCTCCCCTCTGCCACCTCGCCGTGCAGGCCCTCCCTCCTCCGCGGGCCGTCGCTGCGTGGCAGTGCGTGCCGCCTCTGGTCGCGCTGGGCGTGCAGAGCTCCCCCCCCCCGTCGACACTGTTAGGTGGTAGCTCTCATCAGCGGCCCTCCTCCTCCCCCTCCTCCTCCTCCTCCTCCTCCTCCTTTCCCTCCTCCTCCTCCTCCTCCTCCTCCTCCTCCTCCTCCTCCTCCTCTCCCCCCTCCTCCTCCTCCTCCTCCTTTCTCCTCCTCCTCCTCCTCCTCCTCCTCCTCCTCCTTCCTCTCTCCTCCTCCTCCTCACTCTCCTCCTCCATCTTCTCCTCCTCCCCTCCTCCTCCTCCTCCTCCTCCTCCTCCACCTCCTCCTCCTGCCTCCTCCTCCTCCTCTACCCCTCCTCCCCTCCTCCTCCTCCTCCTCCTCCTCCTCCTCCTTCCTCCCCCTCCCCTCCCCCTCCTCCTCCCCGTGCCCCTCCTCTTCTTCCTCCTCCTCCTCCTCCTCTTCGTATGCCTCCTTCTCCTCCTCCTCCTCCCTATCAAGCAAGAGTTGTGCGGATCTCGACCGTTGCCGCAGCGCTGCGCCCTGTCCGGGCCCCGCCAGCCGCGGGCACGGCCCCTGGCATGCGCCTCCGACCACCTCGCGTCGCTGAGCGGCCCCTTTTTTGTTTTGTTTGATTTGCTCCCAGCGTGTCCCCGAAGAGCCTTCTCCCCAGACGTGATCGCGTCGTTTAAAAGTTAGGACGGCGGGTTTTTGGCTGTTTTCGGCCTCGAGGGGCCCTCGCTGGGCCTCTGGGCCGTCGAAAAACGACTCAGGATGAAAAGACGGTCCCGGGGAAAGGGTCGGGACGTCCAGGGACCCCGTATTGAAAAATTCAGGACGTCGCGTGTCTGGGTCTCCGACACGCGCTGGGTCCCGACAGCCACCCGTGACAATCCTTGCCTGGCTGTTTTTGGTATTCGGCGGCGAGCAAGGGGGGGGGGGGGGGGGAATGAGGAAAAGAGGGCCTTCTCAGAAGGCGGCGAGGCTTCTCAGCAGCTCTCGCGGCCCTCGCGCCTTCTCTGAGCAGTTTGTTGTTGTCTTCGGGGAAGGCTCAGAGAACTGTGCAGAGGGCCAGGGGACTTCCGAACCTTCTGAGAAGGCCCTCTCCTGCTCGCTTCTCCCCCTCGCTCGCCGCCGATGTGTGGCCGTGTTGTGCGTCGCGGAGCGAGCGCACGTGCCGACAAAGACGTCTTCGTCTTCGGACACCATTTGCCATAGTCGTGCCCTCTCCCAGACTGGGGCGCGCGCGCGTGTTAAAAACGACCGCGCAGAATTGGACCGCCGAGCCAAATCTCCGCCCGTGCACTTTCCCACTCACGAGGCTTTCGTGGCACCGCGGACAGTCTTGGCCCTTGCTGGGTACTCAAGTTTCTGACCGCGCTGCCCCAGATTGTGCTTTTCGGGAGGCGGTCGCAGCGGAAATGCCACGGCGCGCCCATGCGGCGGTAGCCGAATCTGTCGCCGCGGCAAAGCAAACGCGCAGCCCGCGCCCCCCCTTCCCCCAGCGATGCAAAGCTGAGCAACGAAGTGACGCGACGACGTCGCCGGTGAGGTTCATTGCCGTTGTTTCTTGTCGGTCTCCCCAGCTTTGCATCAGGGGGGTGGGGGTTCGGCGGGGCTGGAGCGGTGCTTGTCTTTGCGTCTTCCAAGATACGGTTAAAACTATAGTGCCGCCCGTGTTGACTTCTCGGGCGTGCATTCGGGCGTCGCGCCCCTGTGCGTGTTCTCAACGTATCATCGCGCGCGGATGGTTTTTTTTTTTCCGCGCGCGCCAGGATCTCTCGGCCTCCCTTCTGCTTCTTTCCCTGCGCTCTCTGCCCCCCCCGCTCGTCCGCGCGTGCCAGCGGTGAGCGACTCGCGCAGGGCGCGGTCGCCCCCCCCCCCCCCCGAGATCCGACGTCGCGGAAAACTTCAACTTCGTAAGACATCGCGCCCGGGATCTTAGACCCCGCCTGTGTGCGTCAATTTCCCTAGCCGGGTCAATCTGTGAGGGCCCCGGGGCCAAGAAAAATCGCGAGCGCGCCCGTCGTGAAACAATTGCAGCGCCAGGGTGTCAGGGCCCGACGTTCCTGGTTGCCTCCTGCTCCGCGCCGCCTGCGACCGTCTTCGGTCTTCGCCCGCGGAGCCGTCCGTGCGGCCTCCTCCTCCTCCCCTTCCTCCCCCCCTCGGCCTCCCCCTCCTCCTCCTCCTCCTCCTCCTCCTCCTCCTCCTTCCTCCTTCCTCCTCCTCCTCCTCCCTCCTCCTCCCTCTACGCCCTCCTCCTCCTCCTCCTCTCCTCCTCCTCCTCCTCCTCCTCCTCCCTCCTCCTCCTCCTCCCGCCCTTCCTCATCCTCCTCCTCCTCCTCACACCTCCTCCTCCTCCTCCTCCTCCTCCTCCTGCTCCTCCTCCTCCTCCTCCTCCTCCTCCCCCTCCTCCTCCCCCAGGATCTCAGGATCTCAGGGCCCGCCCTGCGATGCTCTCCTCTCCTCGACCTGCCTCCTTCGGGGGCGGGCCGCCGTCCTGGTCCCGGCGCGCTCCTATTGCGCGCGCGCCTCGGGCCAGGGGGCGCTCGCGCCCGCTCTCGTGGGTCACTCTCAAGACGGGCATGTCCCCTTACAGGAGGAGTAAAATCGTCGGGGCACGATTTTTGGACAACTTTTGTAAATTTTGCTTGCGTGTTCGGGTTATTTTTAAGGTTTCGTCCAAAGTCAGTCTGTAGGGGGGCATGCCCGACGTAACCCTACTTTCGACGTCACCCCAACATACTAATACTATGTGTGCGTCGCCCCCCTGGGGGCGACGCGCGCGCAGAGAAATCTTATGGTATGTGCGTCGTGACGGGCGCTTTCTGACCACGCCGCTCGGGAAATGATCTACCACAATGTGGGATATGGGTTGGCAGAGTGACTGCGCAGGCGGAAGAATCATCACGTGGCAAACGATACGCGAATGGGGCCGCCATGCCAGGGGAGGAGGAGGAGGAGGAGGCGACCGGCGACGGCGGGGAGGGGGGGGAGAAGCCGGGCCCGCTCACAGCAGCGCGTGGCAGGGGCGGCGCCCGGGGGGAGAGCCAGCGGCGGCGGGCCCTCAGCGGCTGGGGCTGGGCACGCACACGGCTGGGCCCACCGCGTGGGGGTGGGATCGTCGGATGCCGCCGCGCGCTCGCGGCACAGCTCCGGGCGTGGCGCTCGGGGAGGCGTGCCGCCGACCCCGCGCGTTCGAGGCAAGGCGTGGACCGGGGATCGCCTGAGGCTCGACAGCCCCCCCTTCGCCCCACCCTCCATGTCCGCATTTCCCCCTCGCTCGCATTCTTTTTCTGCTCGCGCCAACGGCGAGAGCACCTCTGACTCTTTCCTGGTCGGGTCTGGCGTGGCATGCTCGTCGATTCCTCGGTCGAGCGGAGGGAGAAGGAGCAGGAAAAGCAGTGGAGGTAGTCATTGGCGGCGACATGCGCTCTTTTGGGGTGTCATTCGAGGCGCTCTCAGGGGGTTCTTCGGATGCGTTGTGGCACTTTAAAGGCCTGTCTCCGATGCTTCTTTTGCAATCTCGAGGGCTTCGCGGAAGAATGCCGTCCTTTTGGGGGACTCGGGGGAGCGTTTGGGAGCCTATTGAGGGTTTCTGGGTAGCCTTTTGGGAACCGCGGGCCTTTTTAGATGCTTCTTCGGCCTTCTTGGGGGCTATTAGGGGCGGGGCCTTTTTGGTCGTCTTAGGGTCTCTTGGGCGCCTCTTTTGGGGTCTCTTGGGCTATATGGAGATCCTCTTGCGATGGGGAAGTGTAAGTGCTCGGAACCTGTTGGTCCTCCGAGTTTAATCTTGGATGCGAACATGGGCCCAACGAACATGCGCCTCACAATATCTTACGCATATAGAGTCTTCAGCTACAGACGGAAAATCATGCCTTCGCACCGCTTGCTTGTCCCCTGAAGCTGAGCCCCTCCTACCCCAGGGACTAGAGGAACTTGAATGACTGAGGACAGGAGCTTAGACAAACCATGCTGGGTCAACGGCCGCTCATGGGGCTTGTGATATTGAGAACTTCTTCGTGCACATTTTGATGTGTTTAGAAAGGCTGCTTGTACCTACAAACGCGAATGCATGTGCACATTTGTGCTTGCCATCACATGTCGGAGTTTTTTCTTCATCGGTCGTGCCGCAGGAGCCTTCTCATCCATTTGTCGTACGTCCATAGTAGCGTCTACGCTGGTGACTGTCTACGCCTCCAGCGCACCGATTGGCGTCAAACTGGCAGTGCGCCAGTATCAAACTCTCGCCACGAGCCATGTGTGCACCCGGCATCAGACCAGCAGGCAGGGAATTGCGAAATCTGTTGATTCAGGCATCTTTTCCTCATGGACCTGCGCGTTCGGGAACAAGCGATGTGCTCGTTGCGGAGCGCGCGCTGGCGTGTACGTCTACACGCGCATCCGCCAGTGCCCTCGTGCTTGCTCTGGTGTGCTCCCGCCTCTGCCTGCGCCACTCGTGCCCGCCCTCCCCTCGAAGGTCGGCCAGACCATTATGGGCACCATTCTCAACGAGGCCGTGCTGGGAGAGCAACGGGCGGGGTCGGAAACGTGTGACACGTGATGGTGGTCAGGATGGTGGTGGTGGTGGTGGTGGTGAGGAGGGGGAGGAGGAAACAGGCGGAGGCAGCCGACCCTTCGCCAGAAGATGGTCACCCACTCTCGCCAGTGCGCATACCACGCCACGCTGCGCAGCAGCGTCGCGGCAGTCCGCGGGCTGCTTCGCTGTCTCCTAAAGGGGCCTCTGGCGGCGTCGACGGGCTTCTTTTGGGGAGGTGCCTCTCGGGAGCGTGCTTTGGACGAGTCGCGGGCCTGTTGGGGTTGCCGTCCCCGGGTTCGGGAGACGAGCGGCAATCGTCCACCCTTGCCCGTGCGCAGGGGAGTACCTGCCTCTATATTCGGTGCTGTTTTTGGGTTTCTCTGGCCGCCTCTTGCGCGTCTCGTCTCGTTCGCTGTCCTTCCGTTCAGAACCTCCAAAGCTTGCACATGCCAGGAGCCCCGCCCCGGGACCCCCCCGGGCCGAAAACCACCAGGGGACACAGATACCACGAGGGGACACGAATCTGCCCCGAGGGCCTCCCAGGGGCCTCCCAGGAGCCTCCCTGGAGCTTCCCGGGCCCCCCCAGAGCTTCCAAAACTGCCGAAGAGGTCCCCCAGAGGGCCCCAAGACGGCCCAAGAGGGTCCCAAGACTGTCCAAGAGGCACTCGGGACCGCCCAGGACGGCCCCGAGAGGGCCCCAAGAGACGCTTGGGGGGGGCAATGCGAACCCACATTTCAAGGCCTGCGTCCCAAGAGGGCTCCGAATGCAGCCAGCAGGCCACCACAAGGACCCCCGAGAGGACCCAAGGGGGCCAAAAGAGTTCCCGAAGAGGCCCCGAAAGGCGCCCAGAGCGGCTTCAAAGCCTTGTCCAAGAGGCTGCCTGGAGGTTCCCCCAGAGGCGCGAACAGGCGTTCAGGAGGTCCCGCACCAACCACCCGGGCACGGTGGCAGGCTGTGCAGACGGCCACCGGGAGGGGCACGGTGGCCCCTCCTCTTTGTGTCCTCCTCCTTGCCCTTCGCCTTCGCGCGCTCCACTTCTCCTTTTTTGCTCCTCCTTTGTGTTCTGTCCTCGGCTTCGTCGCCGTCATGCTCCTGCACGCTTCTCATTTTTCTCGACCTCTAAGCTGCCCCCCTCGTCCTCTTCGTCGTCCTCCTGGAGGCCTCCGTACTCAGGGAAGGACTGTTTGCTAGTGTTTCCGTAGCGTCCTCGGGCTGTACTCATGTCCGAAGGCGTCGCCCAACCCTCGGCATCTCACCGCGAGCCGGGATTCTGAAGAACCTGAGCGCGCGCGAAGAGCGCGCGCGATGGTTCTAGTGTCATATGTGTTGACCTCTTCAATGCGGGGTCCCTGGAGGTCCTGACCCGTGCCCCCCATCAGGGCCCACTTGGGGCTTGATCTCCACAGCGGCACCGCCTCATCCTCGGCAGCTTTTGCTGCTGGTCCTGGGGCCCGGCCGGTGCCGTCGCCTGCACGCCTCGCCTCGTTCTGTCGGGGCCCCCGAACGGGGTGGTGACCACACCGTGTGGTGAGTCGGTGGGGATTCGGGGTCACCGCGCGGTTTTGGGACTCGGGTCGTTCTCCGAGGACGTCTCGGGCGACTGGGGCATCCGAGGTCCCCCCAAAACCGTGCGTTGACGGACCGCGCGGTGAGGTCCTGGGGGACTTCGAGGTCACCGCACGGTCTGCCACCAAACCGTTTCGGGACCCCAGACTCTGGGCGGCCCGCTCCTCCGCCCCCCCCCCCCCCACTCGGGGCGCCCTCGACGGCGCGAAGTCCTTCGCGCTTCGCGCTCCGCGGTCCGGCTCCCGCTCCTCCTCGTCCTCCTCCTCTCCCCTGGGAGGCGCAGCGCGAGAGCGCGAAGTCCTCCGCGCCTCGCGCTGCGCGCAGCGCGAGGCGCGCGAAGCCGGGAGGCCGTGCTCTCCGGGGGGACGAGGGTTGCCGTGCCGGGGGCGCCGAAGAGAATGGCCGGCGCCCCTGGGCAGCCTCCCCCGCGCGTGCGGCGGCGGGGGGGAGCCCCGCGGCTCCCCCCTGCACTGAGAGCTGTCGCGCGGAGGTACATCGGGCGGTCGCAAACAGGGATCAAGGGGGCGTGGATTGGCCTCAAGTCGGGCGTGTCCCTCTACAGGAGGAATATTCAAAAATAGTGAAAACAAAGTATCCCAGTGCGACCCTGCCTAGGAGTTGGAGCCTTTGGGAAAGCAACATTAGTAGGAGCGGTAAACGCCGTCCTCCTCCTTCTCCTCATCGTCGTGGTTTTAGCAGTAGCGGTCGTAGTAGGACTATCTGTGCTGTGCTGCGCTATGCTATGCTATGCTCTGCTCTGCTCTGCTCTGCTCTGCTCTGCTCTGATCTGCTGTGCTGTGCTGTGCTGTGCTATGCTATGCTATGCTATGCTATGCTGCGCAATGCTATGCTGGGCTATGCTATGCTATGCTATGCTATGCTATGCTATGCTATGCTGCGCTATGCTATGCTGCGCTATGCTATGCTATGCTATGCTAAGCTATGCTATGCTTTTGTTTTGCCTTCCCTTTTGCCTTCACTTTTGCCTTTGCTTTCGCGTTTGCTTGGCACCCAGGGGGCGCAACTGGGGGAACCGCGCGTTTGCTTTTACCTTTGCTGTTGCTTTTGCTTGGCTCCCAGGGGACTGGGGGAACCGTCCGGGGCGGTTTGCACTGCTCGGCCCCTTTAAGCCAAGCGAGTAAGAACCCTTCTAGGCAGAGCCTAGGTAGGGACAAAAAACAAGCAAAAAGGAATGTTAACGGAGGTCATTTTTAAGGAACCTCAAACTAACGAGTCCTCAGTGCGGAATCCGAACTAAGGAACCCTTTTAATAAAGAGTCCTTAATAAGGACACTGTTATAAGGAGTCGTCGAGGTATCCTTCATAAGGAATCCGAATTACGGACTTCCTATTCAGAAATATGTGCCAAGGATTCCTAATGAATATGTTTTACGGTATCCTTATTGAGGAATCGATAACTATGCTATGCTATGCTATGCTGCGCTGTGCGATGCTATGCTATGCTGTGCTATGCTGATGCTGCGCTGCGCTAAGCTAAGCTGAGCTGAGATAAGCTAAACTAAGCTAAGGTAAGCTAAGATGAGCTAAGTTAAGCGAAGCTAAGCTAAGCTAAGCCAAGCTAGGCTAAGCTAAGCTAAGCTAAGCAAAGCTAAGCTAAACTGAGATAAGCTAAGCTAAACTGAGATAAGCTAAGCTAAGATGATATAAGCTAAGTTTAGCTAAGCTAAGCTCAGCTGGGGGAATCCAGGGGGCGCAACTGGGGGAACCGCCCGGGGCGAGCCCCACTGCCCGGTCCCTTTAAGCAAACAGAGTAAGAACCCTCAAGGCAGAGCCTAGGTAGGGAATTATCCCAGTGCGACCCTACCTAGGAGTGGAGCCTCTAGGAAAGCAACACTGTTATGCTATGCTATGCTATGCTATGCTCTGCTCTGCTCTGCTCTGCTCTGCTATGCTATGCTGCGCAATGCTATGCTGGGCTAGGCTAGGCTAGGCTATGCTATGCTAAAGCTAAGCCATGCTGCGCTATGCTATGCTGCGCTATGCTATGCTATGCTATGCTATGCTATGCTTGTGCTTTGCCTTCGCTTTTGCCTTCACTTTTGCCTTTGTTCCCTACCTAGGCTCTGCCTAGAAGGGTTCTCACTCTTCTTCGCTTAAAGGGCCGGGCAGTGCTAACCGCCCCGGGCGGTTCCCCCAGTCCCCGCCCCGCGGTTTCTCCAGTCCCCTGGGAGCTGTAGCTTTAGCTTTAGCTTTAGCTTAGCTTTAGCTTCGCTTTAGCTTAGCTTTAGCTTCGCTTTAGCTTAGCTTTAGCTTAGTGTTAGCTTAGCTTTAGCTTAGCTTCAGCTTAGCTTTAGCTTAGCTTCAGCTTAGCTTTAGCCTAGCCTTAGCTTAGCTTTAGCTTAGCTTTAGCTTAGCTTTAGTTTAGCTTTAGCTTATCTTTAGCTTAGCTTTAGCTTATCTTTAGCTTAGCTTCAGCTTAGCTTTAGCTTAGCTTCAGCTTAGCTTTAGCTTAGCCTAAGCTTAGCTTTAGCTTAGCTTTAGCTTAGCTTTAGCTTAGCTTTAGCTTAGCTTTAGCTTAGCTTTAGCTTAGCTTTAGCTTAGCTTTAGCTGAGCTTTAGCTTAGCTTTAGCTTAGCTTTAGCTTAGCTTTAGCTTAGCTTTAGCTTAGCTTTAGCTTAGCTTCAGCTTAGCCTTAGCTTAGCTTCAGCTTAGCTTCAGCTTAGTTTAGCTTAGCTTCAGCTTAGTGTTAGCTTAGCTTTAGCTTAGCTGTAACTTAGCTTTAGCTTAGCTTCAGCTTAGTGTTAGCTTAGCTTTAGCATAGCTTTAGCTTAGCTTTAGCTTAGCGTCAGCTTAGCTTTAGCTGAGCTTTAGCTTAGCTTTAGCTTAGCGTTAGCTTAGCTTTAGCTTAGCTTTAGCTTAGCTTTAGTCTAGCTTTAGCTTAGCTTTAGCTTAGCTTCAGCTTATCTTCAGCTTAGCTTTAGCTTAGCTTCAGCTTAGCTTTAGCTTAGCTTTAGCTTAGCTTTAGCTTAGCCTTCGCTTAGCTTCAGCTTTTCTTTAGCTTAGCTTTAACTTAGCTTTAGCTTAGCTTCAGCTTATCTTCAGCTTATCTTTAGCTTTATCTTTAGCTTAGCTTTAGCTTAGCTTTAGCTTAGCTTTAGCTTTGCTTCAGCTGAGCTTCAGCTTAGCTTTCGCTTAGCTTTGGCTTAGTGTTAGCTTAGCCTTAGCTTAGCTTTAGTTTAGCTTTAGCTTAGCTTCAGCTTAGCTTTAGCTTAGCTTTAGCTTAGCTTTAGCTTAGCTTTAGCTTAGCTTTACTGTTACTACTAATGCTGCTTTCCTAGGGGCTCCAACTCCTAGGTAGGGTCGCACTGGGATGATTTTTGTTGCTTGGCACCGAGGGAGCGCAACTGGGGGAACCGCGCGTTTGCTTTTACCTTTGCTGTTGCTTTTGCTTGGCTCCCAGGGGACTGGGAGAACTGCCCGGGGCGGGTTCCACTGCCCGGCCCCTTTAAGCCAATAAGCTAAGCTCTTTGTCTTCGTTACTTTTTCTTTGCTTTGTCTTGCTTTGCTGTGCACCAAGCGACAGCAGGCTGTTCAGCACTGCTTGCGGCTCCTGCAAGTGCTGCAGGCTGTTCAGCACTGCTTGCACTGCTGCAGGCTGTTCAGCACTGCTTTGCTGTGCACCCAGCGACAGCAGGCCGTTCAGCACTGCTGTTGCTGCTGTTGCTTTGCCTTTGCTTTGATGCTATGCTATGCTATGCTATGCTATGCTATGCTATGCTATGCTGCACTATGCTGTGCTATGCTATGCTATGCTGCGCTATGCTCCGCCATTCTGCGCTATGCTATGCTATGCTATGCTATGCTAGGGTATGCTAGGCTGCGCTATGTTATGCTAGGCTATGCTATGCTAGTCTATGCTGCGCTATGCTATACTATGCTATGCTATGCTGCGCTATGCTATGCTATGCTATGCTATGCTATGCTATGCTGCGCTATACTATGCTATGCTAGGCTATGCTATGTTATGCTATGCGGCGCTATGCTATGCTATGGTATGCCATGCTATGCTGCGCTATTCCATGCTATGCTATGCTATGCTATGCTGCGCAGTGCCATGCTAAGCTATGCTATGTTATGCTATGCTATGCTGCGCTATGCAATGCTATGCTGTGCTATGCTAATGCTGCGCTGCGCTAAGCTAAGCTAAGCTGAGATAAGCTAAGCTAAGCTAAACTAAGCTAAGATGAGATAAGCAAAGCTTAAACTAATCGAAGCTAAGCTAAGCTAAGCTAATCTAGGCTAGACTAAGCTAAGCTAAGCTAACATGCCAAAAGCTCAGCTAAGCTAAGCTAAGATGAGATGATATAAGCTAAGCTAAGTTTAGCTAAGCTAAGCTCAGCTGGGGGAATCCAGGGGGCGCAACTGGGGGAACCGCCCCGAGCCCCACTGCCCGGCCTCTTTAAGCAAATTACCCCAGTGCGACCTTACCTAGGAGTTGGAGCCTCTAGGAAAATCAACATGCATGGAACATACGTGCGCACACACATATAAGTACACACACATATATATATATATTTATGTATATACATATATCAGCAGCAATAGTGGATGCTGTGCTGCGCGATGCTATGCTATGCTCTGCTGTGCTATGCTATGCTCTGCTATGCTATGCTATGCTATGCTATGCTGCGCAATGCTGTGCTGGGCTAGGCTAGGCTAGGCTATGGCATGCTATGCTATGCTATGCTATGCTGCGCTATGCTATGCTGCGCTATGCTATGCTATGCTATGCTTTTGCTTTGCCTTCGCTTTTGCCTTCACTTTTGCCTTTGCTTTTGCTTTTGCTTGGCACCCAGGGGGCGCAACAGGGGGAACCGCGCGTTTGCTTTTACCTTTGCTGTTGCTTTTGCTTGGCTCCCAGGGGACTGGGGGAACCGTCCGGGGCGGTTTGCACTGCCCTGCCCCTTTAAGCCAAGCGAGTAAGAACCCTTCTAGGCAGAGCCTAGGTAGGGAAACAAAACGATACAGCTCTATGCTAAGCTAAGCTAAGCTAAGCTAAGATGAGATAAGCTAAGCTAAGCTAAGCTAAGTTAAGCTAACAGAGTAAGGACCCTCTAGGCAGAGCCTAGGTAGGGAAATAGTTTGGACCATTTTGCAGGTTATTTTTGAATATTTTGTTTTTTTCGTCCAGAATCCGCCTGTAGGGGGACAGGCCCGACTTACGATTAGCGACGGGTCCCGTTTCCGTGGGAAATCGTGGACTTCCGCCGCCGAACGAGGCGGCACCGGCCGCCTTTTGGGGAGGGCACCTCCCCTGATCCATGGATTGGGCGACCGCGCGTCAAGTCCATGGATCGCTGATCCATGTTTGCGCGCCCTCCGAAAGTGGCGGGCGTCGCCCGGGAGAGGGCAGCAACGTGCTCGCGCGGTTGCTAGCGCTGCCCTGCGAGACCTGCGTGGCATGCGCATCGTTCGTTGCGCCAGTCGCTGTGCCCGTCGCCGGCATTCCGCTGCTTTGGCATCAGCTCGCCGACGTTCTGGGATGAGGCAGAGGAGCACTATGAGCATTGTGAGGAGCAACATCAGGAGAGGCAGGAAGAGGGGGGGATGATGATGCTGATGATGATGCTGATGATGATGATGGTGATGATGGTGATGATGGTGATGATGATGATGATGGTGATGATGGTGATGATGGTGATGATGGTGATGATGGTGATGATGAGGACGATGATGCTGATGACGATGACGATGACGATGACGATGATGATGATGATGATGAGGAGATGATGATGATGATAATGATGATGATGATGATGATGATGATTCTCCAAATAGGCTTGCCCTATAGGAGCTCTAACTCAGACCCTATGATGATTCTCCAAATAGGCTTGCCCTATAGGAGCTCTAACTCAGACACTACTAATTGGTCCGTTGCCCCCCCCCCTAATTCCTATGCCCCCCCCCCCTATGGCTATGACCATACCTATGCCTATGCCTATGCCTATGCCTATGCCTATGCCTAGGCCTATGCCTATGCCTATGCCTATGCCTATGCCTATGCCTCCCCCCTCTTGCTTTTTGTTTTGCAATCTCATTGCGTTTGCATTAGAAAGGAGAGGGAGAGAGGAGGAGGGAGGGTGGAGGAGGGAGGCGGGGCGCGGAAGCTTACTAGGAACATGGGGAAAAACAATAACAGCAGGAACGACTTTACATTTTCACACCGGAAAGCAGGAAACAACCGAGAATTCTGTTATTGTCGCTCTGTTCTTCGATTTTCTTTTCTTCCCTGTGAAAGCAAAGGTTTCTTCCTGCTTTTCCTGTTTCTCCTGTTTTCCTGGTAAGCTTCTGCTGCCCCTCCCCCCTTCTCCGCCCTTCCTCCTCATCCTTCCTCCCCCTCCACTGCAATGGATTGCAACAAGAAACAAGATGACCAGCTCACTCCATCTCCCTCTTCTTCCAACAGGAATGCGATAGGAATGACATCGGCATTCCTTCGCCCCTCAGTTCTTCCTTCGCATACGGGAATTCAGTAGGAATACAATCGGAATGCTCTAGGAATCTCTCACTCTCCTGTTCTCCTGCACCACTAGGAATACAATCGGAAAGCAATGCGAACACAATGATCATGCATTCGGGATTTCTCCGTATGCCTCCTCCCCCTCCTGCGATAACGAGGCAATCGACGTGGCAATCGATGATGGAGATGCACAATAATTAATCAGGCAATCCATTAAAGAACGCCTTGATGTAATCATACAAACAAAGGGTCGCACCAGGGGGCTCCTTAGACTATTGCAGAAACCCTACCTCACAGCAAGCCGCATTCTAGCACGCCTCAATGCGCCAGGGGCACGGTGGCGAATTTCTTTTCAATTACTGCGCTATTCTGCATTTGTTTCCTGTTTGATTAATTCCCGCTTAATTCCGGTGTAATCCCTGCCTAATTCGAGGTGGGGTGTTGATGTGGTCGTGCCGCCGCCGTTGCATTCTTCTTCCTGCTGTGCTCAACGGGGTGCGGCTTCGCTCCAAGAGCTGAGCTCTGGCGCAGCACTGGTGCGATTTGTTGAGCTCTTTGAACCGATGGGAGGCGGGGGTAGGGCCAGGGTTCGGATGTCGCCACATGGCTTAGAATCCCTGAGTCGTTCTTAGCCGTTCTTGCGTCGAGGAACAACTGATGGCACCAACCAGGACTTCCAGAGGTCCGCGATGATTTCTCGGATCGGCGCTCGCCGCGCGGAGCTCTGAACATTTGTGCTTATGCTGTTCTGAGCTCCCAGATCCCATCGACTCTGGAGCATCGATGTCTGGTGGGGGCACGCACGGCTCCGCGGTCGCCTCCCCGGAGACGGCCAGGGGTCCGAGGTGGCCTGGCATTGGCTTTCGGCGCGCAGGGAGGCTGGGCGAGGTCAGAGAGGTCCTGGCTGCTCGAGACGGCGGTTGGCGCTTTCCGTCTCTCCAGGTGCTGCCTTCGGGCCTGGAGACCGTCATTACTCAGGAGGGGAAAAACCACACAGACCCAATGAATTGTCGACCCCCAGGAAGATATAGGAACATAGGGGAAGTGGGGGGGAAGACAAAAACCCAGAAAATATGGGAAAATATGGGGAGTCCTTTTATTTGTGTGTATTTATTTGTGTGTCTCAGGGCCCCTCCAATTAACACGTCCGGGGTGGAAAGCTGCGCCAGATGGACACCAGGAGGGGTCCAGGGTCCGATTTTGACCGGACTTGGCCTCGTCTCCCCTCGTGACCGATGATGCGGAGTCCCAACCCGTTCAGACCCCCTGGCCGCCACCAGAAGTTGCGAAGACCTCCCAGCAGTTGCCTCCTGAAGCCAGGGCGCCCGGAACGTTGCCATCAGCGGCGACGGCACTCACCTGGGCATCGGCGCGGACGGGCCCGAAGACCACGAAGGCCACGTCAGGCCCCGCTGCCCATTGCGCAGGGAGCGGGGTCGAGAGGAGGGGGAGGGGGAGGAGGAGGAGGAGGAGGAGGAGGAGGAGGAGGAGGGGGATGAGAAGGAGGAGGAGGAGGAGGAGGAGGAGGAGGAGGACAAGGAGGAGGAGGAGGAGAGGAAGGCGGAGGAGGAGGAGGAGGAGGACCATTGTAAACCCAAGAGCCTTTCACGATGTTGGAATACATCCTCCGTCCAAGCTCCCTCTTCATAGGCGCCTACAACGGTTCATTTCCATTAATGGATCTGCCTCGTTGGAGGACAACCGTTTGAAGACCCGGAAGCACGCCAAGACGTTGTTCTCGGGATTCCATTGCCACGGATCAACCTGACTGTTGCGTCTTGACGATTTTGGATCGTACCAGAACGCCATTCTTGGGATTTCAACACTGCGGGCCAACGTAACTGTTGCACCCGAACAATCTTCCAGAACAGCAATTTCTGGTACGTTAATCGTGGGAATCCGTGAAACTCTTGCAAATTGCATGAACGAATGTGCGCGGCGCTAAGGCGACATTTTGAAAAGGAACCGCCATCAATCCGTGAAGCTCTTGCAAATGTTTGAGATGAGTGTGCTCGGCGCTAAGGCGAGTGCCACATTTTGAAAACGGCTTATCTTCAATCCGTGAAGCTCTTGCACTTTTTTAGAGCGAGTGTGCGCGGCGCTTAGGCGAGAACCACATTTTGAAAACGGGTTATCCTCAATCCGTGAAGCTGTTGCCACGTTTTACGCTTCAGAGTCATACATGGTGAGGAGCCGTTCTGGCTCAGATTGATTCGGAGCTTGGTCGTGCGAACTTCAGAACGGCGCTGTACGATCGAGCCTTTTTGGTCTTGTCTTCCCAGCCAAGGGCATCGTTTAATGCTATGCCCGTACGTGCTGACAAAATTGCGGAGGTGGCAATGAAGGGACCCTCATCATGCAGCTCCCAGATTGATGAGTATGCTCAATCACACGAGCTCCCATACTTCGGAATTCTGTCTATTCAGCGAGTGCGTATCCCACGCGCGCCACCCAGACACACCGCTCCTCGGACCCCAGGATCCGACCAGGAGCCGGTGGCAACACCCGCTGAAGATTCCATGGAAATCGACGACGGCATTCGGCAACAGGTGGTGGACACCACCGCCGAGCGCTCCACCATTGTCGTTGACGTTTCCGATGTGGAAGTGAGTGATGAACAGAGGACCGCCAACGACGCCATGGAGGCTGAGATGACAGCCGAGACATCAGCACCGCTGATAGAGTCACAGATGTTCCAAATAAACCCGGTAATTGAGGTACAGGGCGGTCCCGGCATGTACATACAAGACAAGATCGAATCATATCTGAAATTCCAGTTTCGATTTGGGACCGAGTCAGAGATGTACAAGATACATTACAACCATACCCATACCTGGGCCCGGGATCTTCCCGTATGCCCTGCAGAGCACTTCTTCAAGAAAATGCTGCGGTTTCTCGACCCTGAGTCCGTGCTGGGACCCACCACAGGGATCTTCCAATGGATCTCTAAGGTATACCAGCCCTCATAGCGCTCCGATTATTCTTCACAGAATGTGAGAGGAAGCATGGACCCCAGGTTTCCCCGTATGGGAGGAGCCGGTGGCAACACCTGCTGCGCCTGGCCAGGATGATCCAGGCGCTGCCACTCTACCACAGGACCCAGACAGTATTGCCTCGGCGGCACCAGATCAAGAAACGATGGTGCAGGTCCTGGCGTATCAGAAGAATATCGACCGCAAGGAAGGCGACAATGAGATTACCCCTCAGGCCGAGGCCACGCGTATCCTCGCGGACTTGGCCAGAACTTGCGGGCACCTAGACGCGTCGGATATCGGATCCACAGAATGCACTGGATTGCCTGGCGATCGCTTATCGTTGACCGAGATCGAGGGAATCGGACGATCGGTCGCTTCCCGAGCCAACGCAGAGCTCAATCGCGAGGCATTGAACCAGCTAGGTCATTCTCTGGCTTCAGGAGCCGGTGGCAACACCCGCTGGGGCAGCCTTGGGGATCTGGCTTTGTCCGGGATCCCTGAGGACCTCCAGCGTGATATCCCTCGATGTAAGAACTGCAGTCGTTTCCTGTCTCTGGGAGTTGTTACTGACGATGGCACTCTATGTGACATATGTTGGCAATACAGCACCTCTGTAGGTGCCGCAGGACAGAGTGGCGCTGAGGCTACCGACCTGGCGTACCTGCAGAGGCTCAACCAGTGGATCAGGAACGACATGTCCCACAACGAAGTGGCCCGCCTCATCTCCGACGGCGCGAGGATCTACTTCGCGGGACAGCGTTCGGAGATCGCTAAGCAGCGTGACGGACTGAGGATGATGGCGAAGAAGGCCGAGGAGAGGTACAATAAGTGGTGCGCTGCGGGTTCCCCACCTGCAATCGAATGCAGACTCGTGGGAGAGCCCGCTGACTACCGCCCATTGTACCGCCCGTTCCGTAACGTCCTCAGCGCTTCCTCAGTGAATCCTGATTCCACCGCCAAATGACCGGGGCCCGTGAGGCTGTCGGTCAGGTGCCCTGGACCGAGGAGGACATGTGGGGGGCTTGCAGTATCCACTACCGCAGCCAAACACTGGGACTCGCCGGTCGTAGGAATTGGTGGTTGAATGAGGGTAGAATGGACAGAAGCACCAGGCAGGAACGCGGTCTTGTCACGATTGCCGTTCCCCGCGGGGGCGGCACTTATGACAAGGCCACGCGCCGTGCTCTTGCCAAAGCTGCCTCTGTCGGACCTGCCCTGGGATCAACAGGCCATGGGGGGGGGTTCAGGGGTAGGAACCGATCCTGATAACGCCCCCGCACATGCACCTTTTACACATGGTGCCATGGTGCCGCCGCCTCGTGCTGCCCGCGGCGATGCTGCTGGAAGCCGCGCCTCTGGCGCGCTGGCAGCGGTGTCCGCTGGGCGGCGCGGCGACGCCGCTGCCGCCCCGCAGCCGAGCGGCTGGCAGCCAGCCGACAGCAGCGCTGGCGTCCGCGCACTTGTGACGCCCCCGCGGGCCAAGCGGGCGCGCGCCGCCGACGACTGCGCGGCGTGGTGGCGCCAGCGCCTCGAGGGCAGCCAGTGGGGCCCCAGGTATTTGAGCTACCACAGAAATTGCTGGATGTACATCGCGGCGAACGACGATGACTTCGCATGCATCCGCGACCTGCAGTGCAATCCTCGATTTCGCAACTGGCACCCAAGGACCACTTGGGCAACGTACATGGCGAGCTTCATTGGAATCGACGGCCATCGTGTTTGGGCCAGTAAGTTGTACATGCATGGCAATGCCTAGTAACGTCGGCCGCAAGGCCCACTGCTCGAGTTTGCTTGAACTTCGTCTTTGAGGTGTTCGCCTCGAGCAGTAAATACACACAAATTCTAGCCACTTCGCTAACTACGACAAGTGGCTTCTTATTTACATCTGGGTGAAATCCGAGGCACGCTCCTTAGGGGCCTTGCCGATGGGGAGTAACCCATTGCAGAATTTGTTTACGTGACTGTTCGTGTTTCTCAAGACGACGCCGAATTCATTCTGATCGATCGACAGGCGAGGGAGCTTAGAGTATGATCTGATACCCAGCTTTAGTTTGATTGTTGGTGGCAACACCTGCTGTGTCTTAGATGCAGCGGCTTTCGATGTTGTTATAGTTTGCTCAGGTCCTGTCCTCTTGCTCCGTTCATCCGTGTCACATTCCTCTCCACCCTCGAGTGCCGAAGCGTGTTTTGGGGCGCGCCGAGTGGCGCCAAGGTGTGTTCGGAAAGGATTGTGGACACCTGGGTGCTCCGTCGTCCTCGCCCTGCCCGTTCGCACCAGCAGGGGCGCTACGTACTTTTGCGCGCTGCTGGTGTGCTCGGGGCGCAACAGAGGCGCTACGTACTTTTGCGCCCTGCTGCTTGCGCATTTTAAGGAGTAGAAGGGTGACGGGTTCTTTCCTCCTCTTCCCGCGTCCTGCCCTTGCGGGCGGGATTCGGGACGGGGTGTGTGAAACGAACCCGTATAATACCCTCATATATACTCCTTACTCTCTTGTTTGCTGGCCGTTTGGGCGCTCAGGTATTGGGTTAGATCAGTGCGCTGATCGCGCAGGAGGAAAAGATCCCCGTCTTTCCCTCCTTCCTCTACCTACGGATCAGGGGTTCTGTACCTTTGTACTCTAACCCCATGCGCGCGGCTAGGTCTAGTGCGCGATCCCGGGCAGCCTAAGGCTTGCGGTGCACGCGGGTACCACTGGCGCCGCGGTGCACGCGGGCGTGCACTGTGGTGTGCGCAGGCACTGCGGTGTACACCGGCGCTTTCGCGCACGCAACTGTCGTTGCAGCAGCAGCAGCAGCTGTTGTGTACAAGGCATAGTGGGTGTACGCAAGCATTGTGGTGTGCACCGCGCAAGCCGTGTGGTGTACGAAGGTGCCGTGATGTAATTACACAATTGTTGGAGCACGCAAAATCGCCATGATGTAAGCGTTCTATGTGGGCTATGATGTTCCCACGCATCTCTTCCTACTTCCTCTTCCTCCCTCTTCATTTTCGGCTTTTTCGTCGCCGTCCTCCATGCGCATACAGGACGTGGGCATTGTGGTGTGCACAAGCATTGTGGTGCACGCAGGCCTTGTGATGCACACAGGCGTTGTGTGTTCACATTCGGTGTGGGTTCAAAATGTCCGAGCGTTCCTCGGGTCAGGAAAACCAGTAATCACAGTCATATCGCATAGTGAATCTGATACATTCGGGCCCCCAACGATTTTCTGGACTCTGGCTCCGTCGGGGCCGTAGATGTGTACATGCTGTTCGATGACTGTGTGCATCTTGGCAGTGCTCTTGGAAAAAGAGCGCGGGCCCCGAGCTGTCGACCCCATCGTGAGGTCCTTTTTGCTCCTGCTTATCCTGCTGTTCCTCCTGCTTCTCCTGCGTGCATTTCCTCGGCTAGCGTCGCTTCGCGCGCCCCCAGCCGCGTCGCGTTCACTGGCTCCATGGTGCGCACAGTTGCCATGATGTGCGCAGCCGCTATAGCGCAAGCAGGCGTTGTGGGAAAACAAATAACCACAATCAACTCGCACATCGAATTTGAGACGTTTGGCCCCCCCCCCCCAACGATTTCCTGAACTGGCTCCGTCGGTACTTTTTAGATGTGCATAAGTCATGTGATGTACGCAGGCACTGTGGTGCACAGGGGATGCTGAAACAACAACTGTGGTGCTCGCAGGCGTCGTGGTGTGCACAAGCAGTGTGATGTACAAAGGCGCTGTGGTGCACGCTGTTGTTATTGTGTGCACAGTCGCCGTGGTGCGCTCATCTTATTTCTGCAGCAGCTCTGGTGCGCAGGGCCTTGTTGTGTACAGGGCCCCAGTTGTGTACGCAGGCGCTGTGGGCTTGGAGGAGGAGGAGGGCGACGACGACGACGACGACGACGACGACGGCGGCGACGACGACGACGACGACGATGACGTAGGCTGCGCGCCGCGGGGGGTGCGCGCCGCGGCCCCCGTTACTGTTACCCCCCCTGGCCCTGCCCCCCCAGTGTAACATGTGCTATCCCATCAGAGAAAAATGGCCTCATCCCTCCCTCGCTCCCTCCCGGACCAACGCAACGCAAACATGATGGGCAACGCAAGCGGCGGTGCGACGACATATCGCGTCCCATACGCAATATCATCGGGGCGCATCGCGCTTTGGTTGGAGTGTCCGTGAAGTCAGATGCTAAGGGACAGTTGGGCACACGCCTCCCTCAAGCACATGCAGTCAACTGGCCCCGTCCCGCTCGCGCTGCTTCTCAAGGGCCCGCTGGCCGCCCAGCCGGCGGACTCGGCGCGCTCGGCTTCGCTCCGCTCCGCTCTCTCCCCTTCCCCCTCTCGCTTTCTTCCTTCCTCCATCCCTCCTTCCCTCTCCTCCTCCCTCGCCCTCCCTCCCTCCCTCCCTCCCTCCCTCTCCTCCTTCCTCCTCCGCCTTCCACGCCGGTCGCGGGGCCGGCGCCTGCGCCCGTGCCCGGCTGCGTGAGGATCTACGAGCTGGTGAGCGGCCAGTGGCAGCAGTCCGGGCCCACCCTGCTCGGAGGGGCGCGGAGGGTGGGGGGGTGCGGGGCCACGGGGGGGTCCCACAGAGAGGGTCCTGGTAGGCGGAGGGGGTTGCACGCGCGGGGCGGGGCACGAAAATGAGGGAGGAGGGGGAAGAGGAGGAGGAGGAGGAGGAGGAGGGGAGGAGGAGGGGAGGAGGAGGAGGAGGAGGAGGAGGAGGAGGAGGAGGAGGAGGAGGAGGAGGAGGAGAGGAGGAGGAGGAGGAGGAGGAGGATGAGGGGCGGAGGGGAGGAGGAGGAGGAGGAGGAGGGAGGCGGAGGAGGAGGAGGAGGAGGAGGAGGAGGAGGAGGAGGAGGAGGAGGAGGAGGAGGGAGGAGGAGGAGGAGGAGGAGGGAGGGGAGGAGGAGGAGGAGGAGGAGGAGGAGGAGGAGGAGGAGGAGGAGGAGGAAAACGTCGCTGTGCCCTGGGAATCCTTTGAGCACAAATGGCAGCATGAGAGCGGAGCGAGGTCAACAGACACGCGCATCGTGCCACAGACAGGGGTGTGGCATGCCTGCGCTAGTACATAACAATGCCTGCGGTGCCTGCGTTCGCGTCAAGATGTGCGGGAATTGCTTGGGCCTTACTGTTTGACGCGCCTGCGGCGCCTGCACCGTGCCATGCGCGCTGCCTGCGCCGACAAAACTCAAGCTTGCTGTGCCTGCGCCATCGCCACGGCGCGCAGGCGATGCGTGTACCGCCTTCTTTGACGTGCCTGTTGCGCCCACGCCTTGCCATGCGCAGTGCACGTGCCGACAGAGCCAAACGCCTGCGGTGCCTGCGTTAGCGCCAAGACGCGCAGGCGATGCCCGCGCTGTATCCACGCGCCTTGCCACGCGCAGTCCCTGCGCCAACCAGAACGCAATGCCCGCGGCCTGCGCTGACGTCAAGGTGCGCAGGCGATGCCTGCTTCCCATCATTCGACGCGCCTGCGGTGACTGCGCTTTGTCAGACGCTGCGACTGCGCATAACAAAGACAGCGCTTGCTTCAAAAGTTGAAGTGGGAAAGCGCATGTTGGTTCTTTCTTGTCGGCGCGGCGACCCTGGCGCGGGCGTTCAAAGTTGAGCGCTGCCAGTGGCCCAGGGTCGGCCGATATCGAGCGATCCGCGCTATCGGAAAGCCGCGTTTTTTCCTGATGTTCGACCAGCGCGGCTTCCAAACCAGCGCGGACGTCGTCACGACGTGAGCCTGCCGCAACGGTAAGCGCAAGTGCACGTTCAATGAGGATGATGATTAGGATTAGGATTAGGATTAGGATTAGGATTAGGATTAGGATTAGGATTAGGATTAGGATTAGGATTACGATGATGATGATGATGATGATGATGATGATGATGATGATGATGATGATGATGATGATGATGATGATGATGATGATGATGATGTTACTGATGCTGGTACTGATGATGATGAGGTTGATTATGCTCATGGTGGTGATGATGACGATGATGCTGATGATGATGATGAGGATGAGGATGATACTGCTAATGATTATGATGATGCTGAGTATAATGATGATGATGATGCTGATCTGAAAGAGCGTGTTCTACCGCTGCTGGCGGAAAACCGGGGGGGGTCACTACCGGTTCGAACCCCTCCCCCCCCCCCTCCGGAAAACCGGGGGGGGTCACTACCGGTTCGAACCCCTCCCCCCCCCAGCTCATCATGAAAAGGGGGGGGGGTCACTACCGGTTCGAACCCCTCCCCCCCCTCCCCCTCGAAAACCGGGGGGGGTCACTACCGGTTCGACCCCCCCCCCCCTCGAAAACCGAGTGGGGGTGCGGACAGTGGTGGGGACGGTGTTGGTGGGGACAGTGGTGAGGGGATAGCGGGACAGTGGTGGGGACAGTGGGACAGTGGGACAGTGGTGGGGACGGTAGTGGGGGGGACAGTGGTGGGGACAATGGTGGGAACAGGGGGGGACAGTGGACAGTGGTGGTGACGGTGGTGGTGGGG
Organism: Prorocentrum cordatum; assembly: GCA_963575745.1. Classification (NCBI taxonomy): domain Eukaryota; class Dinophyceae; order Prorocentrales; family Prorocentraceae; genus Prorocentrum; species Prorocentrum cordatum. The sequence goes on from CAUYUJ010011212.1 coordinate 23,703, forward strand.
ACAGTGGTGTGGGGACAATGGGAATGAGGTGGAAACAGTGGGACAGTGGAGGGTACAATGGTGGTGGGGGCAGTGGTGAAGGCGGTGGCGAGGACGGCGGTGGGACAATGGGACAGAGGTACAGTGGGGACAGTGGTGGGGACAGTGGGGACAGTGGTGGGAACAGTGGGACAGCTCAGTGGGACAGCGGAGGAGTCAGTGGGACAGTGGGGACAGTGGGGATAGTCGGGCAGTGGTTGGGGCCGTGGAGAAAGTGGGGAGAGTGGAACCGTGGTGGGAACAGTGGTGGGGACAGTGGGGACAGTGCGACGGTGGTGGGGGCACTGGTGGGGACAGTAGGGACGGTGGTGGAACCAGTGGGGACAGTGGTGGTGAGGACAGTGGCGCTGGGAACAACAGTGGGGGATGTGATGCGGACGGTGGTAGGGACCAGGAGTCGTTTGCTGGCGGTGAGT
>CAUYUJ010011213.1:0-7500 GCA_963575745.1 Prorocentrum cordatum
TCCTCCTCCTCGTCCTCCTCCTCCTCCTCCTCCTCCTCCTCCTCCGCCTCCGCCTCCGCCTCCGCCTCCGCCTCCCCTCGGCCAGTGGAGCTTCAGGGTCCCTGGCCCCTGAGGGGGCGCACAAAACATGAACATCAACTTTCGGAGCGCGGACTTCTTGGGTCAGCGCCGGCCCCCTTGCGGCACTGCTGGGTGGGTGGGTGGGCGCAGCGCCGACACAAGGAGTGTGCACGCCGCTGCTTCTTCCCCGGAAATGCGATGTACTGATTTGTTCAGGGCGCGGTGCCTGGAAACCCCGACATTTTTCCCAAGGGCCGGATTTTTATCCCGAGTGGTCTTCTGACGGCCCCGAGGCCCGGCGAGGGCCCCAGCAGGCTGAAAACGATAAGAAATCTCGCGTCCCGACTTTTTGTACGGCACGAGCATGTCTGGGTCTCCTTCTCCTCCTTCGTAAAATATTCGTCGTCGTCGCCGTGTCCAACCAGCATCGAATTATTCCTGTCCCTGAGACTGACGCGCCAAAAGGCGATGACAATCCTGGGCATGTCGAAACCCGAGGGAACTCTTCAGATCGGCCTCGAGACGAGGCGATGCCAATCACAGGGACAGGGATCTGTGCCAGGCTGGTAAGTGTTGGCAGCGCGCCCAGAGGGGGGCGTGAGACGGAGAGGGCCTTCTCAGCGGGCGGCGAGGCTGCTGAGAAGCCCCTCGGAAGTACTCCCCGTGCCTCCGGGGAAAGGCCCAGAACGCTTCCGAGGGCCCGAGGCCCTCCGAGCCCTCTGAGAAGGCCGCGCCCTCCTCGCTGCCCCCCGCTCGCTCGCCGCCGAAGGTGCCCGTCGTCCGTCGTCCGTGGGCGTCGGAGGGCGCCCGTCGTCGCCGCGAAGCCGCCGCCGCGGCCGTCGTCGCATGCCACGGAGGCCCGGAAGGGCGCTCGTCGCCGCGGCCGGGCGTGGGCCCGGGAGAAGACTGGCCCGGGAGGGGGCCACGGGAGGGGTCCAGGGGGCAGAGTCACGGAGAGCATCAAGAGGACACCTGACCCTTTGGGAGGGGAACTGTAAGTTAGGAGGGCCAGGAACATCAGGTACAGGGGGGTCTGTTCTGCGGATGTCTCAATACAACCAATCCGCCCACATCTGTTATCCCAAGTTGTTCCTCATTCAAACACGGGAACCTCAGTGACGCCACGTCTTCACCGTGCTAGTATGGTCAAGGGTCCCCTTACCCTCGATGAATCCAGGTCGCTGGGCGGGCGGGAAGAGTTCCCCAGATGGGACGCAAGAGGACACACTGGTACTATATGCGTCCTCCCTGCAGGCGCACGTCCGACCGGAACACGTGGTGAACCCATCCTGGAGCGACGGCGCGTTGCCAGTCGGCCCGAAGAACTAGGCAGAAGCATGAAGGAGGAGGGCGTTGCAAAACAGATTGGGCTCCGTCCGCCCCCTGGGGAGGACGGAAAAGGTGAGGCCACTCGATCATCGAAGTAGGAAGGTGCTCGAAGTGCATTGGAATCCTGGACCACCCCCCAAAAAATACTTTCAACGACCGACGGGTACCCGAGCGGTAGGGCGGCCAGGGGCCCCACCGGCCCCATGCCAGCGCCTGCGGGAAGCGCCACTGCCAGAGCCCCACCCCACGGGGAGCACGGTGGAGGGCGGCGTGCAAGCGCAGGACGAGCTGAAAGCAAACTACACCAGAGAAAAATCCCCATCAAAGGATGGTTTTCGCCGAGGAGATCAACCAGGAACCCGGGAGCCCGGGAACCCAGAACCCACCGAACTCGGCCCGGAGCCAAGAACCGGGAACCCGGGAACCCGGAGCCGGGAACCCTGGAACCCAGCCTGCTACCAAAATCGGCGGGAAACTTTCGCCAAATCTTTCAACTTCCGCTGGGACCCCTTCAGTGCAAGCACTGCTTGGGGAACGATCTCGGACTTTCAAGCAATTTGGTTGAGGCAGGACCCTCCGACGCCGAAGTCTTGCCGTGGCGGCGGCCCCCGTGGCTTCGGCCGCTTTCCGGGGGCCAGGTGTTGATACCGAGGTCGTGCTTGATGCTGCTGGGGCCCCGCGAGGGCCCCCGGAGGCCGAAGACGGCGGCCGATCTTCCGTCGTGCGTCTTTCACGGCGCGATGAGCTCTGAGAGCAAATCATCAGATGAAGGCGGGAGAGAGGACACGGAAAAGCGTGAGGATCCTGATGACCCGTGACGACGTCAACGAGACGAGACGAGGCGAGGCGAGACGAGGCGGAGACAAGCGCCAACTACCGCTCCGCGCGGGGCCGCGGGAGCGCGCCGTGCTTTCGGCGGCGGAGGGGCCGTGATGACTACGACGGTAAAGGTGAAGCGGAGGGAAAGAAGGCTAACGAATATCAGGGTGATGATCATGATGACGATGACTACGAAGAACATGAAGACGATGAATAAGATGGATTGTGACGAGGACGGGGAGGAAAGAGGAGACTGTTACCTGCAACGAATATTCGATGCCGTAGGTTGTGCAAAAGAGAACGGGATAGGGGAAGGGGGAGGCTGATAATGTCAGCAGCGACGCTGGTCAGGTCCGATCGGGTGTCTGGCGGTACGGTAAGAGCAGGTCGGAACCGAGAGCTGGCCTGCAACATGTGCCTTCAACCTTTTGAAGCAATCAGTCGGGACCGATTGCAGAAGCCACCCCAAAAGAGCCAGAAATCTTCCGTGGGCAACACTCTCTCAAGACATGAAGTGGACACAAGACGCGATTGACAGATTACACACGCATGTGCCCTCGATGCTGTTGAATCGCGCTCCTGAGTCAGACCCGACCCTTCTGAGACCAACCCTCGGGCCATTTTGGGTGGGGCACCTTCTCAGAGTCGGCCCCAGGCCCCTCACACCGTCCCATTCGTGCTCGGGAGCCGACCCCGGCTGCGGCGACGAGGACCCCCCCCCAGGGCGGCCACAATAGCACGAGAAACAACAGAAGCCGGAGAGAGAGAGAGAGGAGAGAGAAAAACAAACAAAAGAAAATGAAAAAAAAGAGAGAGAGAGAGAGAGAGAGAGAGAACGGCTCCTCTGGAGTTCCGTCCTCGGCCCCCCTTCCGTGCCTGAATGTCCACCACGCCGCCCTTGGCCTCGATGCGCTGCCTGGGGGCCGGGGGAGACCGCCCTGGCCACGGCCACTCGACGCTCCGCTGGCGCGGCGCCGCGGGAACAGCAGAGCCGCTCCCGAACTACCCTGCCTCACCAGTGCCAGCTGCACAGCTGCACACCCAGGCCTGAAGGCCAAGCAAGGCTCGGCGACAGACAACTGTATGAAGAGGGGCACCTAAGGAAGCAACCAGGAGAAGAAGGACTCACCGGTCGGTCCCAGTTGGTTGCACAGTTGCACACATAGTTCGGAAGGCCACAAGGAGGCTCGGCGACAGACAAACATATGGAGAGGGATACCGAAGGAAGCACCCAGGAGAAGGAGGAAGACCGAGAGCAAGGGACGAAAGAGGCAGGGTGCTCCTCCTCCCACTCCTCACCCTCCTCCTCCTCGCCATCCTATTCCCACTCCCCCTTCTCCCCCTACTCCCTCCTCCTCCTCCCCCTCCCCTTCCACCTACTCCCTCCTCCTCCTCCCCCTCCCCTTCCCCCCCCTCCTCCTCCTCCTCCTCCTCCTCCTCCTCCTCCTCCGCCTCCTCCTCCTCCTGTTACTCCTCCTCCCCTTCCTCCTCCTGCTCTTCCTTCTCTCCCTCCTCCTCCTCCTCCTCCTCCTCCTCCTCCTCTCCTCCCCTCCACCTCCCCCTCCTGCTCCTGCCTCCTCTCCTCCTCCTCCTCCCTCCTCCTCCTCCCCTCCTCCTCCTCCTCCTATCCTCCCCTCCCCCTCCCTCCCCCTCATCCTCCTCCTCCTCTCCCTCCTCCTCCTCCCCTCCTCCCCTCTCCCCCGTCCTCGTCCTCCTCCTCGCCCCTCCCCCTCCCTCTTCTCCACCTCTTACCTTTCCTCCCCGCCCCCCGCCTTTTGGGGGGCATCGGGGGCGAAACGGGCCCTGGAGAGAAACAACAACGAGCCTATCATATTCTCCTGGGACGTCAATTACTGGGGGTGGGTGGGGGCGATAAATTGGGGGGAAGAAAAGTGCGCTCTTCGGTCCCTAAAACCCTAAAGGCACCCTTTTGGAGCCTCAAGGGCCCTTGAGAAGCCCGAAAGGGTCCCTTTCTGCAGCCCTCGCTGCCCCCCTTTGTATCGCCCTCCCACTACGCGGCGCCCAACTTCCGCCGTTTTTCGGGAAGCCGAAGACCTCCACGGACGGGCCCCGGCGCCACCGTCACCGTCCCTGCTATTACCACCAGCATTGTCATGCTTGGCATCACCATCTTGGACACGGTAACCACTGGATTTGGCACAACTGCCCAAAGATGCAAGCCTGATCAACATCGCCATCACCCCCCCCACCGCGACCGCCGCCTCGCAGCCATCGTCACCGTCGCAGTCACACTCACAGACGTAACCGTCGCCGTCACAGTCATGCTCACCCCGCCATCGTCCTAGCCATCGCATGCAACATCATGACCATCGCTATCATCGCTGCCGCCACGCATCATGATTTACCCAGACTCATCACCATGCTCACTACCAACCTTAGCATCAGCAACACCATAATCGCCAAGCTAGCTCTAATCATCAGCAACAGCATCAGCAACACCAGAATCAGCAGAATCGCGGCGCGTCAGCGGGGACGACGGCGACGGCGGCGACGAGAATCGAGATTCGAGCCTTCTGATGCTTTGAATATTGTCTTGCCCCCGGGAGGCCTCTGGGGCCTTTCCCACACGACGGCGACGACGAAGACGACGACGACGACGACGACGACGACGACGGCGGCGGCGGCGGCGGCGGCGACGGCGACAGCGACGGCGGCGGCGACGGGTGCCCCCGTCGCCGCCCGCCGCTCGCCCGTCGAGGCGGCGCGAGAGGATCGCGGGGCCGCCGCCGCGCCGCCGCCGAGGGCCGCCGATGGCCGCCGAGGGCCGCCGAGAAACGGGGCCGCCCAACCTTCCAAGTGGCATGGGGAGCAGGCAGCCTCTCGTCGGCCCTGCCGGGCTTGTGGTCGTCCGTCAGCCGCGCCGCGGAGAGGCGGCCGTTCTGGGGGCCCGCGCGGCTCGTCGGCACCATCGCCGGCCTCGCCCTCGCCCCGCCTCCGCCGCCGCCTCCGCCTCCGCCGCCGCCGCCGCCGCCGCCGCCGCCGCCGCCGTCGTCGCCGTCGCCGCCGCCGCCCCGCAGCCGCCGCCGCCGCCGCCGCCGCCGCCGCCCGCTGCCGCGCGCCGCCGCCGCCGCCGCGTCGTCGTCGTCGTCGTCGTCGTCGTCGTCGTCGTCGTCGTCGTCGTCGTCGTGTCGTCGTCGTCGTCCGTCGTCGTCGTCGTCGTCGTCGGTCGTCGTTCGTCGTCGTCGTCGTCGTCGTCGTCGTCGTCGTCGTCGTCGTCGCCGTCTCGTCCTCGTCGTCGTCGTCGTCGTCGTCGTCGTCGTCGGCGTCGTCGTCGTCGGCGTCGTCGTCGTCGTCGGCGTCGTCGGCGTCGTCGGCGTCGTCGTCGTCGGCGTCGCCATCGGCGTCGCCGCAGCCGATTGTCACTGTTTTGAGAGTATGTCCACGGCCGGACGCGGCTCGGAACACGCGTCGGGATGGACCCGGGGAGGAGTCCAGGAGGCTCGAAGGATCAGTTTTGGGGGGGGGGGCCTCTCGCGTCCTGCGGGCCTCCTTGCCTCCAGAAGCCCCCCAAAACCCTCGGTGGAACTGGGGGCCCGGGAGCGAGGGAGGCGGGGGCGGTCGGGGGAGGAGGAGCGCGGTGTGCGTACGAGCGTTCTGGTTGGGCGCGCCCGAGACAAACAAACGAGCGTTCTGTCCTAAGTGAGCGTGCAGGTCTCCCTCTTGCACTCCTTCCGACTCAACCTTGCCCCATATGCCTTCTGATATCCGTTCCTCCTCCTCCTCCTCCTCCTCCTCAACGTCCTTCCCCCCTCCGTTGTCCCCATCTCTGTCTTCTCCCTCCCCCATCCCTCTCCCTCCTGGCTTCTATTCCGCGACCTTCTCCTCCTCCTTCTCCTTCTCCTCCTCCTCCTCCTCCTCCTCCTCCTCCTCCTCCTCCTCCTCCTCTTTCTCCTCCTCTTCCTCGCGCTCCTTTGCAAGTCCCCCCCTCCTCTGCCCTCCCCCTCCACAGCGCAAGTACCTCGGCCGCAATCCCGTTAGCCGTCCCCTCTCCGCCTCCTCCGCCTCTACCTCCGCCTCCTTTTTGCGACACACTGCTCGTGTCTGGCGAAGCCGATACAGCGACGGCATACATGCGCAGCATCGGAAAAAAAACAAGATCGCAGTGCGGGCTGCAGTTCGATTGGCGCAAGCTGGGAGCTCTGTCCGTTGGATGCGATGCGTACATTCCAAGGCCAGACGGTTCCTCGGTGCCGCAGAAAGAGAGCAGTCAATATCTGGGCAGCCTGACTTCAAGCGACGGAAAGATGGGCCCTGAACTCTCCGGCCGACTCGGCGCCGCGCACGCGGAATTCGACACGTTGAAGCGAGTGTGGGGTCATTCCACGCGGACGCAGCCAGGGGAGCTTGAGATCTTCGGCGATTGGATTCTCAGTCAACTGCTGTATTGTTTGGATGCGGCCGTCCCGAATCAGGCGGAAACGCAGAAGCTCGACGCATTTCACGCGAGACGTTTGAGGCAGATACTTCGCATACATCCTTCATACCTTAGCCACGTACCGAATTACAGTTTGTGCAGCAAGCAGGCGTTTCCTCGCTGAGCAATAAATACTCGACCGAATCGGCAGCTGCTGCTCCTGGGGCAGATTGCCCGAAAGCCAAGTGATGACCCTGTCAGATATACTCTCCACTGTCATACGCCCGTCTTCATGCAAGCTAGCACCACAGAACTTCAAGCGAAAGCGGGGGCGCCCCCGGAAAACTTGGATCGAACCAATTTCTGCCCACGCCGTCCAGGCCGCGGAGGGGGGGGGGAGGAGGCCCTGCCGCAACTCTGGCATGATAGCGTCGTTTCTGTCGCAGCCTGGCGCGCAGCCGTGAAGCGGTATTGCGACGCCTTGTGAGGCCACGGCATTTGTGCTCATGTGCTTTGCACTACTCAGTTTTCGTTGTTGTCTTCTCTCTTTGTCTCCCTCTCTCTCTCCCTCTCTCTCGCTCTCCCCACCGACGAGAGCGGAGAATCAGAGGCGACGCTCGGGGCGCATCGCCCATGTCCCCTGGGAAGCCTCGCCGATGAGTCACTCTACCTCGGCGGCGCTGGATGCGTGTCCGGCGGCGCGCGCAGAGGGGGGCAGGGGGAGGGGAGCTGGCCTCTTCGAAGCAAGCCGCTTCTCAGAAGGCGGCGGCCTTGCATCCTCCTCCTCCTCCTCCTCCTCCTCCTCCTCCTCCTGCAGACAAGGCCCGCGCCTTCTCAGAACCCGGGGCGCTTCCAGGAAGCCTTCCCCCCTCCCCCCAGTACCCCCCTCTGCGCGGCGGCTGGCAAAAGGTACATAC
>CAUYUJ010011213.1:12500-24144 GCA_963575745.1 Prorocentrum cordatum
AGGCACAGCAGCGCGGTGGACCCGTCTAGCACCTGGGGCGTCGGGGTCGGAGGCGGCCAAGCGAGGAAGCACGAGAGAGGAGAGGAGGGAAGGAAGGCCCGGTCGGGCGAAAAGCGAGGGAAAGCGAACCCAAACACCCGACGTCATGATTCTTTCATGAGGTCAACCGCCCGAGGTCTTGACCTACTCCCTGGGACTGGTTTTTCATCCTGAATTTGTTGTTACGGTCCTGAGGCCCGGGAAGGGCCCCTGCAGGCCGAAATTGTGAACAAAACTACCGTCGTGGTTTTTGCATTACTCGAGGGGTTCTGGGAAGGGGGGAGCGAATCAGCTCACGCAGCTGCTTCCTCCAGCGCCTCCTGGCTCATGGAGGCACCCACGTGTCGAGGAAGGCGCCGTGGGGCAGGGCCGACACTTACCAGCGGCAAGCAGCAGCTGTCGTGCACCTCCCTTTCCCTATCCCCCTCCTCCTCTTCCTCTTCCTCCTCCACCTCCTCCTCCTCTTCCTCCTCCTCTTCCTCCTCCTCCTCTTCCTCCTCCTCCTCCTCCTCCTACTTCCTCCTCCTCTCCTCCTCCTCTCCTCCTCCTCCGCCTCCTCCTCCTCCTCCTCCTCCTCCTCCTCCTCCTCCTCCTCTTCCTCCTCCTCCTCCTCCTCCTCCTCCTCCTCCTATCCCCACCTTTCGTCCGACCCGAGAGGGAAGGATACGTCGGGAACCGCTGCAGAGGTGGTGGTCGGGTTCGCGCGGGGGCTGGGGATCAGGACTGTTCGTGCGGGGGCGAGGCTGGGGAGGAGGCAGAAACAGAGCGATGAGCAGGGCGAGGAAGAGGCAGGAGGGGCGAGGACGACGACAACGAGAAAGAGCTGGAATAGGAGGCTGGAGAAGGGAAGAGGGAGGCGGACGAGGGGAGAACGAGGAAGGGAGGGAGGAGAGGGAGATGAGATGAGAGCGGTCGCGAAGCGAGTTGGGAGGGAGGAGGGGAAGGAAGGGAGGGAGGGAGGGATGCAAAAAGGGAGGGAGGGAGGGAGGGAGGAGGGCGAATGGGGCGGGGGAGGCAGGGAGGGAGGACGGGCAAGGGGCGGGCAAGCCTTGGCGTCTCGCGCGCGGGGGGGGGGGCCGTCTCCGCGGTGGGGGCGGGCCGCCGCGCCGCGCCACCGGGCGGGCGGCCCTCCGAGGCCGGGGCCCCGCGCAGCCTCGCAGGCCCGCGGCAGCCGGAGGCGGCATGCCGGGAGCTGCGGGAGCTGCCGCTGGAGGCCTCTGCGGCCGGCGGCGCTCCGCCAGCCATCGGGCAGCCCTGGAGGTCAGGGCTGCTGGCGCGGCCTCGCAGGCCCGCGGCCGCAAAATGGGGTTGCCGGGAGCTGCGGGAGCTATAGGCCGCTGGAGGCCTCTGCGATCAGCGGCGCTCCGCCAGGCTGCGCGAGGCCGCAGCTCATTAGCAGGCTTCCGGTCGGCGGCGAGCGAGGGGGCGGGGAAGCGAAAAAAGGAGCGGGAGTTCTCAGACGGCCTGGGACTGCCGGGGCCGTCTGAGAAACTTCCTGAGCCTTCCCTGAGGGCACAGAAGACCTCTCAGGAGGCCGGAGGGCTTCTGAGAGCCTCCGCCACCTTCATGGAAGGCATTATCCTTCTCACTTCCCCCCCTCGCCCGCCGCCAGTCTGGATTCAGATGGGACTTGCCTTGGACGCCACCCACATGGCGACCGAGGCACTCACAGTCTCTATGCGTCGCCGTCGTCGCACAAGACGGGCAGCGATCTGCGACGCGCAGTTCGAGAGGATCGGCCTGAGGCAGTGCCTGTGGCAGCCTCCCTCACCACCACCTGGCATGCGGCCGCTGGGCAGCGAGCTCGGCCTCACCAACTTGGAGGAGAAAGGCCAGCACGAGGCCGTGGATTAGAACTACAGGTGCTAGGAGCATCCCTACGAACACCAGGAGGAGGAGGATCGCGAGCTGGCTCGCAATTGTTACAGCCACTACTACCAGGGCCATTACCTAAATATTCCGAGCATCACGATGACACGGGCACCAAATATCTTCCTGATCATGGGACGCCCGAGATGGGTACGGAAAAAGTGGGTACAGTGCCCAACAGCAATGCTGTCCCAGACCAACAGCGGCCGCTGTGGGGCAGGCGGCCTTCTGTCTCAAATGGACACAGGCCGCGGCGGCGCGGACAGCGCGTCCTGTTCAAAATGAACAGGAACTGTTGTTGGCCATTGTACTCCAGACTTCGTAGAGAAGTCGCGTCGAGGCTGGGCCCGCGCTAACGCAGGGCACAACCGTCGACTGGCGCAGGCCCAGGCCAGGCGGTGGGGCGAGCGCGAGTCGGCGTCGCGGAGCCGAGCAACCTCGCCGACGCCTCCCCCAAGCCTGGCGCTGGGTCAGCCCAGCCTCGACACAACTAGCAGCCACTGCGACGCCAGTGCGCTCGCGCAGCAGGGTCGGGCGGGTGGGGAAAAACGCATCCCGCCAGCGGGACGGCCACGCGTGAGACAAATCCCATTCACCTGCGACGAGAACGCGCCCGCGGGCGCGCAGGGTGAGGATCCGCCTCAGCCGTGAATAGCCGTCCCGCAGCATTAGAGACAAGCAAGAAGATAGCCAATAGGGGCCACGACGCTCGCGCGACTTCTCCCCGCGCTCAAATGCTGCCCAGAGCGCCCATGAGAAGTCGCGTCGAGGCTGGGCCCGCGCTAACGCAGGGCACAACCGTCGACTGGCGCAGGCCCAGGCCAGGCGGTGGGGTGAGCGCGAGTCGGCGTCGCGGAGCCGAGCAACCTCGCCGACGCCTCCCGATGCATGCTCGGCGGAACGACGCCCAAGCGCGCTCTAAGCAGACCGCAGATGCCTGGTCTGCTTGACTCACGGCCTGGGCGGCCCCTGCACCGCTTCCGCGGCGATCGGCGCGTCCTGCGCGCCACGCGCCGCCGCGGAGCCCCGACCCCGATGCCTGCAGGGCGGCGCCTCGTCGGAATCGGAGTGCGCGATCTCGGCTTCTGCCGCCAGCACCATGGCTCGCGTCTTTGCGGCCGGGTACCTGTGCGCCGCCAAGCGCCGCGCCCTCGCGACCCAGGCAGCGCGGCCGTGCCCCCTGTCGGAATGGAGTGCCCGAGCGCGGCCACAGATCTCCAACCCCCTTCGAAGAACAGCGCTGCTGGCCCCCCGGTGCGGAGTGCCTGTGTGCGAGAGACACGAACTGCGCGCGGGCCCTGGGTAGGCAGGGGACGGCAAGGGGAGCCCATGCCTGGTCGGCCCGGCCGCGCCTGAAGCAATGCGTCCCCCACTCCAATGCCCTATGGAGCCCGAGGTGGGCAGCGGCGAGCTCGACGCAAGCCAGCCCGTCCACGTAAGAGACGCCCGGCAGGAGCTGCTCGCCGGGCCGGAGCGAATGCCGAATGATGCAGACCGCACACAATCGTTTGCCCTGGAGCTGGCATACGCATACCCTCCAGACCTCGCGATGCGGGGAGCCCGGGGCGCGCCCCGCCGCGCGCGCGCGCTCGGCCCGCCGGGTCGGGATCTCCCCTTCCGCTGGCGGAATTGCACCTGCACCTGGTGCTTTCCTTCGTCTACGTGGAGCGAGACGGCACTATGCCCAGGCGCATTCAGCCCCACTACTTCGGAGCCGAAGCGCAAGCATAACTGCCAGCATATGACGAAAGCGTCGGCCATATCGCCGCGTCCGATCTGCCAAACGCCAGGCCCGCGGGCCGGCACGCACGGCAGGCCGCTTAGTTAGAAGAGCGCGCGGCCGCGCCTCGCGCAGCCAATCCGACATCGCGCGCGCGTTCTCGGCCGTGGCGCGCGCACGAAATCTTTGCGCACCAGGCGGTTCCGCCTGCCGCCGATATCATGGGCTCGCGGCCGACGCGCGCGGCGGCCGTACCTTTCGGGCACCGAATACCAGGGCCCGCGTGTCCGCCAAAGACCCTGTGTCTGCGCGGAGCAGATGCAGGACTGAGCGAATGCCCTGCAAATAGTTCGACAGGGTCCCCGGGCGGCGACAGAGCGCCACCATCATGTCCCGCGCGATGGCGCACGGCACCCAGGGCGGGACGCCTGCCGCATCGCACGCCTGGCCGTACAACTCCACCGCCGAGGCATACGGGTATGCCGAGAGCTTCCACGCGCGGAATTCTCGCCACAGCGCGGCCATCTGGATGCGGCGCATGCACTCCAGTCCTGCTCCTGACACCCGCAATTCCTCGGCGCGCCGACGAGGTGTTCCTGGCACCCGCCGCACGCCGATGTCCTGCCTCGCGCGCACCTCCCGCGGAATGCCGCCTTCGCTTATGAATATCGCGGGCGGAACCTGGAGTTTCGTCAGCTGGCGGATTGCCTCTGCCAGCATCGGCGGCGCTGGTACCTCCGCGCCGCGCGCGGTGCACGAGGACGGTGGCGCCGCGCGGTGGTGCCTGCCGTGCCTGCCTTGCCGCTGAGAGCAACGCGAGGGCTTCTTGAGGCGTCAAACCCCCGCCGGGCCGGCGTTTCGCGCGCAAGCCCGGTGCCGGCGCCGGGCACTTGGCCGCTTTCTCGAGTAACGTTTCCGCCGCCTTCGCGCCCACGGGTCAGCGGGCGGCGGCCGGCCTTGCTTGCTCCGCCGGATGGGGCGGAGTTGCGCGCGCGCGCTCGACCTGGGAGAGCGATGCCGCTGCATCGTCCTCCCGGGGCCGCTTTGCCTTTTCGTGGGTCAGCTTACGCGCGTGAGTAATAAGCGCCACGGTGAAGCACTCTGACCACTCCCGGAGGCACGGGAACACTTCCCTCGCCTCCTTCGCCGTGAATCCGGACAGGTCGGGGGGATACGCCGCTCCTTCGGCTGCGAGCATGGATGTCAGACACTGCAGAGCTTCCGCGCCTACCGGATGCGAATCATTTTCGGGCGTCCACCGCGACGCGTGTGACAAGCACGCAAGCATGGCGCCCGCGGGCCCCCTCTCGCGGCGGGCCTGGTCGTCACGCGCTCGCCGCGCAAGCCTTTGCGCCCCCTACAAATTGCCCTGTGCTACTTGCTATGCATGCCCGCGCGAATGCCAGGGCGCCGCGCGGGGCCATGGCCACGCCACTCGGGTGAAGCCCTCGCGGTGCATGGCCGCAATCGCGGCCGCCTTCGTGGCGGGCCGCGTAGGGGCGTCTGCCACGTTGAGCGCGGATGGCACATACCACGCGCTCAGGAGGCACCGCGCGGTCGCTGCTGCGAACCAAATATCTGCCACGAGCGCGTTATAATCTGCCTGGCGCGAGGTCCCGCGTAGGAGCACCCCGAGCGCGGCCTGGCGCGGTCAGCGGAGCATCGCACGGGCAGCTCGGCGACCCGCGCCCGGCCGCGCCTTCGAATCGACAAACAACACGATTTCCGCATCGCGCAGCGTCGCGAGCAAATGATGCAAGGCGCAAACGGCCGCGACGAGTTCCCATGCCGCGACCTTTCGCAACACGGCGGGCTGTCCGCCAGGCTACGCGTGGCCGGGGCGCCCCCGCCTGCGTCTTGCGGTGCTTCGTCCACCGCTTGATCGACGAAGGCACATCAGCCGCTGCATAGCGCTTACCGCTGGGCCCAATGATGACCCACGCGAGCCTGCGGAGGCGGGGCGGGCCGGGCAATGCGGGCGCCGTTCCAAACAGGCGCGCGCGCATGTCGCCTGCCGCCGCCCGTCGCGTCGGAATAGACGAGGTAGCGTGGCCGCTCCGGGGTCGCCCGCAGGGGCACCGCTCGTTCCGGCGCGCTCCGGAGGAAGCGCAGCCACCATTCCAATGCCCCGCGGAGCCGCGACTTCAACCTCCATCCCCGCTGCTGCGCGTGCCAGAACAGCGGGGCGAGGTATACCCGGGCACCTGCCGTCGCTCTCGCGCGCGCGCGTCGCTCGCGCGCGGGAGCTTGGGCGTGCCTCTGCCGAACACCGCAGAGGAGCCCCATCCGAGTCTGCCGGCAAGTTTTGATGCCGCCGCCGGCGACATTCTCCCTGCCTCCAGCACCCACTCGATCTCTTGGATCCATTTGTGGCGCTTGTCGCCACCGATCGCGAATACTAACGAGAGCTCATCGCCCGATCCGCGCACTTCCGCGTCGACGCCGAGCACAGTGGCCCTCGGCTCGGCTACAGCGCGTTTGCCGGCGTCAAGGCGCCAGCCCAAAAGGTCTTCGACGACCGCCCTCAGGACCTCTGCGGCATCGCGGGGGCCGCCCGTGCCGGGCCCCCTGTCCGCGTCGGCCCGGAACAGATCGTCCACGAATCGGCCCGAAGCGAGCGAGAACAGCTTGGCAAGGATGGCCTGCCGCGCTCGCGGGGCGCTCGCCGTGCCGCCGCGGCGCTCGCGCCTCGCGCCTGGAGCGCCGCCCCAACGCGGCCCCAAGCGTATCCGCTGCCCACGGCGCCGAAGGGGCAGCTCAAGAGTTGCAGACAGTAGCCCTCGCGGGCTCCCTTGGCCCATACCGAATGGGCCAACGGGAGGTCGGCGCCTCGCACGGGCAACGTTTTGTAAGCACCGATGAAATCTTCTTTGCTCAGCACCGGCGTGCCGGCCGCGGCCGCGATCCGCGCCAGCTCGACCAGAGCATCGAGAGAATCCACCCTACGCGCGGTCGCGGCGACACGGGAGAGCGGACAGCGCGCGCGAGGGGCGGGGGGGGGGGGGAAGGGCCCGCCTGCACCTCTCGGCTGCGGCGGCGCAGTCATTAACGCCCGTGGCAGTGAAATCGTCGATCGCGCGTACCTGGACGCGTTGGCTCCCGGCGCGGCGCCCAGGGGAGGGGACGGTGCATGCCGCGGCGAATGCGCCATTCCTTGCGTATCCATTCTTCCAACTTCCAGCGCCATCCCTCGTCTACAGGGAATCGCGGGTTTAACACCGCCCCGCGTGGCAGGTCGGACAACCGGACCCACGCTGCCTGGCCCGCGGCCACCTGCACGCTCGCGGACGTCGCAGCATGGGCGACTGTCCCCGCTGGCTTGCGCGGCGCGCGCCTCTTCGTATGCTTTATCATGCAAAATCTGGGTGACTTCCGCGTCGGTCCCCAGATCCCGAGACACGCGCTCGAGGGTGGCGGCGTTCAAAGTGTCCGCTCGGCTGCGCAACTCGGATGGGCATTCGGCTCCCTTGGGGGTCACGGGCGCGTTCATGCCCGAGCGCGGCAGGACCCCCACTAGCGGGAAGCCCCGCTCCAAGTCACGCGTCAAATTCTCGTCGGACGCCTCAAGCACGGAGCCGCGCCCCGCTGTCGCGCGCGCGCTGCGTCGCTGGTCACCCCAGCAGCTTGCATCATTTCGGCCAAAAGCAACAAGTTCTTGTCAGGCCCAAGGACGGAGCGCACATGCCATGGTAACTTCGCATAGCGTGCCTCGCCCGACCGCGCTCTCCGCCGGTGCTTCGCGGTAGCGGCGTGCCGGGCGGCGCCTTCCATTCTGAAGCCGTCACACGTTTGCGCTCTCGCCAAAATTGCAACGCCGCCTCGCGCCTCTCTTGCAAGAGTGCGTCGCTCGTCTGGCTCGCCGCCACCGCCGCATCGCGCTCAGGTCCCGCAAGCGGCGCTATCTCGCGGACTCGCGGCAAGTGTGCCGCCCAGGCGGCGTGGCAAAGAGGGCTCATGCCCGCCCTCTTGTCTTCGTCGTCGAGCAACGCATCCACGGCGGCTTTGATCTGCGCGCGCGCGCTTCGCGGCTCCGCCCCCGTAGAGTGGCGGGCAAGGGCCTCTTCAAATGCGCAGCCGGCATCGTGGATTTGCTGGGGGCAAAGGTCGCCGCCCCCGCCTTCGGCGCCGTCGTCGGAATCAACATCCGCGCCCTGCGCTGCGCTCGCCGCGGGCGGGGCGGTCTCGCGCGCGGCGCACTGGCGGCGCCTCCTGCCCCTCGGGCGACGGCCCGCGCCACACTGCGCCCTCACCGCTGTCGGCAGGGTGCAATGGGGAGGCCCCGTCGTCTGCATCACTGGCTGGTGCGGCGCCCCCGCGGGGGGGCGCGCGCGCGCGCGGAGCGCGCCTCGGGCGGGCGAATAATTAGCATGCACAGCGCCGGCGCCCTGGCTTCACCACCGCCAGGACTCCTTTCGCTCAGGCTTGTGCCACGAGCTCCCCGCGCCCTTGGGAGCCCCGCCCTTGCCGGCCTTTCCGCCCCCCTTCTTGCTGAAGGTATCGCGGCGGGGGCTGCGCGAGCGCTGGCGGAGGACAGGGCTCACCGGGGTCCGTGGCTTCGCCGCCTCGCGCGCCGCGACGCGTGCTCGCGCTCGCGGGGCGCGCGCGCGCGGGCTCGCGCCTGGTCGCGCCGGTCGTTGCCGCCTTTCTTGCCCCCGCCCTTGGCGAACGCCGCCTGGCGGTCCGACTGCTGGACTCTCTCCTACAGCGCGCAGCGCGATGCACGATGCCAGGGCGGCGGCCACTCAAAAGCGCTGCGCTCCTTGGCGGCGCGCAGAATGTCCCACGACAACGCAGTGAACGAGGCCGTCGCATCCTCGTCGCCGTGTTCCAGGTCTTTCGCCACTTTCTGGCGGAGAAGCAAATCGTACGTGTAGGAAACCTGGGCGCGGCGCGGGCTCCCGCGCGCGGCTCCCCGGGCATCGGGCCCGCCGCTCCGCGGACGCGCCTTGACGCCCCCGTGCTCCTCGCTCACGCGCGCGAGCTGGTACATGTATCCCAATAGCACGACGGGATCAAACACTTTGGACAGGATGCAGCGAAGCCCCCACTCCATTACGTGGGCCTCGCGCCACGGGGCGCGCGTGGGCGCGCGCGCTGCGCTGCGTCGCGCGCGACCTGGAAGTGCGCATAACCGAGAAAATCCATTCGGTCCAGGGCCGCACCCGCGCGGTTCGCCGCGGTGACGGCCGACGCGCGATCGCGCCACGAGCCCGCCCCCGCTGGCACCGAGTCCAGCTTCGGCATTCGCGCCCATTGGGGCTTGCAGTGGCCCTGCGCGCGGAGCAATCGGCGAAACGGAAGCTTGTCATTTGCACGTGCCGCCGAGCAGGGAGCCTGCAGGCTCTCGCCCTCGGCGCTCCCAACGCATGAGCGGCCATGGGGCTGGGCCGCCCGGCCCGCGGCCGCGAATTTGCGCATCGACTCCTCGGTCGGCAATCCCTCACGGGGGAACTTGCCGAGCCAGACCTCGCGCACGCGGTCCTGCCGAGGCGCGCATCCCCGAACAATGCCGCCCGCGCATGCGAAAACGCGGCGCGCCTCCATGGCAAACGCCAGCGGCTTCTCCCGCTTTTCTTCGAGCAATTCCTTGCTGGCCTTCACGTATTCTTCCATTGCCGCCGCAATCCGCGTCGTCTCCTCCGCGGGCTTGGCGGCCGCCTCCGCCGGGGCCGATTGCTGGCCCTCCTGGCGGCGCGCCGCGCGGCGGCCCGCGTCCTCGCGCACCAACGGGGCGGGGGCCTTCCGCTCGAAGGCTTCCATCGCTCGCGACTGTGTCCGCAGCGCCATATTGATGTGGCACGGCTTAATCGCGAAATCGCGCCACTCCGCGGAAGAATCGCCCGCAAACGGCTTCGCGCCTGGCTTCAGGGCCGCAATCAACATATTGCGCATGGCCGCATCCGAGTAATCAATCGGGCGGACCGCCCCGATCGCTTCGGCCATCAGGCGCGCGACCGTGGTGCACAGCACCAGCTCGGGAGCTGGCGATGCGCCCCCCTCCGCCGCGTTGGCCGCTGCGACGAAGAGGGCCCAATCGGCCTTGCGCGCCGCTGCGAGTGGGCTCATGCCCGCGGTAGACGCACGGAGACGCGCGCGCGCGCCCTGATGGCATTCTTGTCGGTGCCGAATGCGCCAGCAGGCAGATCGCCAAGCAACTCAACGATGTCTGAGCGAGCCAGCGCCATGGATGCTGCGCGCGCGTCGGAAAGCGCCGTGCACGCATCCCCTCGGCGTCCTTATCGCGCGCTGGCGGTTGCACATGACATAACCCGCAGGCACCCAGCGCGAGAGGGCAGGCAAACGCACGCCGCAGGCATACTGCGCACCGGGGCTGACAGGCAGCATCCGCAGGCATACTGCGCACTGGGCCGGCATACGGCAACCGCAGGCGCACTGCGTACAAGGGCCGGCATACGGCACACACTTGCAGGCATACTGCAACGCACGCAGGCATACTGCGCTATGGGGGGGGGCCGGCATACGGCACTCGCAGGCATACTGCGCTTAATGGCCGGCATACGGCGCCCACTTGCAGGCATACAGCCGCGCGCGCAGGCATACTGCGGAGAGGGGCTGACAGGCAGCAATCGCAGGCATACTGCGTACAGGGCCGGCATTCGGCACTCGCAGGCACACTGCGCACAATGGCCGGCATACGGCACACACTGCAGGCATACTGCACAGAGGAACGATTGCCGGCGTACGGCATCCGCAGGCACACTGCGCACAAGGGACCAGCATACGGCGCGCACTTGCAGCGCAGCGCAGGGGACAAGTGGCCGGCATACGGCATCCGCAGGCATACTGCGCACTGGGTCGGCATTCGGCCCAGGATGACCCGTACTCATGTGTGTCCTGACCTTCGAGCCGCAAAACCGACGAGGGACGTAGGTGCTCTCCACGAAGTAGACGCGCGGACCTGTGGGGGAGGAGGGGAGGGGAGGAACCTGCAACGGGAGAGAGAGGCGGCGGAGCGGCCAAGCGAACGCGCGCGCGGGAGGAGGGGCGAGGGGAGGAACCTGCGACGGGAGAGAGGAGAGAGAGAGAGAGAGAGAGAAGAGAGAGAGAGGAGAGAGAGAGAGAGAGGCGGCGGAGCGGCCAAGCGAATGCGCGCGCGGGAGGAAGGGGGGGGGGGGGGAACCTGCGACGGGAGAGAGAGGCGGCGGAGCGGCCAAGCGACGCGCGCGCGGGAGGAGCAGGGGGGGGGGGAACCTGCGACGGGAGAAAGAGGCGGCGGAGCGGCCAAGCGAACGCGCGCGAAAAACGCATCCCGCCAGCGGGACGGCCACGCGTGAGACAAATCCCATTCACCTGCGACGAGAACGCGCTCGCGGGCGCGCAGGGTGGGGATCCGCCTCAGCCGTGAATAGCCGTCCCGCCGCAGTAGAGACAAGCAAGAAGATAGCCAATAGGGGCCACGACGCTCGCGCGACTTCTCCCCGCGCTCAAATGCTGCCCAGAGCGCCCATAAAAAGGGAGGGGGTCGGACCCTCCAAGACAAGCATTTCAGACCTCCCCCCCTCACGGCCGTGGGAGAACCCTCCAAAACATCGTCCCCAGACCCCCCAAGGCCCTCCAGGATAGCCTGGAAGAGACCCCCCCCCGAAATGAGACCCCCCTCCCTTTTAGTACGAAATCTGGAGTACCCGTTCTTTCCGCACCACTTTCGACCGTCCCGAGGATCCACCCGCGCCTCCCTGCCCCGCGCGCGCCCCACCGCCCCCGGTCCGCCGCGGCGTGCGAGGGCAGCGCAGGACGGCACAGACGCCAGGGAGGCTGAGCGAATGGCGACAGGGGGGGCGCTCGCGACGCCGACGGTGGGCCCCGACGAGGACCATCGACACTGGCGGCAAGCAGATGACAGAGTGCCTCGAGGAGACCTCCAGCAAGCAGAAAGATGCCATCGAGAAAGACGTCTCCCGCGGCCAGAAGGAGAAGCTCGAGGAGAATCGACACGGAGGCCTCATACTCCCACTGGGTGTATGGCGTGCTGCACAAGTGGAAACGGCCAGAGTT
>CAUYUJ010011214.1:0-20000 GCA_963575745.1 Prorocentrum cordatum
CCACGGGGGATGTCGCCACGGATGTGGGATCGATGCGGTGTGCAGCGCGGTACGGTACGGAAGACGCGGCTGGTACGGTACCGTCTGGTACGGTGGTCGTGGACTGTACGGCATTTTTGTGTGGTGCTCGCGGCTGGTACGGTATCGTCTGGTACGGTAGTCTCGGCCGGTTGACGCGGTACGTTCTGGGCCAGCACCGGTTGGCTGATATCCCGTACGGTTGTGGCCATGATGCGCAAGTGTGCTCGGGAGACTCTCTGGACACCGTCGAAGATCATCCCCCGCAGTCGTTCTTTGGCTATGAGTTCGGGAGTGTTGTCAGAAGTCTCCAGGCCATGAGAACTCACACTGGCAAGCATCACCCATCCAATTGGCAGCAGGGACATGCTGCCAAGTCTGTTTGCAAGACTTCCGACTGGTATGCCGACCATTCAAGCATGTAGGTAGCTCGCCGGCCTTCAGAACAGCTTCAGCTTGGGGGACACCTGTCCACTGCCCCACGGATGACGAGCTGATTCTTGGCCCTCCCCCTGGGTGCGATTTTGCGAGGATGTCCCGAGCGACGGCGCCGGTTTAGGGTTCTGCGCTAGGTTCCGTCAGATTCGCCAGTTTCGCCGGGAACGGTGCAGGAAGCTCTGTTGCTGGCCACATTTCCTCGCGCGCCAGGTGTCATGCAGGATGATGTTTCGCAATGGTTTTCTCAGAAACATCATCCTCCCCCTCCTCCAGCCTCGCCGCAGGAGGAACTCCGGACGATGCGCAACGAGAACACCCGCCTCCGCGCGCGGCTCGAGGAGGCACGGCCCCCGCGCGCCCCCCCCCCCTTCCGGCCGGGCCCCGCCGCGGCGGGCGCGCCCCGTCGTAGCGATTTGTCCCCCGGGCCCCTCGCCCTCGTCTTCCTCCTCGCCTTCCTCCTCCTCCTGCTCCTCCTCCTTCTCCTCCTCCTCCTCCTCTTCCTCCTCCTCCTCCTCCTCCTCCTCCTCCTCCTCCTCTCTGGTATCCCCAAAACGGTGCGGTGACCACACCGTGTGGTGAGTCAGCGGGGACTCGGGGCTCGGGAGGATGTCTCGGGCGGTTGGGAAAGGTCACAGCACGAACTGTTACTGCACCGTTTGGGACCCCCACCCCAATCTTCCCTCGGGACAACAGCTTGTTGCTGGCTTTCAATCGCCCGGCGACGCATCGAACTTTCACGGGCGCACAAAGGTGGGTTTGTTTCATTTGATAGAGTCCACGTCGACAGCATGTCTTCAACATGTCAGATAAATGACGTCACCAGCAAGTGCATCAGGCTGCTTCGAAGACATCATGACATGCAAGCAGCTTGCAGACATGTCATTGACGTCAGAGAGATGGCCACAGTGATCTGGCATCTCGCAAGGACGCACGCTGAGCCCTCTAGGTGCCCATCACCGTGATGCCCTGCATGATGGAAGACGCGGTGGGCCTGCTTTCCCCGAGCGCGTCCGCGGCATACGTACCTGGGGAACCTGCAGTCATCGCCTACGCCAGCGGCGCATACATTTGTAGTGGGGACAGCCACCGCGCACCTCCAAGACTTCGCCCAAGCAGTCTCCGACACTGGACAGGCGTACGGACTGGACGTAGTTCCACGTCAACATGTTCGAGTTGCTAAAGACAGGCCAGCGCGCAGAGGTGCAGATCGGGGGCCGCTACGTTCAGACTGGGGAAACGCTCGTACACCTAGGGTCGCATCTGACGTCCGACGGGAAAATGGCGACCGAACTCGACCGAAGGATCAGGATGGCAAGCGCAAATGTCCGCTCGGTGAAACAGGTGTGGCGCCGTTTTCTTTTTCATCATTATCGAATAGCGTTGCGCTGGTGAGTTCTCATAGCGATCAACGGTTTCCTCTCACCAGAGTTCTCCGCAGGGAAGGCCGAGGGGAGGCGTCCCCCAGGTTCGGCGGCGGCCTTGCAGAGCGGTCCCGCAGCTTTCACTACAGTGTTCTGGTTCGATTTTGTCCAGGAGTGCGACTCTTGGCGGTCCCGGACTCCTCCTAGAGCGTCTTGGGTGACTCGGAGAGCCTCTTGGGGCCTCTTGGGGGTCTCTTGGGGGCCTCTTGGAGGCCTCTTGGGCGCCTATTGGGGCCTCGTGGGGCCTCCTGAGTGCCTTTTGGGGCCCTCTTGAAGCGCCCTTGGGAGCCTTGGGAGCGCTGTGGGAGACTTCTTGGGCCATTTTGGAGCCATCTTGAAGCCTCGGATGGCCATCGGAAGCGAAAAGGCGAGAAAGCCCAAAACATGGATTTTCCTAAGGGAAGGATTTTGGCCTCTTCGGGGCCTTCTGGGGGAGCTCTTTGGCCACTTGGAGCCGTCTTGGAGCGGTCATGGGGCCTCTTGGAGCATCGTGGGAGCCATCTTGAGGCATCTTGGGATATCTTGAGCTTTCTTGGAAATCATCTTGGGCTCTCCCAGGCGCTCTTGGAGTGGGCATGTGCGTCGCCCTGGAAACCATCGTCATAGTTTTACGTTGACGAACGATGATTGTGAATGGTAAGATGATGGTGTATACATATATATATGTATACACACCTGAAACTGGAGAAAAGCCCTAATCAGGGCTATAGGGCTAGGGGGCTATAGGGCTATTGAGCTATAGGGCTATAGAGCTATAGGGCTATAGAGTTGTAGGGCTATAGGGCTACAGGGCTAATGGGCTATAGGGCTATAGGGCTATAGGGCTTAGGCCTATACGGCTATAGGGCACCCCCGGGCACCCCCGTGCACGCCCGGGCACCCCTGGGCACCCGGGCACCCGGGCACCCCTGGGCGCACCCTCGGGGCACCAGGGCCCCGGGCACCCCCGGGCACCCGGGCACCCGGGCGTGCAGCGAAAATCGGCGACAAACCTAACCTAACCATATGAATCCGCCAGGACCCCTACAGAGGCAAGCTCTGATTGAGGAACTGAATGGTAAAGATGGTGGGTGTGTATATATGTATATACACACAGCATATGGTACCGGAGGAAAGCCCCAATCATAATATGTTGGGGGGGGGGGTAGGGCTATGTGGCTATACGGTTATAGGACCATAGGGCTAGGGCTATATATATATATATATATATATATATATGTATAGACTAGGGCTATAGGGCTATAGGAACATAGGGCTATCGGGCTACAAGGCAATAAGGCTATAGGATTATAGGCCCATAAGGGCTATAGGGTTAAAGGGCTATAGGGCGATTGGGCTATAGGGCATAAAGACTATAGGGCTACAGGGCTATAGGGCTATAGGGCTATTAGGGCTATAGGGCTATAGGGTTATAGGGCTATAGGTCTATAGGTCTATAGGTCTACAGGGATATAGGGCTATAGGGCCATAGGGCTATAGGGCGATAGAGCACCCGGGCACCCCGGGGCACCCGGGCACCCCGGGGCACCTCCGGGCACCCCTGGGCACTTCCTGGCACCCCCGGGCACCCGGGCATCTGGGCACCCCCGGGCACCCGGGCACCCGGGCACTTTCGGGCACCCGGGCACCCGGGCGTGCGGCGAAAGTCGGCGTCAAACTTAATCTAATTATATAAATCCGCTAGGACCCCGACAGAGGCAAGCTCTGATTGGGGAAACATGAATATATCAACCATGAGCGATCGTGCAGTGTTATAATATATAATATTATATATAGATATATAATATATGAACCAGGCATGCATGCGCATGTGTATACATATATATATATATATATATATATATATATATATAGCCAGTCGTGTACATATATGTAGGTGTTTCTATACCACACACTCAAGTTGTAGATGTGACGTCGCGTACATATATATATATATATATACATCTATGTATATATATATGTGTGTGTGTGAGCGGACCCAAATTCGGTGGCAAACAGACACCAAACATTATTGAACCATATCATGCTTTTGCTACGTATATTGATGGTTCTATGCGTCACGGGCGATACGTAATCCATGGTGTGTGCGTGTCTGTGTCTGTGTTGGCTAACAAACGATACATTTGTGGTGCGCGTTTGTGTTTAGGTACTACATTATATGTGTTGCATTGCGTCGTACGTTTTGTTTAGGTATGTATTGCAACATATATCGTTTACATGGTGCATGACGGTTTCGCATGTATTGCACTGTATGTATCTGCGAAATACACATAGTGTCATTGCACACACAGCGTGTACAAATTATGGACTCCATACCAGGACGTAATCAAACATTGCCATTTGTTTGTATTCCAGACACACTCGTACATCCCATAGTCACACGTGCTTATTTCGTGCACATCTAGATCGGTTGCTATATATATATATATATACACAAGATGTTACCGGCTCGATTCGCTTCGCCTTTAAAATCGGGGTCGCATGGCGCCAGAGAGGCGCGATGGGACCGGCAGTCGTCACTGCCGCGGTGCGATTCGGGAAGTGATCATGGGTGTCATAGGACTCATTGGAATTGTAGGGCTCCTGAGGTTCCGTGAGGTCATCGGCTCCTGGGAATCATCGGGCTCGTAAGGTCCGTGAGGCTCAGAAGGCTCATAGGGCTCATTGGGTCTCATGGGGCCACAGGGATCGCAGGGCTCGTCAGGCTCACAGGGGTCGTAGGGCTCATATGGCTTACAGGGCTCCGGTGCTCATAGGGCTCTTGGGGCTCATGGTCCCATAGGGCTCGTAGGGCTTGCAGGGCTTCTAGGGCTCATAGGGCTCACAGGGCTCATAGGGCTCACAGGGCTCATTGGGCTCATAGGTCTCGTGGTGCCCGCGGGGCTCATAGTGCTCATAGGGCTCGTGGGACTCGTAGGGCTCATAGGACTCATACGGCCCGTAGGGCTCATAGGGCTCATCAGGTTCATGAGGCCCATGCGGCTCACAGCAGTCATAAGGCTCATAAGGCCTATAGGGTCATAGAGCTCATAGGGCTCATAAGGCCAAGGGTTCTTTTAGGGTTCACATGGCTCACAGGCTCATGTGGCCCATGAAGCTCGTAGAGCCCTCCGGGCCCGTAGGGCTCATTGGGCTCATGAGGCTCATAGAAATCGTACGGCCCATAGGGCTCATAGGGCTCCTGGTGCCCGTAGGGCTCATAGTGCTCATGGGGCTCCTGGGGCTCATAGGGCTCATACGGCCCGTAGGGCTCACAGGGCTCATGGTGCTCGCGGGGCTCATAGTGCTCATAGGGCTCCTGGGGCTCATAAGGCTCGTAGGGCTCACGCGGCCGGCAGGGCTCATAGGGCTCATAGGGCTCATGGTGCCCGCAGGGCTCGTAGTGCTCATAGGGCTCCTGGGGCTCATAGGGCTCATAAGGCTTATACGGCCTGTAGGGCTCATAGGGCTCATGGAGCTCAATGGCCATATACGGCTCGTAGGGGGTCGTAGGGCCCGCGGGGGCCGTAGGGCTCATAGGGGTCATGGTGCCCGTAGGGCTCATAGTGCTCATGGGGCTCCTGTGGTTCATGAGGCTCATACGGCCCAGGAGCCCGTAGGGCTCATAGGGCTCATGGTGCCCGCAGGGCTCATAGTGCTCATAGGGCTCCTGGGGCTCATAGGGCTCATACGGCGTGTAGGGCTCATAAGGCTCATAGGGCTCAACGGCCATACATGCTCGTAAGGTGTCGTGGGGCCCGCGGGGGCCGTAGGCCTCATAAGGCTCATAGGACTCATAGGGCTCATACGGCCCAGGGGCCCATACGGCCCGTAAGGCTCACAGGGCTCGCCAGGCCCATAGGGCTCAAAGGGCGCGAATGCCCCGACCACGTCTGATGTGCCTCTGCGGTCTGGGCGGGCTCGGGGAGGTCCCCGAGGGATCTGGAGCTGGCCTTAAACGTGTTTTTGCCTGTGGGCTCAAGCTCCACGCCTCAGAGCCAGCACGTCGCACGCCTCGAAAGGCGATCCGAAATGCTTGCAGTCCTGAGGACGACGACCTGCCGGGACGACGACGGGCCGGGGTGCAGGAGAGATGCGTGCAAGGATGACCTCCCCCCCACGCGTGGTAGGCCAGACACGCGTGCTGGAACCATGGGGGGGCGCTACGCATGCCTCTGGCAACGCCTGCGAAATGCGCAGAGGGCTCCGAACAGCTACCGAATAATTCCTCAGCGGCCTCCGAAAACTTCTGAAAGCATCCAAAAAAGAAAGCACGAGCAGATATCGGAGAGCCCCCCGACCCTCGCCTACGATCTCGCACAGGGGCGACGCGCGACGAAGGCCGATGCACCAATGGTGAGCCGGCGCCGCTTGGCGCAGAAGTGCAGGTGGCGCCCGCAGGCATGACGTAAATGGGGGAGCACCCCGCCAAGATGAGAACGGCAGTGTTTTCCCGACGAACCGCAGCGCTGCAGAGTAGTGGCAGGCGGGCGCGGGCAGGCGCTTGCAAGCGGCGGCGCTCATCGGCAGCGCGGCACCTCACTGCTTCGAGGCGGGGCGTTTCTTCACCGCCAGGTCATCCTTGGCATCCATGCTGGAATGGGCGGTCGCCGCGCCGGGGCTCACTGATGTGGTGACGATGATGTTCGGGTGCTTCTGCGCGAAGGCCGTGATCGCGTCCATCGCGTTCTTGCTCGAGTTCGTCGTGATGGTCACCTGCTTGATGAGTTCCGTGATGCAGAACTTCGTATTCTGCAGCGTCGTGCCCGTGCGTGAGAGCTTGATGCGTTTGGTGAGCACAGTGGACTCGGCCGCCCAGGCCGTCTTGTTCTCAAATGCAGGCACGTCGATGTTCGCTCGGATGTAGGCTTTGTCCAAGAGGCCGATGGCGTAGTCCACCACGTGCTGCTGCGCGATCGCAGCGCTTTGCTTGCTCGTGCCGTACGAGGTCTTCGCGAAAGCCCAAGATACGTTGTGGTAGGGGTAAGTGACGGACGTCGGGGGGAGGAGCTTCTCCGTCAGGTTGGTGATGGTGCCTGGCGCCGTGGGCAAGTTCAACGTCGCGATCGGACGGCTTGCCAATGTGGAAAGGCCACGATTGAAGCCGGGTTTTCCGGCTTTGATACTCGCCCCGTCTGCGATGACCAGAAGCAGTCACCACGATCACGAACAGCCACCACGACCATGATCAGAAACAGCCTGCACGACCAGAAACAGCCATCGTGACCACGTCCACGACCACCATGGCGACACGCAGGCGTCCACCCAGGACGGGGGTATTCCGTGACACATGGAGGCATCCATGATGCGGTGTTGCACCCGCCGCGACCACGAGCAGCCACCACGACCACGACCAGAAACAGCCACCAATCACGACGAGGAACAACCACCACGACCAGAAACATCCACCACGACCACGCACAGCCACCACAACGACGACCAGAAACAGTCACCACGACCACGAACAGTCACCACGACCACGTTCAGAAATAGCCTACACGACCAGTAGCAGCCACCACGACCACCCCAACGACCATCGCGGCGACACACCAGTGTTCGTGATGTGGTGTTAGACCCACCGCGCTCGCGAACAGCCACCAAGATCACGACCAGAAACAGCCACCACGACCACGAACAGCCACCACGACCACGATTAGGAACAGCCACCACGACCAGAAACAGCCACCGCGAGCACGAATAGCCACCACGACCACGACCAGAAACAGTTACCACGATCACGAACAGCCACCACGACCACGACCAGAAGCGGCTTACACGACCAGAAGCAGCCATCGTGACCACGTCCACGACCATCACGGCGACACGCTGGCGTCCACTCAGGAAGGGGGTATTCCATGACTCATGGAGGTGTGCAAGATGCGGTGTTGCACACCCCGCGACCACGAACAGCCACCACGACCACGATGAGAAGCAGCCGCCACGACCGCGAACAGCCACCACGACCACGATGAGGAACAGCCACCACGACCAGAAACAGCCACCACGACCGCGAACAGCCACCACGACCACAATGAGGAACAACCACCACAATCACAATCAGCAACCACAGCCACGACCAGAAGCAGCCTACACGATCTGAAACAACCATCACTCCTCGAACATCACGGCGACACGCCGGCGTCCACCCAGGAAGGGGGTATTCTGTGACACATGGAGGTGTCCAAGATGCGATGTTGCACCCGCCACGACCACGCACAGCCACCACGACCACGATTAGGAACAGCCACCGCGACCGCGAACAACCACCACGACCATGACCAGGAACAGCCACCACGATCACGAACAGCCACCACGACCACGTCCAGGCCATCATGGCGAGACGCCGGCGTCCATCCAAGAAGGGGGTATTCCGTGACACATGAGGTGTCCATGATATGTTGCACCCACCGCGACCACGAGCAGCCACCACGACCACGACCACGAACAGCCACCACGACCAGAAACAGCCACCGCGACCACGACGAGGAACAACCACCGCGACCAGAAACATCCACCACGAACGCGCGCAGCCACCACGACCACGACCACGACCAGAAACAGTCACCACGATCACGAACAGCCACCACGACCACGATCAGAAACAGCCTGCACGATCAGAAACAGCCATCGTGAC
This sequence comes from Prorocentrum cordatum, assembly GCA_963575745.1. NCBI lineage: Eukaryota > Dinophyceae > Prorocentrales > Prorocentraceae > Prorocentrum > Prorocentrum cordatum. Next base: position 8,491 of record CAUYUJ010011214.1, read on the forward strand.
CACGTCCACGACCATCATGGCGACACGCCGGCGTCCACCCAGGACGGGGGTATTCCGTGACACATGTATGTGTCCATGATGCGGTGTTGCGCCCGCCACGACCACGAACAGCCACCACGACCACGACCAGAAACAACCACCATGACCACGAACAGCCGCCACGACCACAAAGAGGAACAGCCACCACGACCAGAATCATCACCGCTAGGAGCAGCATTCCCAGCACTCCCAACTTGCAACCCCGATAGTCTATCAACAAATTGATATACAACGGCGGCGGGCGGAGGCATGCAACGGGCGATGATTGTCACAGGTAGCTCCCCGAAGCACTGTGCATCAACCTTTTACTTCATCAGGCAATGCACTGCGATTCGCACCTACACCTCCACATTTTTGACTTCCAACCTCCACCAACTCAGCACTCCGACCTCCAGCATCCAACAACCGACTTTCCACTTCACCTCTGGCGGTCGGCCCCGAACCTTCACCAGTTCAGCATTCTGACATGCATCATCCAGCACCCGACCTTCCACATCCACCTCCACCACAGACCTCCAGTTTCCACCATCACAACACTCCGACCTCCAGTCTCCGCGTCGGCGCGAGCCCAGGCCACAGGCCGCTCCTACTTCCACCTTTTCACCTCCAACCTGTACCAGCTCAGCATTGCGACATCCAGCATCCAGCATCCGACTATCCACTTCCAGCCCGACCCATCAACACTCCGACCTACAGCTCTTCACATCCGACTCACCTCCGGCTCCATCTTCGCCTAGCGACCTCCAGCGTCCACCAGCTCAGATCTCTGGCATCAAGCGCCCAGCACCTGGCTCTCAATTTCTACCTCCGACGAACGACTTCCATCATCCACCAACCCAGCACTCCGACTCCAGCATCCGGCTCCCGACTCCATTTCCACCTCCCCTCATCGACCTCCAACGTCCACCAGCTCAGAACCCTGGCATCTAGCGCCCATCGCCTGCCTCTCAACGTCTACCTCCGACGAACGACCTCCAACATTCACCAATCCAGCGCTCCGACTCCAGCATCCGGCTCCCGACTCCACTTCCACCTCCCCTCATCGACCTCCAACGTCCACCAGCTCAGGATTCACAGCACTCCGACTTCGGCCAAGAAGGACAACATGCACTGATGGTTCCGGCTCCCGCGCGCAGGCCCTGAAGGGCCCCCGCCCCAAGCGGTACCGCGCGCGTTCTCTCTCTCTCTCTCTCTCCTCCTCTTCTTCCTCCTCCTCCTCCTCCTCCTCCAGCTTCTCCTCCTCATCCTCCTTTTCCTCCTCCTCCTCCTGCTCCCTTTCCTCCTCCTCCTCCTCCTCCTCCTCCTCCTCCTCCTCCTCTCTCCATCCTCCTTCTCTTTCTCTTCTTCTTCCTCCTCTGCCTCCTCCGCCACATCCTCCTCCATCCACGTCCTCGTCCTGTTGTTCCTCTTCATCCTCCTCCCTCTTCATGCTAATATAGCCCCCCAATACGGGTCGGAGTAGATGGGCTCGGAGGGTCGCGCCGCATCGCTGATGCATCGACGATGCGGCTCGACGCGGAGGCCGACTTTTTCAACGTCGACGTCGCCGATGCATCGCCGACGCCCCCGATGCATCGATGGTGCAATTCGATCTTATGACCCAATCTACTCCGACCCCTTATGGTTTTCTTAAGGTACACCGCTTCCCTGGCAAACACAGTCACGGGCAGCTCGTTGGTTTCTGCTCTCGTTGAGTCCTCAGTCTCGGGATAGCTTGAACATCGCCTCCGAGGGTGTCTCATCCTCCTCCCCCTCCTGCCACTCTTCCTCATCCTCCATGCTTCTGCAATGCATCCCTCCGCTACGGTGTCGCGCGCACTTACATCGTCGCGTCTTCGGCGCGCACTTCCGCCACGAGAATCTCAGCATTTCCATCGCGGACCTGGAAACTCCTGTCGTCAATGTGTTATCGCCCTGAGAATCCCCGAGGTCTCCCCCAGGTCCCGTCGCTCGCTTTCCTCCTCCGCATCCTTCTTCTCATCCTCCTTCTCCTCCTTGTTTCTGCGTCCGTCTAGGTGCCAGGTCAGGAGGTCGCATCGGGGCACAGGATCTCAATGGTCTGGCACGCGGGCCTCCGCAACCTCGCGATGCTGAGGCGGAGGGGCGCACCCTACCTTTCCGAGGGCACGGAACACCAGCCCATGGCCTTTTCAGTGAGCCATAGCTGATGGAGGGCGAGGGCCCAGCGGCCGCTTCGGACTTGGGCCACCAGGGTCTGCCCGCGCACGTGGAGCGGCTAACCTTGATCCTGTGCGTGGGTCCGAGGGGGACAGCGCCCAGCGTCCTTCGCGACCTGATGGCTAAATTTGGGCGGCTGGCCCGCGCAGTGCCGCAGGGGGAGCGTGCCCGAGGCCCCCGTCCCTCTCGCCATGCCTTCCTGTCACTGGTTTCTTGCATGGTTTCTATGTGTCTCCTTCTTTTCCTCCTCCTCCTCCTTTTTCTCATTGTGTTCCTCATCCTCCTCGCCATCCTTCTTCCACTCCTCCTCTTCCTCTTCCGTGTGCTCCTTTCCTCCTCATCCTCCTCATCTAAACGCTGGTCGTCGTTCTCCTCCGCTTCACTTGATGTTATTTCGTAGCCCGCTGGAATGTGTCGAGATGCAAGTGGATCCAGGAGTGCGGCGGTGGCAGGTTCCCGTCGTCAAGGTCCTGCGCATGACTGTCTCCCATGTGAGGTTCACAGGGGCATAAGGTTACATAAGGCTCAGTCCTGGCTGCCCCGTGTTCTCTCGCATGGCACCAGTTCTTCATCTTGAGCACTGACGTCAAGTGCGTCTCCGAGCGGGGTTCCCCTTCCCCCCGTAGACTCCTAGCACGGCAGCCTTCGGCCTGGTTAAGCGGGAGAGCTTTCTGGGAATCTCCCTGGTGGACAATTAATAGTACATAGCCAATTCAGGATACAAATCTCTCCCCCTATCAGTTCACACGGGGGGAGTTACTCCCGGCCACTTCCACGCAATTCTGAATTTCTCCCCGTGTGAAAACACACATAATCATCACTCCTATACTACTTCGCACCACAGCGCCCAGACATGTCGCTTTTAGCCAAGATGGAGAAACTTTCGCAACTGGGATGTAGCCAACCATGAGGGTTGGATAACCAACCTGACATCTAATCAGAGCTGCGACCTGGTGTTTCTAGCAAAATCAGAAAGCCTCCACATGGCTCTGATATAGGATAGTGGCCAGCACACGTTCTCACGGCGATCCAGGAGTTTCGAAAGAGCGAGCGCAGGTGAGGCACAGAGAAAAACTACTCATGGCTGCAAACCAGGGAAGGGGAGCAGTAGCCAGACATTTCGGGGGGCGGGTGAAGAGGACACGCCCGCCTGTCCTCCCTCCTTCCCTGCTGGCGCGCGGAGTGCGGCCAGTTCTAGGGAGAGGACGCGGGGATGGGGGGATGGGGGAGAGGAGAGGAGAGGAAAGGAGAAGAGACGAGGGGAGAAGAGAAGAGAGAAGAAAAGAGGAGGAGGAGGAGGAAAGGGAGCAGGAGGAGGAGGAGGAGGAGGAGGAGGAGGAGGAGGAACAGGAGGATGAGGAGGAAAAGGAGGAGAAGGAGGAGGAGGGGGAGGATGATGAAAAGGAGAAGGGAGGAGAAAGATGAGGAAGATGAGGACGAAAAGGAACAGGTTATTACCAACGCGTCCCTCGCCTCTTTTCATCGCTTATGCTGTCCACGCCGTTCGCATGGTTGGCATGCATTAGCTGATCTATTTTAAGCAGCTGGTTGCGCATAGGTAAAAGATAGCGCGCGTGCGGCCGGCCTCCTCCCCTCGGCCGGCTAGCATACGCATACACTTGCACCAACCTCGCTTAACGGACGTACCCAAAGCCATGGCGGGAAGGCCTGCCTCCCCGAGTTCCCCGATAATGGACATGAGACCGACATGTCATACTTTCTTTTCTCCGCTGCTCTTATCCTCATCTCCTTTATCTGCCGACTGGGTCGTTCTGGGTGCTCTTAGTGTGCTTGTGGGTCGAGTATCATCCAGGTGAGTTCGACTGGTATCCCCACTCTTGGCCACGCTCTGCGCTTCGCAGACCGTTTGTAATGCTTCAGTATCCAGCTTTTATCTGATTTTATGCCCTGCTCCTTGTCTCTGCATCGTCTGGCAATACCTCCTGATCTTCGAACTACTCCTGGTAGCCATTTTCGTATGTCGGAACATCAATATGGTGTCTTGCCATTCCCTCGATTTGAGGTTCCTTCGTTTAGCTATCATTTACACGCGCCGATGCCCCAGTGGGCTTGTGTTCCATAGTATCATGTTTTCGTATGTTGCATTCGTATGTTGGGCATGGTGCTGAAATCGTTTGTTTGATGGGCTTCCCATGTTTTTTGAACAAGTTTGGCTTTGCGTGCTGTATAGGTGTCTTCTCTAAGCTGGCTTAGCAACGCAGTGGTCTCGCTCAGCTGTTTTTATGTCCCTAGCCTGCTGCTCTGCCAGCTCGCTCCTGAATCTCCTCCTCCCTCTGCAGCAAGCGCATCCTCTTCTCTCTGACCAGGGCCGTAGCGCCATCAAGAAAAATCTTCTGTAACCTTCCCTAGAACAAACCATTGGCCAAGTGCATCTTGCGGCTCTGCTCCAAAAGACTCGCGCAGCGTCTGGTGTGCTGTCCTCCATGATGTCTCACCATCTGTTCTCCAGCGCTCCCATTTTCTCTTCCAGGCAGGCGAACAAGTCAAGTCGTGGTGTACTCTTTCGTAGGCACTCCGGCAGCTGGTCACGACTTAGCTGGGGTTTCCCTTTCATCTTGTGGCTGTCGAAGTTGGGTCGGATCCTGATGGGGAGGTGGATGCTTATCGGAATGTTGTCCGTGTGCCCCCTGGCTTTTATAAGCTGCAGCCTCTTGGCCGCTGTCCTGAGGGTGGCGCATGTGTTTACTAATGGTTGGGCCGCTGTGGGAATCGCTGTGTGGTACATGTTGCTGCTGGCCCCCTTTAGTGGGAATCACATGTAGGTCCGACCTCGTCGTATGTCGTGACAATCGATGAGGGGCTGTTTCTGCAACATTGTCTGAAACAACTGCTATTTTCGTTTTCACTATACCTGTCTGCTTGTCCTTCTGTTGTTCCCCTGCTCTTGTCTATAAGTCCGTCTAGCTCTGTGTCGTCCGACTTGGGTGTTCACATATCTTCCAATCACAAGCGTGGTCCTGCTTCCTAGCCTGTCACACCTGTCTTCGGATCCAATATGTCGTCCTCGTCGCATTTTGTCTTAGTTCTTCGCATGAGTGGGCGCATAATCTTCACATTGGGAGTCTTCGTCGCAATTTCCTAGTAGTGCCGAAGGACAAATCCACACTTCGGGATTCTATCCTGAGTCCTGCTGTCCTCCCCTGAATGGTCGTAGGGGGTGTAGATGTAGCTCTGAGCGCCTCGCTCGGGATTAGGCCAGCTGCTATATAGTTGTACCACATGCTTTCGTCACTAGTCTTCCTTTTCTCGCTCCGAATTGAAAACCTCCAATGGTGAGGTACGCTGATTGTCGTACTGGCCTCCGCACCTCAACTTTCTGGTTGCCGCATAGTAGTATGACGTCCCACCCTTTCAGTCTCTGTCTGATGTCCTCTAGCTTCTCGACTGGAAGCTGCCATTTTCATAGTACAGGCAAGAAGCATAATCATCTGAACATGCCCCACCTCCCCCTTGCCGTGGGTGGGAGAAAGCGGCCGAGAGGATGCTGTTAGGGCGGAACTGGTTGCCCTTTTGGCGGGTTGGCAATCTCTCGAACCTTCCCGCGGCAACCGAGGAGGAGGAGGATGATGATGAGGAGGAGGAGGCAAATAAGAAACAGGAGGAGCAGGACGAGCAGGAACAGGAGGAGGTGGAGGAGAAGGAGGACGAGGAGGAGGAGGAGGTGGGAAGGAGGAGTTGGAGGAGGAGGAGGAGGAGGAGGAGGAGGAGGAGGAGCAGCAGGATAATGAGGAGTAGCAGCAGGAGGATGAGGAGGAGGAGGAGGAGGAAACCCGCCCCGCCCTCCCCCTCTTATGGCTGGCCCGACAGAGGTCGAGTCTGGGCCGGTGTTGGCCGCCCGCGTCTGGGGCTCGCTGCCTCCGCACGGCGCTGCCGCGCAGCCGCCAGGCTTCGCGCGCGCGCGCACGTCGTCCGTCGTCGCCCTTCTGGTCGTCCCCGTTTTGCTTGCCGTCGAATTCCCACCGCCTCTTCTCGTCGTGGCACAATCGCGGCGGGAGGTTTTCGGCAGCTTTCACCGGGTTTGGGACTGTCAGAAGACGATCAGGATGAACACCTGATCCCTGGGACGGGGTCCAGACCTTAGAAAGTGCGTGTTCTACCGCTGCTGGCGGAAAACCGGCGGGGGTCACTACCGGTTCGAACCCCCACCCCCCCTCCGGAAAACCGGGGGGGGGTCATTACCGGTTCGAACCCCCCCCCCCCCTCCCCCTCAAAAACCGGGGGGGTTCACTACCGGTTCGAACCCCCCCCCCCCTTCGAAAACCGAGGGGGGGGGGCGGACAGTGGTGGGGACGGTGGGGACAGTGGTAAGGGGACAGCGGGACAGTGGTGGGGACAGTGGGACAGTGGTGGGGACGGTAGTGGTGGGGACAGTGGTGAGGACAATGGTGGGAACAGTGGGGACAGTGGACAGTGGTGGGGACGGTGGTGGTGGGGACAGTGGTGTGGGGACAGTGGGAATGAGGTGGAAACAGTGGGACAGTGGCGGGTACAATGGTGGTGGGGACAGTGGTAAAGGCGGTGGCGAGGACGGCGGTGGGACAATGGGACAGAGGTACAGTGGGGACAGTGGTGGGGACAGTGGGGACAGTGGTGGGAACAGTGGGACAGCTCAGTGGGACAACGGAGGAGTCAGTGGGACAGTGGGGACAGTGGGGATAGGCAGTGGTTGGGTCCGTGGAGACAGTGGGGAGAGTGGAACCGTGGTGGGAACAGTTGTGGGAACAGTGGGGACAGTGCGACAGTGGTGGGGGCACTGGTGGGGACAATAGGGACGGTGGTGGAGCCAGTGGGGACAGTGGTGGTGAGGACAGTGGTGCTGGGAACAACAGTGGGGGATGTGATGCGAGCGGTGGTAGGGACCGGGAGTCGTTTGCTGGGGTGAGTGGGGGGGGTTGGGGAGGGGTTTCGGAAAACCGGGTAGTGACCCCCCTCGGTTTTCGAGGGGGGGGGGGGGGATTGGGGGGAGGGGGAGGGGGGGGGAGAGGGGGGGGGCAAGCTAGGTGCGCTCGCGTCATATCTGAGAACATCCTACCCCTCCCTCCCATCCCTTCCCATTGAGTTACTTCATTGTCCTCTCACCGAATCGGGCTTCGCATCTGACCCTGTTACCTAAGAGGGAAAGGAGGAGGACGACGGCGCGATGAAAACGAAGACGACGACGGCGAAGAAGACGACGACGACGACGACGACAACCACGACGACGACGACGGCGGCGACGACGACGACGACGACGACGATGAGGACGACCGGCGACGAAGACGACGACGACGACGACGCGACTGCGCCGGAGCGGCACCCGCGCCAGCTGCCCGCTGCCGTTACGCGCGTCCCCCACCCGGATCTCAAATTTCTGCAGGGGTGAAAAGAGAGTAGCATTCATATGGGTAATGGTAGTGGGTCCAAAGAGTTGTGCAAGTGCATTCATATTGAGTAATGGTAGAGGTAGAAATTGCCAATCGCGACAAAGACGCAGACGACGATGCAGGTGCATCCATATTGAGTAATGGTAGAGGTAGAAATTGCCAATCGCGACAAAGACGCAGACGACGACGGCGGCGGCGGCGAGGGAAGCGGCAGCGGGCGAGGACAGATGTCAGAGAAGAAGATGGAGGGCTGCCAGGCTCGATGGTCTGGCTTCCCTGGACAGTCGGCTCACACTGGGCCCGTGGACCCCTCACGGGGTCCAGTCGGAGCGGCGTGGTCCAAACGGGTCGTTCCTGAGGTCCCCGGGGCCTGGAGGAAGCACCCGGGCGCGAAAGAAAAATCTTCGAGGACATGACGACCACGCAGCGACGACGGCGACGACGGCGGCTGCGGCTGCGGCGGCGACGGCGAGGCGGCAGCGAGAGCGACGCCCCGAATGAATGCAGAGCGGCCAGGCGCCGAGAAGCGTCAGGCACCCGTGCCGGTGCGGAAGGCAGCGCCGACATCAGCGAACAGACCGCCGCACTCATCGCCGTCGTCCGCGTGGATGGCCAAGCCCCCGTCGACCTCCCAAGACGCGTCGCTGTCATCTCCCTGGACGCCTCCGAGGGAGGAGCCTCGGAGAGCGGCCGCGAACCCGTCCTGCTCCTCATCCGTGGCCTCAGACTCGCCGCCGCGGCAAGGTTGCTCTCCGGGGTCGCCGCCGCCGACAGGCAACCAGTCGCTCCTCCGAACCCTGCCGTAATGGTAGACGCCGGTCCTGGTCCGGAATCTGCTAGCCGCCACGTAGGCGTACCCCCTTTCGGGGGGGTACTTATGGTCGAAGAAGAGGGCGCCATGGTGCAGGGTCAGGCCCTGGGCACGACGTATAGTTGTGGCGTACCCGTATACGCAGGGTAGGAATGTGGCCCGGCCATGCCTGATCGGGTGGACCAGGACGCGACGCCCCCCCATGAGCTTGACCGTGAAGATGCCATGCGCCGGAGACAACACGTGCTCGATGACCCCCACCGCACCATTCACAAACCCTCTGGACTTGTCCTGATTGCGCGTCAATCTGAGAAGGACCCCCGGGACCAAGCATATCTGCACGTCGGCGACCTTCCTGTCGCCAGGCCAGGTGGCAGATTCGGGATCTAAGCCCAAGAGGAGCAACGCCTGGTGGCAGACATCTGCGGCCCCCTTGTTCGTCACGCTCAACCAGACGAAAGGCTCGCCAGCAGCAGCTTGCAGGCGTAGCCCAGCGGCGACGGCGTCCTGCAGGCTGCCGTCCCAGAGACGTCCAGCGAAGTACTCGCGAATGTCCATCTTTGCGGGCTGGCGTTCCCTGCACTTGCGCAAAAAATCCACGTGGGCGGGGCCCACGGCCCTGAAAACCGTGTCGAGGTGAATCTGATGCATGCGCCCCACCATGTCTCGCAAGACGCGGCCGCCAGACACAGGCGCCAATTGTTGGAAATCCCCAGCCAGAACGACATAAGGGGCGCGGCTCATCTCCTTGACCGCCATGAGCAAACGCAAGCCAACTGCATCATCGATTTGTGAACACTCATCGATGAAGAACACGTCGAACTGCCTCAAATACGTGGGCGGCTGATACTTGGTGATTGCATCCTCCTCCCGAATGATGCGCAATCCGCTGTGCAGGGTCTGCACTGTGATGCGGTCAGAATCCGGGAGCCGCTCCTTAAACGTAGACGCCAGGCTCCCCGTGGGCACCATGACGCACACGTTGAGACCATCGGCCGCACAGGTGGCAGCAGCATGTAGGAGAACCTCGGTCTTGCCGGTGCCGGGCGACCCACCAAGGTAAAGCCAACGCTGGCTCTCGTCGACGCCATTGGCGTCGCACCTCTCCCCACCTGCCTTGACAGCGCGAAGAAAAGCGAGTTGCTGGCCCCCCCACGTCCGTTGATTGAGGGCCCCGCCGAGGATGCCATCCCACTCGGCCTGCGCCGCGGCACGCCCGTCCGGGTCGGCGTCCTGAATGTGCGCCGTCAGCAAGAATGCAGCAGACAGCCTGTACCGTAGCGTATCCTTGCGGCGTTTCCTCCTCGGGGCCGATGCCTTGTGTATTCGGGGGCGCCCGCGCCGGCCTCCCGAGGCCAGGAAATCAAGGATCGAGCAAGGTGAGCACCGGAATTCCTGAAAGCAGTGAAGTGTGCATGGTAGTGCCAATGTTGGCCGTGCTCGGTGCTGGTGGGGTGGAGCAGAAGGAGGAGAAAAATAGGGAAGAGCAAGAAGGAAATGTTTGAGGACGGAGGACGGAAGAATGTCGCTTAGACGCACAAAGACAAACACACCCCAAGGAGGAACAAGTCCTTCCGAGAATCCTTGAGGCACCGATGCGTCATGTCCTGGACGACGCAACGCACGAGGTAATCGAATGCTGCCGGCCTGTCGTGGAACACACGGGTGGACTCCGACTCGTCGGGCAACGGCACGGGGAAAGCAGACGTGGCGTAGGTCTCCCCATCCATGCCATCCAAGAAGACTGTTGCGCACCCGCCCGCAGAGTAACGCAGTCGTTCCAAATGACGCATAACGCCGAGAAAATATCCGCCAGCGCTCCGTGAACACGGAAGGGAGCAAGGCCAGTGCATTTCGAACAGTTCCCTGAGAGCTCCAAAAACCTCCTTGATACTACTGGGGCCTCCGGGGGGGGTCCTTAAGAAATGTATCGCGTGGGCCGATGAAAGGCCCACGCGGGCCCAGGAAAGGCCGAAGACGGGCCAGGGGGATTCGAAGACGCCCCGCACGCCTCACGAGATCAAGTTTTTATTATTCCACATAACGCGCGTTATGTGGCTGGGTGGGTGGGTGGGGTCGCTGGCACATAACATAACACAGCCGCGCCCGGCCGCTCGAATGGCTGTATGCACACATTCTGATGCAGCAGCCTATGCGCGCACCACATCGCGCGTGTACACCACAGTGCATGGCGCATGGCAGTGATCACTAAACCACAGAAACTGCGTATACGACTGTACACGCGCCATACCATTTTTTGTCACACCCTTTGCTGCGCCCACAGCAGCACGTTCCGCGCGCACAACGCAGTCGCGCCTGGCCGCTCGAATGCTGATTGTGCTGGAAGGACTGCCCTTTGTTGCTATTGGTCATAGCACTCATGCAACGAAAGGACCTAGCAGCTGCGAGTGCTACACAGCGCCGCAATGCCCACGAACACCACGCATGCTGATGCAGCAACCTACGCGCGCACAACATCGTCAGCGTACGTCGCAACGCACGGGTGCACAACAGCGCCTGTGTATACAGCTGTCAACGTGCACACCACCTGTAGTACGCCAGCGAAAAAATCGTTTGCGACCCGACAGCCACGACGCGCCTATGTCAAGCGCTACAATAGTTTGCGGTCCGATCAACGCGACGTGCCCGTAAACGGCACAATGCTTTTGACGAGCGCAGCGTCTGTGAAAACCACAGCGCTTGTGAACACCAAAGCGCCTGTCAACGTAGCGCCTGCGAACGCCACAGCGCCCGTGAATGCCGCATCGCCTGTGCACGCGACATAACCAGAAAACGCCACAACCCGTGTGAACGCCACAACGCCTGTGAACACAGCGCGCGCGAGCACCGCAGAGCCTGGGGCCCGGCGGCAATGCGCACGCACTTACAGTACAAGTAGCAGTGGTAATAGCAGTGGTAGTAGTAGTAGTAGTAGTAGTAGTAGTAGTAGTAGTAGTAGTAGTAGTAGTAGTAGTAGTAGTAGTAGTAGTAGTAGTAGTAGTAGTAGTAGTAGTAGTAGTAGTAGTAGTAGTAGTAGTAGTAGTAGTAGTAGTAGTAGTAGTAGTAGTTCGTAGTAGTAGTAGTAGTAGTAGTAGTAG
>CAUYUJ010011214.1:25000-30000 GCA_963575745.1 Prorocentrum cordatum
CGGGGCCCAGGAGCCCCCCCCCCAAGGCCACCAGGAAGCCCCATGAGGCCTGCAGGAGGCCGAAGAACATCCTGGCGAAGGGCCCAACCAGATGCAGTCGTGAGTACCGTCGTTGCGGGTATCGATTTCGGTGGGTCTTCTCATGGGGCCACGAGGCGTGTGACGGGTTTGCCGAGAGGCGGGGCCGCCATGCAGGCGCCGCCATAAGGGCCTTAGATCGAACACCCGTTGGGGGCACGAAGCGTGAAAAGGGTATGCCGAAGTGGTTGGGGCGGCAGGCGGACCCTGCCACTGGCGCCTTCGGTGGAGCTCCCCATGTTGCCGCGAAGCTTGACAGGGGCGCGCCGAAATGTCGAAGTGCGGGCATGCGGGCCCTGGCACCGAAGCCCCCGAGGGAGCTCGCTTTGGGGCCACGACGCGCGTGGGGAAGATTGTGATGATGACGGCGATGGTGGTAATGCTGGTGGTGGTGATGATGATGATGATGATGACGGTGACGATGATGATGATGACGATGATGATGACGATGATGATGATGACGATCATGATGAGGGCGGCGACGACGACGACGACGAGGATGAGAATGGTGATTGAAAAACAAGGTAAAGACGCTCACACGCAGGATGTCGGCAGCAATGGGAACTGCCCCCTGAGCACAGGAGAAGTAACGCACCCCGCGACGACCCTAAACAGTCGTGCAGCCACAAACAGTCGGACACTATAGCGCAAGCAGCCGGCGCAAGCACTGACAGGGGACAGCGGGCCACTCTATGGGAGGGATACCATGATGGGATGATGATGACGGCGATGATGAGGATGATGATGATGGGAGGAGGGAGGAAGAGGATGGGGGGCAGTGGCGGTGTGGGCCGCAGGCCATCAAGATAGCTCATGTAAGCGTCGTGCATGGCATGGGCTGCTTTGCTGCCGATGCGCGCCCGCGGATCCCGAGAAGGCGCAACAACGCACAGCATATCCGAACGGAACGATCTCTCCATGTGGGACAGGTGCGCAAAGTGGGCGAACACTTCAGGGATGCAAGGTGCAGATTTGCACAGGATGCGATAGCACAGGCGCCACTGCCAACTGCCATCCTTTTTGGCGTACTCTCCCAATTGGAAATTCAAAGAATCAGATTCCTTCGTGACGTACCCGTCGACATACGGGAGCCACGCGCCATCGCCGGTCTGGCAGTCGACTGTCCCGCCGAACACCTTTTCTAAGAGAGAAACCAAACGGGATTCGTGGGGCTCACCCGTGCGCCCCTGCAAAGATCGCAAGTCGCAGCCCGTGTTCCCCGATGGCAGTGCCCACGGCGCCATATGGGCGTGGAGCGCGCCGCGCCCCTGGTATTCGAAGCGGATCACTGACGCGCGCACTTTCCCGAAGAAGAAGGAAGTGTGGAGTAACAAATGAACAGGCACCTTCAACAACACGTTGTATATATGGAGCACGAGCAACCCGGCGAAGTCTGTGACGCGCTGCACGTAACGCCCGAACACGCCCGCATGGATCGGGAATTTCCACTCCGCGGGGGCCACGGTAATAAATACGTTTGGTAGTGCAGCGTCGAAACGCTCCGTAAGCAGAGAAGTGCTGTAAGCAATGACATCTTCGCCAACGTCAGCGTGCATCTGGCGAACAACATCTGCCAGCACATCCTGTTCATTAGCCCAGAACCCAGACGAATGACTGCGGGAAGCAGTGACCGCGGCCACGTCGATACCCTTCTGCTGAGAGACCGCGATAGCAGCCATCGTAGAATTCGCCAAATGAATGTCGTAAAGCAGAAAAGCCAAATTGTGGTCCCGGCCGTAGACGCGTGCCATGCTTTGACACTTCCGGAGGAAGCTCGCGCCAATATTCGGGATCTGCGACATGGCAATGCGACCGGCCTCCCGGCAGCGGCGCTTGATGTCGGTGTCGCCGAAATCAGCGACGGGGTAGAAAGTGGGGAAAGCCGCAACTTCTATGCCGTAGCTGTGCAAAAGCAATTCAGCGGTTTGGATGTACCACCTCTGCTCATCGAGCGGCCGCTTGGACTGCGCCTCCCAAGCAGAGTGCTGCTTCTCCAAATATCGCTTGTACGTGGGATTGGAGTCGCACAACCACCGGAAAGCCGCGGCCGCGCGAGGCGACGGGTAATCCTTGTTGCGCATATCATGTCTGGTGTATTCGGCCCGCACAACGCTGCACTTTTTGTAATTCCAAACAGGTGCTTTGCCAATCTTGCCCGTCTCTTTCTTGACATCGCAAAAAATGCGCACGAGCCGCAACGAATCAACTTCCTCCCGGGCGAGGTCGTGCATGGGGACGCCGGCGCCGCCGACAGAGAAGAGTCCGGTGTTTGCATCGTACCGCGGCCAATCTTCTGGCTTTGGGATGACATAGATCTCGTCCGTATGAAACGTGCCCAAGTACTCGTGCGTCTGGGGGGCGCAACCTGCCGGGAACACGCCGTCGCCGGTCGAGCCGCAAGAATAACCCAAGGGCTGTGCGCCGGCTGCCCGCCTCCGGTCTTGCTCAGCGAGGAACCCCCCGCAGCACCCCCTGAACTCCTTGGACGCGCAAGACACCTCTGCGCGGTCGTGCTCGCCGACCGGCTGGTCTAAGCGAGATGCGGCCGCAAAGCCGTGGTTGACGCGGCGCCGCTGGCACTGACCGCAGAATCCGCCACCGCTTGCTGGCGCGGCACACGTGGTCGTCAGAGGAGATCGACCGTCGTCCGAATCCATCGGTAGTATCGCGGTGAAGGGCCCAGGAAGTCTCTCGGCGACGCCGCGGCTTTGTGCGATGTGGGAGCTCCTCGGAGGAATCCCATGCGACGGGAATGCGCCAGCCCAAACCCGCGACATCGCACCGCGGGGGCGGAAAAACGCGCCAGCGGAGCGGGATACCCAAGAGAGATACCGCATTCGAAATTGCAGGAGGCTCTCCGGGAAGATGTCAAGATATGCCGGCAGCACACCGTGTGCAGCATGCAAGAAATCTTGGTCGGCAGCACGCCGCCACTGGAGCATGACGCGGGCACGATGGAAGACCTCGCGTGCAACGGTAGCCGTCTCTGGGCACAGGCCATTGCGAGCTGCCGACCGTGTGGTGACCTCGTGGACATCAGCCTCTCCATCTTCTTGCATGATATGGTACGCTGCGCGCAACGATGGACTCGTCAAGGAACTGGGCTGCGCGTCAGGATGCCGGCCGGCCACCACAAAGACCCAACCGTCGTTATGTAACCACCTGGGGGCTGCCAGAATGGAAACGACAACAGCGGCCCCCCGTGCCCCGGGCCCTCGGGCCCAGAGTTCCCGGCATGTCCTTAGAAAGTCGCCTCGGGTGAAAACTCGCGCAAGTGGAAGAGGTCGAGAACTCCGGCGGCCCCGCCCCGAAAAGAAATGGCGCCCTCGCAATCAAAATGCAAATTCTTCCCACATCCTGGGGACAAGATCGCCCAAAAAGGGGGGGGGGGCATCGGACGGCAGCTGCGCCGTTGGGCCGTGTGCTGGACGAGACGCACGCCGAATCGGCAGCGCATCTCCTGCTCCAGCGGACTGTAGCCCGAGGCCCTGGCCGGAGCGGCGAGGTCAGGAACATCTCGAAGAACCGCCGCGAGCTCCGAGGTCACCGCCTCGGCGTGCACGGCGGCGCGCCCACTGCGCACTTCAAGGAGCCACGCCCGCGCGGTAATCTCCTCGACAATCCCGCGGCCCGCTACAGGCAGGCAGGACGTGAATCGTCGTCGTGTAGATCTACCCGGGTCGGGAAGTGAGTCGTTCGGGCCCCTCAGTTCTCGGTCGGGGGTGAGTCGTTCGGGGCCCTCGGTTCTCGCCGAGAGCCGAGGGGCCCGAACGACTCACCTCCAACCGAGAACCAAAGGGCCCGAACGAGTCACCTCCGACCGAGAACCGAGGGGCCCGAACGACACACCTCCGCTGGGTGAAGAGATGGACATCGGAAGTGCCACTCAGAAATTGCTGCAGTGTCTGTGGCATCATTTCGCATTCGTCGCCGCCGCCACCGCCGTCGTCGTCGTCGTCGCCGTCGCCCTCGTCGTCGCCGTCGTCGTCGTCGTCGTCGTCGTCGGCGGCATCGTCGCCCTGTCGTCCGGGCACGGGGGTAGGCGGCGGAAGGAGCCGCATGCGCGTGCATGGTCCCGTGCTTCTCCCTGAGGTGGGAAACCAGTTCGGATGCGCTCCTGAACCGGCGCCGGTCCGCCTGCTTACCGCGGGCGCGAGACGCACCACGGTTGACGGCGTCAAGTTCGGGCCCGAAGGCCCTGTCCAAAGCGTCGACCGTCCAACTTGCAGGTCCCGGCGGGCCGGCCGCGTCGGGGGCGCCCGGGACCTCAACCACCGAAGCGGTCTCGAAGTGCAGGCGGCGCCAATGGCGAAACACGGGATGATTATTTCCGCCCATTGCCAAACCGGCAGCTCTGGCGAAGGGGATGACGGCGGCCAGCGTGGACTCGGCCAAGAGCACCCTCAATTGGCGGCCGCGCGCCCGCTCCATGTCATCGGCAGAGCGCACGGCGGCCAGAACTGATTTGTACTCGGCCAACCACTGGCGGACGGCGGGTTGAGACGGCGCGTGTCCGCCGCAGAACACCCCGTGCGATGCGTCGAAACGAAAATCAGACGGGGACCGACAAGGTGGGCGCCGCTGCGTTCCATGCCAGAACATGTCCTCTAAACAGCGCCTGGCGTCAGCGTGGATGCCAGAGTCCCCGCGGGGCCCGGCGGCCCCGGACGATGAGCCGCCGCCACAATTGGAAGGCTGCGGGGGACAGGGCCGCTCATCCGGATGCGGGGGGGGAACTATGTCGGCGCCCTGCGCAGCCCCAGCCGACGCCACGGTTTTCCGCCTCTTCCGTCGCTGCCCCCCATCACCCCCAAATGTCGGCATGCGAAGTTCGAGCACGCATAAAACAAGGACCACCTGCCACGGCGCGCAATCCGCACTGACCGTAAAGATGAACGCTGCCGAAAAGATCGGGCAATACC
>CAUYUJ010011214.1:37500-181042 GCA_963575745.1 Prorocentrum cordatum
GCCGGCCGCGGAGGCGGCGGCAGCGACGACGACAACGAAAAAGGCGACGACGACGACGACGAAGACGAACGCGACGGCGGCGACGACGGCGGCGGCGGTGACGGTGACAGCGGCGGCGGCGGCGAAGGCGACGGCGACGACGACCGCGACGGCGACGACGGCGGCGGCGGCGGGGCGGCGACGGCGACGGCGACGGCGGCGGCGGCGGCGGCGGCGACGACGACGACGACGACGACGACGGCCACGACGGCAAGGACGACGACGACGAAAATTGGCCACGCGAGCAGCGACGGCGCATTGCAGAGGGCACTCTCTGAAACCACCGATGTACAAATGAAACAAGACACTGTAGGGATATACCGACCACCGCGTTTCTGATCCGAGCACGCGTGCTTTTGACAGTCACGCTTCCCAGAGAATTCGGCACCGACAAGCAGGCCGCGCCACCGACGATTCCCAGAAAAGTCGGCCTCGGCACACGGACGACGCCGACGGGGCCACGTTTCAGCAACCAGGGGAGCAATCGAACCGCCGAGGCGGAATCCAAAGGCCCGGACATCTTGCCGAAGTCCAGAACCAGCAAGTGAGGCAGCAGCCAGCGACGGCGCATTGCAGAGGGCACTCTCTGAAACCACCGATGTACAAATGAAACAAAACACTGTAGGGATATACCGACCACCGCGTTTCTGATCCGAACACGCGTGCTTTTGACAGTCACGCTTCCCGAAGAATTCGGCACCGACAAGCAGGCCGCGCCACCGACGATTCCCAGAAAAGTCGGCCTCGGCACGCGGACGACGCCGACGGGGCCACGTTTCAGCAACCGGGAGAGCAATCGAACCGCCGAGGCGGAATCCAGAGGCCCGGACATCTTGCCGAAGTCCAGAACCTGCAAGTGAGGCAGCAGCGCGTCGATCTCCTGATAAGAGAGACTGAGCACGCGCCGCCACCCAACGCCCACCAGCGCTGGCTGGACAAGCCCCAGGCGCGCACGGCCCCCTCGGTCGGTCCGAGAGCCGACGCGCGCCGAGACCCGGCCAACACCGACCAGCGGAGCATTGGTGGTGGAAATGCGTCCCCAACCCCAGCCAGCCTCCAGCAGCTTCGTCTTGACTCCGGCGTCGAGGACGGCCCCCACTTCCGGGCTCTTCAACTGCGTCACGGCCTCCGGACTGTACTAAAATTCGGGTGTCGCTAGAGGCGCCCCTGGCACTGGGTCTCCCCTGGAGTCCCAGGGGGCCCCCCACGGCGCCCAGGGCCAGAGACACCTGTGGCAATTTTCGAAGCGCGCACCCGGGCTTGTTAAAGGTGCCCGCGGCTGCTGGTGGACGGACAAAATTTTCATACCAACCCACGTTCGAAGCAGTGCAACCGAGGCACCCAGAGTTGGAACGATTCGGCACATCGCGAATAGGTGAACGACTGCTGGAGGACAGACGACACGTTAATAAAAAGGAC
The DNA here is from genome assembly GCA_963575745.1 of Prorocentrum cordatum. Lineage (NCBI taxonomy): Eukaryota > Dinophyceae > Prorocentrales > Prorocentraceae > Prorocentrum > Prorocentrum cordatum. Next base: position 38,959 of record CAUYUJ010011214.1, read on the forward strand.
TAGATTGTCGAGAGAACCGCCGGCGAGCCTGGAAGGAACTACTGCAAAACCCGTTCACGCGTAGCCCGCCCCCCACTTGCGGTACGAGCAAGCCTGCGCGAGGACCTGGCAGGTCCGGGAGAGCGCCGCGCCCTGCCGCACCGGGCACTCGTCCATCAACTCGCTCTTGTAGTCCTGCATTCCGGGAGAGCAAGGTCGAGGACGTGGGGCGGGTGGGTGGTAGAGGCAGGACAAATGGCTCCTTGCCCTTCGTCGCGGCCCCCATCTGGTCGTACAGCTGCTTCAGGTTCAGCCGGAACCTGCGGGCGACAGGGAGCGAATTGGCCGAGCTTGTCGTGGCGTCGAACCGTTCCCGCGTCGGCGCCGATCCGCGATCGACTCCGACGCAAGGGCGGTTCGACGCCCCGAGAGTACGCTGGCGACGCACGAAGGCGCATTACGAATTACCCAGAGAACGCGGCGCTGGAGCCCAGCGGGGTGAAGCTCAGGCTCGGGAGCAGGTCCCAAGGCGCCAAGAAACGGCGTTTCTTGGCGGCTTGGGACGGGTCGTCCACCTGGGGTGGGACGGGGGAGTGTGCGCGTGCGTGCATATGTGCGTGTGTGTGTGTGTGTGTGTGTGTGCGTGTGTGTGTGTGTGTGTGTGTGTGTGTGTGTGGTGTGTGTGTGTGTGTGTGGTGTGTGGTGTGTGTGTTGTGGTGTGTGTGTGTGTGTGTGTGTGCGTGCGTGCGTGCGTGTGTGTATGTGTGTGTGTGTGTGTGGGGTTGTGTGTGTGTGTGTGTGTGTGTGTGTGTGTGTGTGGTGTGTGTGTGTGTGTGTGTGTGTGTGTGTGGGAGGGGGGGGGGGGGCGCGTGTGTGTGTGTGTGTGTGGTGTGTGCGTGTGTGTGTGTGTGTGTGTGTGTGTGTGTGTGTGTGTGGTGTGTGTGGGGCGGGGGCGGGCGCGGGCGGGGCGGGAGGGCGGGCGGGGCGGGGCGGGCGGGCGGGTGGGTGGGTGGGTGGGTGGGTGGGTGGGTGGGTGGGTGCGTGCGTGCGTGCGTGCGTGTGTGTGTGTGTGTCTGTGTGTGCGTGTGCGTGTGCGTGTGTGTGTGTGCGCGTGCGCGTGGGATGGGTGGGTAAGTGAGGGCGCCCCAAAGTCCCTTGTAGTGGTCAGTCCTCAGAAGAGAATATGAAAGAGTCCAGACTCGCGAACCCCACGGGAACTATCACCGAGGGCGCTGAAACACAACCCAGGCACAGTGGCGGGATGGGCCGAAAGCAGTCCGGGTAAGCAAAGCAACCACAATTGGCAACCCAGCCACCGCGCCGGTTGCAAGGGAGCGCTTGTTGTCGCCAGCCGCGGCCGCCGCCAGGCCCGGCAAGCCGCTGACGCCCTCGAAAAGCGACATCCCGAGCCGGCCGCGGGAGGCAGGGCGGGCGAGGCGGGGCTCACTCGAGGGAGGCTGGGGGACCGCTAGAGCGTCGCGGCCGCAGAATGCAAGGTGAGCGACCGGGGAGCCCTGGGTCTTGGCGACCGCGGGGTGCACGGCGAACGAGGCGACATCTCAGGGATACTCTGGGACCGACGGGACCTGATGGCCGCCGGATCCAGAGCAGGGAAGGGGAGGATGCAGGCCACAGGAGGCGGACGATCAACGAGACAATACAATGCGAAGAGGATGGGGCGTATGAGCACAGACGAAGAGGTAGAAGAGACAGAGAAGAATGAGGAGGAGGACGAGCAGCAACAGCAACAGGAGGAGGAGGAGGAAGAAGAGGACCAGGAGGTTGGGAGTCGGATTATGTGGAGGATAGGGGGCAAAGGAGAAGGACGCCCAGGTGAGAGCGCAATTGAAAGCACCAGCGATGGAGCCCAGAGCGCAGCATGCCATAGCACTACAGAGCGTAGCATGCCATAGCATGGCGTAGAAAACCACTGCAGAGCGTAGCATGTCATAGCGGGTTGTGGCATTGCGTAGTGAGGCATCGAAGCAAACACGACAACGTCGACAAAAAAACGACGACCGCAGGGTGCAGGGCGAACGAAGCCAGATTCCAGGGATACTGAAAACCAACGGGGTCCCTATACTCGCTGTCGGGGTACACGGCTGGCGAAACAAGAGGAGGCGGAGGAAGAAAAGGATCAGGAGGTTGGGGGGGATCAGGAGGAACAAGAAAGAGGTGGAAAGGGATCAGGGGGGTCGGAAACGGATTATGTGTAAGATAGGCCGCAAAGGGGAAAGGCGCTAAGGCGAGAGCACAATTGAAAGCACCAGCGATGGAGCCCAGAGCGTAGCATGCCATAGCACTGCAGAGCGTAGCATGCCATAGCATGGCGCAGAAGAGCAATGCTGAGCGTAGTATGTCATAGCATGGGACGCGGGACGCATGCGCTGCAGCGGCAGCACGATCTGGAACGACCAGAGGGGATACTGAAAACCAACGGGGTCCCTATACTCGCTGTCGGGGTACACGGCTGGCGAAACAAGAGGAGGCGGAGGAAGAAAAGGATCAGGAGGTTGGGGGGGATCAGGAGGAACAAGAAAGAGGTGGAAAGGGATCAGGGGGGTCGGAAGCGGATTATGTGTAAGATAGGCCGCAAAGGGGAAAGGCGCTAAGGCGAGAGCACAATTGAAAGCACCAGCGATGGAGCCCAGAGCGTAGCATGCCATAGCACTGCGAGCGTAGCATGTCATAGCATGGCGCAGAAGAACAATGCTGAGCGTAGTATGTCATAGCATGGGACGCGGGACGCATGCGCTGCAGCGGCAGCACGATCTGGAACGACCAGAGGCGCAGAAATGGGACCGACGCTGCAGCGGGAGCGACATGTTGAAGAGCCGAAGAGTGCCGTAGTGCCAAGAAAACAATACGGCAGCACGATTTGGAATGAGCAGAGGCGCAGACATGGGACCAACGCTGCAGCGGGAGCACCATTGTTGAAGAGCCGAAGAACGCCACTGGAGCGGAGCATATCATAGCATGGGGCCGGGGACCGTTGCACTGCAGCGGCAGCACGATTTGGAACGACCAGCGGCGCGGAAAATAGGACGAACGCTGCAGCGGGAGCAACATTCTGAAGGACCGGAAAGACTCGGATTTTCAAAAACATAGATGAAAACCAAACTCCCGGGAATCCTGTGCGGAAAAGGACGCCGCCCAAAAGGGGGGGGGGGCTTTCTGCGGCCCCAAAAATCAACGAATCGACACCGGATGTGTAATCACCTCCAATGTTTTTGCCGGGGATCATTTTCTAGATTTGGGGCTTCTTAAAAAGGATCGAAAACGTCGGCGCTGCAGCGGGAGCACGTTTTGGAACAACGAGAGGCGCAGAAATTGGGCCAGCGCTGCAGCGGGAGCACGATTCGGAACGAGCGGGAGCGCGGAAATGAGGCCAGCGCTGCAGCGGGAACACGATTCGGAAGGAGCGGGAGCCCGAAAATTAGGCCAGCGCCTCAGCGAGAGCAGCATTTTAGAAAAAAAAACACAAGCGAAAACCCAACTCCGGGGAATCCTGTGTGTAAAAAAACAGTACGCGGGGGGGTGCCGAATATCTTCCGGACGCCATCAGGGGAAGTGGGAGAGTAGTATTCATATTGTGTAATTGTGGAGGGGTTCCAGCCGGGGGGGGGATTTTCGGAGAGGGGGACCCCCGCGCTCTGGAGGAAAAGGGCGGCAATTTTCCACAGTAAAGCGGCGGTGGATCACGCTCTCTCAGACCTTAGGGTGTCGACTTTCAGTCCAAATCGCGACGTCGGAGCTATGGGTCGTCCCAGTCCTCCCGCTGCTGCTGCTGCTGATCCTTCCTCCCCCTCCTCCTTCTTCGGCGGCGCGTTCAGGGGCGTGGGGCGAGGGGGGCGGCCATATGAGAAGGCGCAGAGAGCTTCTCAGAAGGCATGGGGGCTTCTCAGGAGGGCCTGGGGGCTTCTGAGAGGGCTTTTTCAGAATCCCGTAATGCCTGTGAGAAGCTTCCTGCGTTCTTAGAAGGCCCACCGTCTTCGAAGAAGGCCGCCCACCTCGCGCCATCTCCTTGTGGGCGCCGCGAACCGACGGCATCATCGATGAGGGCGCTCGGGCCTCCGCCCTGGGACGCCTCCAGATGATCGTTCGGGGGGTCCGGTGGCCAGGTCAGCAGAGCTCTCAGGCACCGCGTGCGGAGGAGAGCGACGGAAGGTGATGGCACGGGGGACGGAGAGATCCTACCGCCGGGAATCTGTCCACAGCCACCGGTCAGGAGGCGTGTTTCCGAGAATCTCGCGGCAGCGTTGGGTTTATGTATGCACCCCAGCCGCTTTGGGGGTGCCGATGGGGGGGCATGGCCATGGCCCTGGTAGCGCGTTTGCAAGTCGGTGGACATAGGACAACTCCCAGTTGCGGGCCCCCTCCTCCTGCTGCTGCTCATCTTTCTGTTCATCCTTTAGGTATCATTGTTCTCATGCTCATTGTTCTTCTAATAGTTGCTGCTTTTCTTCGTCATCTGCTGAGCGGTCGAAGAGTGTCGCGGGACACTGTGCCGTTGCAGACTTTTCTTTTTTGGGCACGGCTGACCTCCTCCTTCTCCTCTTCCTCATCCTTCCTCCGCGGGCAACCAGTATGACCGCCTTGGCCAATTGTCGACTGTCGCGTAAACGAAGCCCAGGTGTCGAGTGCAGCACTGTTTCGGCAAAGACCTCGCGGGCCCCGAACCGAATCGAACCTGCTTCTTCTGACCTCCCTTTCCCTGTCCTATCCCTTTCCTTTTTTCCTTCCCCCCCATCTCCCTTTCTCCTAACCTGCTCCTCCTGCACCTCCTGCCCCTCCTTCCCCTTGCCTTTCCTTCTTCTCTCCCGCTCCACCCCCAACCTCAAACGCCAGCGAGCTGTAGGTCACCACGCGGCGCGGCCCCATCCGACACTTGCAAGTTGCAACCGCAACCGCCTCCGCTCCCACGCTCCTTCGCCCTCCGCTCTGTCCCTCCCCCCATCTGCAGTGGCAGCACGCCGAGGAGGTTCAGGACCCTCGTTAATCGTTCGCTCGTCCGCTCCGCATCGGTGTGTGTGTGTCTCTCTCTCTCTCTCTTTCTCTCTCTAGTCTCGGTTCGAGGGTCCAATACTCACAGTTCAGCCAGGACGCGAAACATCCCGCGCCCTTCGGCGAGGTGAGACCGTAACCGTGCCACTTGTACGGGACCGATTCGTGCTACATCCCTCTCAATACGCGCGCGCGCCATGGCTCCCAAGGGCCCTCGCTGTACGTGTTCAGTTCCAGAACAACTCAAGCAACCAGATAAGGACCGCCGGAAGGTCACTTTACCAGGCAGCAGCCTGTCCCGAAAAGGAAATTTGCGTCGCCGCGCTCTGGGAGAGTGGCGGCGTCGACGAGCAGTCGCTGCATACAACGAGATGGCGCACACGCATCTAACCGAATTCGACATCGCATACCAGCAATATCGTTCCAACCGGCATAAACTGAAGGACGAACTGATGAAGCTGCGTGAGAAACCACAGATCAGCTACACCATGCTGCGCTACATACACCCTGACACAAAACGGGGTCCAGCCGTGATCCACCAAGGTCCACTGCCCGCCCGATGTTCACCAGGGTATCGACACCGCCCCTCTCATCAGCCTCGATGCGCACGGTTAGGGTGCGCCCATCACCTTAGCGCCCACCCCGGCCGAGGACGGGACGTCAGACGCCAGCAGCATCTCACTACACACAGCAGAAGAAAGGAACCACCTCCTGCAACACATCCGCTCGCAGGACAAACCCCTTGTCCTAGCTGTCCTTGACCCCGCCAACACCGATTATCCAGGAAAGGAAATCCGAATTACAGTGTTCCGTAGGACGGCCAAGACTACCAGGCCCACGCTAGGCCACACCCAGGGAACGGTATACCAACTGGGACGCAGTGGGCCCCGCGGACAACGTGATGAGGACTCGCGGAACCACCTGCGCAACGGATGCCATCGCCGCTGTGCCTTCCCTCCAAGAGCTCTTCACATCGCAGTTTTCAGGAGCAGTGAGGCACGGCCCATACCAGGGCCAAGGATCGGCACACAAGGCCACCAATCGCGACCACTCACGAAACAAATCGATGGCGATTTCACCAGCGCCTTCGCAACCATCTTCAACTCCCACTTCCGCATGGTCCCTATCCAAGCAAGAGTCCATGATGCTACTAGGACGCCGTGGCGCCGTGACGTGCAAACGGGGACTCACCGCCACGCTTGGTATCGGGCCAGCTGACTTCCCGACAGCGTTCTGTGCCTTGGGGCAGGGAGGCATCCAGTTTGACATCAGCAACCACGGCACGAAAGGACCTGCACCAAACGAGTACGCTACTGCGTGGTACCAGGACGGTCACCAGGCCACGCTCCACGAGAGCCGCCCTGCATCTCAACGGCTGACCGCGCCCTCGGAGCCGTCTTCGCTGACAAAAAAAATTGGATTCCGAGTTTAACCGAACGCGGAAGAAGCGAAAACCGCGACCATCGAACTCCGAGGATAAGACGTGGCACTAGCTAGCGCCAAGTACAGCGTCGCATGCATCGAGCCCCGAAGAGCCATTGAGACTCCGATTGCCGAGGTCCTCGCATCCCTCTCAGTTCCAGCGCGCGGGGTGGGACAAGGCGATGCGGGGTAACGTTGCCATTGTCAGAGCAGCAGCGGCCCGCCCAGCGCCGCCGTGCACGTGCAGGGCTCAACTATTCCGTGGGCCATCGCGCAGGTGGAAGCTATTGCGAAGATGGAACCACTAGAGCCACCGATAGCAGAGATTGCCCCGCCAGAGGCCATCATGGCGGACCCTCCCCCGCGGGGGTCGCCACTGGGCGGCCCAGGCGCTGCCGCTGCGCCGACCTTCCAAGACAGGGCGGCCGCCGGGCCGCACCCCCAAGCACTGCTATGTGGGGCGCCATCGCGCCGGAGAAGCAGTGACGCCGCCGCGCCGCGAACGGAGCGCGCCGGCGCTCCGTCGGCGTCGCCGGGCGCACCGCCGACCTTCGCGCGAGAGGGTGGTCCACATCCAAAACGGCACTGGTGGGTCGAGAAGGAGTGCGTGAATTCGCGGTTTCCGATGATGTCACCCAGCTCGAGGGCGCCGGCGCTCCACCTGACCCCCCAGATTCGCTGGGCTGCAAAGAAGATTCAGACGTGGCGTTGTTGTCGCAACCAAGAGTCCAGGGCATCTCTGGCCAGGCCGACGCCGCCCGCTTCTGCCGCCTGGAAGCAGACCGGCAGAGACTGGCTGACACGGTGCGCCAGCCCGAAAACACAGTCACCAGCGCGGCTACGAGCCAGGCCACAGTGGATCAACGCTGCCAACAGGTCGAGCAAGGTGTCGCGGCCCAATGCGAGCTTGCAAGCCTCAGCGCGAACTTGAGAACCTTCATGGCCCGGGCGGCGCCGTTCGTAGCGCCGGCACAGGCCCCGGCAGCGCTGCGCAGCGCCAACGCCCCCGCCCCCGCTCCGAACCAGCTGGGGCCCCGGGGCCCCAGAGCGCTGGCGCCAGCGCGGGGGGCGCGCGGGCGCGGCGGGGGGAGCTCGAGGTGGGGGGGCGCGCATGCGGCCTCGGGCCATGCCGCTGCGCCGCTCGCGCCCCGAACTGCCGACAGCCCCGTTTTTGGGGGGCTTCGATGGGCTCTCTTCGTCCCGCCGACGTAGTGATATCCGAAGGGATTTTGCTTTCTTACGCGTGCGTTTTCAGGGGCCGAGGGCGCGAGGTCGCCGTGGGACACGTCTGGTTTCTTCTTTCTGTTTGTCCTTGTCCTATTCGTCGGGGGGATGCTGGCCAACCTTGCTTGCCGAGGCCCGTGCAGCTTCGGCGCGGGCGAAAGACGGCCTCCGCAGCACTTGGCCCGGAGAGGCTCTTGCCGCCCAGCGCGCGCCCGCGGTTGCGCTCTCCGCGCTTCCGCCGCCGCGCGCCTCGGACCCGTGAGGGTGGCCGCCCGCTCTCGGATTTTCGCGTGGAGCCTCGCCTTAAGTGGGCGAGGGGCGCCAGTTCTGAAGCCTGGCCGACTTGCGACCGAGCGCCTTCGCGGAGCGACGCAACGGGCGCCGTCGGATTTTCTTTTCCGCCGTTGCAGTCGACTTGCAGCCTTCTGCCGCTGCGCCTGTGGGGGCCAGTTCGCACGATACTCCAGACCTGGAAGGAGGAATACATCGACCGCGTCATGGAAGAGATCCAGCACCACAGCTGCGCGCCGCTGCACCGACCCGCGCGGGGCGACGACGCGCCGCCCGAACCTTTGTCTAACGGAATGTCAAAACACGCAGCTCATTCGGACTCACGAGCGCATGACCTTCTACGGGCCGGCCAACTGAGGTCGACCCATCTACTTGGTCAACTAGATCGGGGCTGGCCACGTCGGCCGCCTCGGCTACTTCGGCCGCGCGGTGGCTCGACATGATAGTGCGCGCCCGCAACAAAGGCGCGACCTGCGATGTCACCGCCGCCCCCGCCAGGGGCACCGGCGGACGTCGGCATCCCGACTCCGCCGCCGGGTGAGAGGGCCGCGACGTGCGCGCCAGCCCCGCAACCCCCGCCAGGGGGGCGACGTTGGAAGACGACCTTCATGTGTGAAACGTCTGGCGACAATTCATTGGAGGCTCCCGCGTGGCCATCAAGCCCACCGGGGTTAGACGGCGCCCCGCCAAGCGAACCCGACAGTCAAGGGCACGCAGCGCATCTGCCCCAGCGCGCGCAGCATGACGACGGCGAACAGTGGCACCAATGCGGCCGTATCCTTTACCGCCCAGAGGCGCGGCCGAATCATGCCAGTGCCATCGAGCTGTCGGAAAGGGCCGCGCAGCTCAGACCAGAAACAAGCCACTGCCATTACGATAGCGCCACAGGCAAAATAATAGTCTCGGCCGTCACCTGGGCCCTCGCCGCGGCGGCAGGGGCGCTGCAACCCGCGGGGCCCGACGCCGGCAGACGGCGACCGGCAGCGACGTCAGCCGGCGGAATCGACCAAGATAGTGGCGCGACGATGACGGGCACCGAAGGCGCGTGCCAATGCTGCGTGGCCCTCGTCACGCTGCTGGACTTCCTCTTCAAGGCAGGTGCGCGCAGGGGCCTCCGCCACTTCCGCTATTGGGCCCAGGAAGCAGCGGCGGCCAGCGGCGCAGTCGAAGGCCGCCAGGCCTAACGCGCGGTCCACTGGCCACCGGGCCGCGCGAACGAGTCGCTGCCGCCGGCGGACAGGCGCCGCGGGCAACACCGGCAGCTTGCGCCATCCACAGCCAAGCAGAGATGTGGCAGAGCCTCCTTGCCGTCTGCGCCGCATTCGCGGCGGCCTCCGACGGTGCTGCGATGATCCGCCAGGACGTAGTGTTACCCCTGTCTACAAGGACTTCTGCACGCAGGACGGCTCAGTCGAAGCGACCTACGCCAACAGCCCTATCCCGTGGACCGAGCCCCATTGAGCCAGCGCCGACGACGTAGAGGGCAACCCACGCAATAGGTAATGCTACCCCGCGTGAGCTCTCCCGGGTCAAAACCTGGACCGCCGCGACTTGGTCTGGATTCGCGTCTACGCCCGCCAGCACTGGGAGGTAATTTGTTCCTGCGCATAGGTCCCTGGGTGAGGGCTCTTGCCAGGGCCGGCGCAGTGCCCGCGGAACTCGCCGCGCCCCTCGTCGCGCGCAAGACAGCGAACGTGAACCTCTCCATGGCCGCGATCAACGACGTCTGCGGGATGCTACGGCCCTCGTGAAGGGCGGTTGCGGCCAGAGGTCACAGACAGCGTAGCCAGACGCGCAGCCGCAGCCGCGGCCGCGGCCCACGCCTAGGCCGACGAGACACCCGCCCAGCCGGACGCGCAGCGCCGCAGACAAGGGCGAATCCATGGTTAACCCGTGCAGCCACGCAGCGACAGGAAGCGCTACTGGAGCCTACCTGTGACAACAGCTGCGTCTGGTGAAATGAGAACCAATCGTCCTAGCACTCTTGCCACCAGCGCCACCGCTCTACTAGCCGTTAGACGGTGAACAAGGCACCAACCAGGGACCGCCGAGCCCCGCGGCCCCCAGCTCGCATCCACGACGCAGTCGCACAGCGAGGATGGGCCAGGGCCCAACAGGCAAGCGGGGCCAACGAGTTCCATCAGTCGGTTCTGCGCAACCAGGCAGCAGCAGCGGGCGCGAGAGACCGCAGCCCACGCCATCGACAAAGGGCCAGCGGAACAACGTGGACCCGATAAGGCGCTGTCACCTCTGGAGCTGCCCTTTCCGCGGGCCACGTGGAATGTGGCAGAAGCATATGAATGCGCCTACGCGCGCGGCCTGTTTGTCCACGCTGTCCGCGTCGAGTACATCGACCGCATGCGACAGCAGGGGCGGGCGTTGCTACCAGGCCCCAGGATGGAGGCAACGGGTGCGAAAGCACCAGGCCGCATCTACGCCAGCGCACCCCCTGTGCATGCGACAAACTATTGCAGCGCTGCAGTCAACCGCCTGCTTCGAACGCAACAAGGCGCCCATGGCATCAAGCCTCGTCGCCATCTACGCATGAGACCCGCGCCAGTGGGTTCTGGCAACTCCATGGCTTCAGTCCTGCACGTCAATGGTCATTGCCATCCAGCCAAGCTTCTCCATCGGAGGGCCATCCACGGTAGCTCAAGGACGGGTGGGGTATCGGAGACCGCGCGCAGGTCATGATCAGTCCAGGAGTCGCTGATCCGCGCATCATCTATATCGCCGGGACCATGGACTGACCCACGTCAACCCACGTCTACCCACGTCTACCCATGGATCATCTATATTGCCGAGGTGCCCCAGGGACTGACCAACGTGTACCCAGAGCGGCCCACAGGCATGGTGCTCCGTGGCCCGCAGGCTGCCCGCGCGTGGCTGCACAGGCAGGGGCAGACGGCTATGTCCCACAGAGGCATTCTCCAAGGCGAAACAGCACCAGGCCTTGAACAGCATGGCATTAGTCCTCTGGCGATTAGCCTCGACGCCACGCAACAGCGCCAACTGATGCCATAGACCATCAGTCCGACCGCCAGCCGTGAGCCAAGTAATTCTAGCCCACAGCATCATCGCTGAGCGTCTAGAACCGCGGTCACCAGGGTAGAGAAGAAGGCCCCAAGCGAACCAGCACGAGGGCTATCGCGGGTTCCCTCTGACCCTGCCCCATGCAGACTCACGCCAGAGCTGGCCCTGGGCGCCATCGACAAGAGACTTGTTCAGAAGGCGCGCCACCGCGCGCAGGCGCAACACGACAGTTTTCCAAGCCATGGTGGAGCAGGCCCCGCGGACCACCAGGGCCGCGCGACCGCGCCCCAGCCACAGCGCTACCGCGCCCGCGCCCCTCGCAGCCTACCCTGGCCGGCACAAAGGAGCACCGGCAGCCGCGCGTGATGCCGGTCCGCCCGCCCGCCAGGGCACCTGATCCCCCCCCCCTTCCGCAGCTGGATGAACAACAGCTGGGCGGGGGGTGCGCGCCATCTCAGACAGGGGCGGTGCAGGGATGGTGGAAGATACCATCAGCTCACACACGAGCAGCAGCCAGGAGGTTGACGCGGACCTGCTGCTGGACGAGTAACAGCTGGACCCGGCCGCGCACGCATATCACGTGACGCACTGATACACTCGTGATGTATTAGGCCAATCATTTGCAGCAGGATGGCTCTTGTACGACACGCCAGACAGACGCCGAACTCAGGGCGGCCCGTGCTTACCTTGGGGCGTTATCACGCAGGGCCACCGCGCGAAACCACATTAACCTTGCAAGCGGAGGGCCCTGGCCAAAGACAACGACATCCACATGTCAAGATGCTACAACGCGGCGCGCCCTGATGGACCTGGATAGGTGCATGCCCAGGACTCTGGCCGCGCGAGCTGCCGGATCAGATGGTCTGCCCCGCGCGGGCCATCGACGCATCCGTGCGCAGCTGGCGACCTGACGTGCCATGGCGACAGGGCCCAGGACGACGGCCCCCTACCAGAGAGATGCGTATGCACCCAACCCAAACGCGCCTTCAATGCATAACTGTTCTGTGCAAAGCAGCTCCAACGCGCCCAGGACAGCGATCAGCGCACCCCGCCGCAATGCGCACGATGTGGACAGAGGCGGCATAGACAAGCATTCGGGCGGCCCACTAAACAACGCGGAGGCGACCCGTGGAACCGATGAGTGCGTTCAGGCGCTTTGTTCGGCAATGAAAGGCCTGCCTCGCGCGGCGTCAACGGCCGCGACATCGGCGCGGCTCTCGACGCGCATAACATTGAAAGCCCAGCTGCTGACGACCCACAATTGGGACACCCAGCGATGGCCCACGCCCGCATTGCCAGCCAGTAGCCACTTTCACCATCTGACGCAGAATTCAACGAGCAGGTGCCATCCGCGCGTTGCCACCAGGAAGGGCCAAGGCGAGCGGGCCGCCTGGCCTCCTCGCCCAGCCGCAGGTTCACGCCGTCCCGCGCCGAGGACCATCCTCCAGACTGCCAATCGCTCTCCAGCAAGCCTTAGACAGGCAGCCAGACGGACCAGATGACCCCATAAAGCAGCCCGCCAGGGCTCCGCGGAGGGTCACCCTCATGGGCGCACCACCATGCAGCCCAGATAGGCAGCTTTTCACAGCATCAGGCCACGTTCTTTCATTCAGGAGGCGCTGGCAAGCAACCGCGGCATCAGCAAGAGGAAGGTCGGGAGAGATTGGCGACGCGCTCTGGCGGGCGTAACCGAAGCGTAAAGGAGCACGGTCAAGGCCAGAATTGCCATGGATCTTTTCGCAGCGCGGAGTTTTTCAGGAATCTCCAAACCGATGGGCCGACGTCGAGCTGTAATGGGTGAACCAAACGCTGCACACCGAATCGCTTATATTTGACGTCTTCTCAGGGGCATTAAAATTAGCCTGGCGAAGGACCCAACCATATGCAGTTGTGAATGCCGCAATTGGGCTGGGGTGGTGGCGGACCCATGGGGCGGTTGCCCCTGGGGACCTTCCGGTGGAGCTCCCTATGGGGCACGAAGCGCTGTACTGGGTGGGGTGAGACCGCGGGTCAAGCAAGGGCTGTGCTGCTGGTGGCGGACGCATGCGAGCGGCTGCCACTGGGACCTTCGGGTGGAAGCTTCCCTATGGGGCCACGAAACGCTTTACTGGGTGGGTGAAACGCAGGCAGGGAGCAAGGGCTGTGCAGGGTGGTGGCGGACGCATGCGGGCGGTGCCGCTGGGACCTTTGGTGGAGCTCCCTAAAGGGCTACGAAGCGCTGTTCTGGGTGGGTGAAGCGCAGGGAACAAAGGCTGTGCTGGGTGGTGGCGGACGCAAGCGGGCAGTGCCACTGGGACCTTTGGTGGAGCCCCCTATGGGGCCACGAAGCGTGCGGGGGGTGTGCCACAATGGGGTGTGGAACCGCATGCCAGCGCAGCCACTGGGGCTTTCGGTGGAGCTCCCTATGGAGCCACGAAGCGTGTGAGGGGTGTGCCGAAATGGGGGGGTGGAACCGCATGCGAGCGCAGCCACTGCGGCGTTCGGTGGAGCTCCCTATGGGGCCACGAGACGTGTGAAGGGCGTGCCGAAAAAGGGGGTGGAACCGCATGCGAGCGCAGCCACTGGGGCCTTCTGTGGAGCTCTCTATAGGGCCACGAACCGTGTGAGGGGTGTGCCGAAATGGGGGGGGAACCACATGCGAGCGCAGCCACTGGGGCGTTCGGTGGAGCTCCCCATGGAGCCACCCACGAAGCGTGTGAGGGGTGTGCCGAAATGACGGGTGGAACCGCATGCGAGCGCAGCCACTGGAGCGTTCGGTGGAGCTCCCTATGGGGCCACGAAGCGTGTGAGGGGTGTGCCAGAATGGGGGGTGGAACCGTATGCGAGCGCAGCCGCTGGGGCCTTCGGTGGAGCTCCCTATGGGGCCACGAAACGTGTGAGGGGTGTGCCAGAATGGAGGGTGGAACCGCATGCGAGCGCAGCCACTGGGGCCTTCGGTGGAGCTCTCTATGGGGCCACGAAACGTGTGAGGGGTATGCCAGAATTGGGGGTGGAACCGCATGCGAGCGCAGCCACTGGGGGCTTCGGTGGAGCTCCCCATGGAGCCACCCACGAAGCGTGTGTGATTGGGGCTGTGCACGACAAATAGGGGGGAGTGTCTGACACCGCTTATGCGAGCGCAGCCACTGGGGCCTTCGGTGGAGCTCCCTATGGGGCCACGAAACGTGTGAGGGGTGTGCCAGAATGGGGGGTGGAACCGCCTGCGAGCGCAGCCACTGGGGCCTTCGGTGGAGCTCCCTATGGGGCCACGAAACGTGTGAGGGGTGTGCCAGAATGGTGGGTGGAACCGCATGCGGGCGCAGCCACTGGGGCCTTCGGTGGAGCTCCCTATGGGGCCACGAAACGTGTGAGGGGTGTGCCAGAATTGGGGGTGGAACCGCATGCGGGCGCAGCCACTGGGGCCTTCGGTGGAGCTCCCTATGGGGCCACGAAACGTGTGAGGGGTGTGCCAGAATGGGGGGGGAACCGCATGCGGGCGCAGCCACTGGGGCCTTCGGTGGAGCTCCCTATGGGGCCACGAAACGTGTGAGGGGTGTGCCAGAATGGGGGGTGGAACCGCATGCGGGCGCAGCCACTGGGGCCTTCGGTGGAGCTCCCTATGGGGCCACGAAACGTGGGAGGGGTGTGCCAGACAGGGTGTGGGAGGGGAAGGGGGGGGAGGAGGAGGGAGGGGGGGGATGGGGGGAGGGGGGGGGGGGCGGAGATGGTGGGAGGGGGCGGGGGGCGCCTGGGGGACGGCAATGGGGGGGGCGGGAAGGAGGCGGGGGGCGGTCGGCGGGGGGGGGGGGGGGGGGCGGTGGGAGAGGGGGGGGGGCGGGGCCTGGGGGGGCAGGGGGGGCGAGGGAGGCCGGGGTCCGGACTGCGGGGGTGGCGAATGGCGCGCGGAGGGGGAGGGGAGGGGTTGGGGGGGCGGAGGGTGTGGTAGGGGGGGGCGGGAAGGGAGAGGGGGGGGCGGGGGCACCGGGGGTGGGGGGCGGGCGGCGGGGGGGGGGCGTGGAGGGGGGGGGGGGCGCGGCCGTGAACTGAGGGGGGTTGGGAGTCGAGGTGGGGGGTGGGGAGGGTGGAGCGGGGAGAGGAACGCGGGGCACCGTCTCTTCAAAACGAGGACCCAACACCACAGGATGGTTGGGGAAAAAAGGCTCTAAGGTGAATCCGGAATCTGGAGTTTGGAATCCGGAATCCGGAATCCGGAATCCGGGAAACCGGATTCCGGAATCTGGAATCCGGGAATCCGGAATCCGGAATCCGGAATCCGGGAATCCGGCATTCGGGAATCCGGAATTCGGAATCCGGGAAACTGGATTCTGGAATCCGGAATCCGGGAATCCAGAATCCGGAATCCGGGAATCCGGAATCCGGGAATCCAGAATCCGGAATCCAGAATCTGGAATCCGGGGATCGGGAATCCTATTATTTGGGAATCCATCCGGAATTCGGAATTCGGAATTCGGAATTCGGAATCCGGAATCCGGAATCCGGGAATCGGGAATCCTTGTAGCTGGGAATCCGGAATCCGGGAATCCGGAATCCGGAATCCTGAATCCTGAATCCGGAATCCGGAATCCGGAATCGTGGAATTTTGGAATCCTGGAATCCGGAATCCCGAATCCGGAATTTTGGAATACACAATCAGGGGATTTGGAACTGGGGGAATCGATTCTCGCCAATTCGGATCTCGGAATCAGAAAACCGGGATCCGCAATTCGGAATCTTTAACCTGGGGCGGGGAATTTGGCGACCCACAACGCGGGAGGTAGAAATTGGGAATTCGGATTTCAGATTTGGATTCCAAGAGTTTGGGTGTCAAGGGTAGGTTCTTAGGGTGTTCGGGTGAATAGGGTGTTCGGGTTGAGAGTGTTGTGGTAGGGCTAGAGAGGTAAGGTTAGTGTTACGCGGTTATGGTTAGGGTGTTAGGAAATGAGTGCTCAGGTTCGTGTCTTACGGTTCGGGTGTGCGGGTTAGGCTGGGGGCGTTATGGCCCGTGTAAAAGGGTATGGCTCGGGTTCGGTGGTTACGGTTAGGTGGTTAGGGTTAAGGTTAGGGTGTTCCGTTTGGGGTTCGGGTGTTCGGGTTGGTGTCTTACGTAGGGTTAGGGTTAGGGCTGGGGGGATAAGGGTTAGGGTGTAAAGGGTTAGGGTGTTAGGGTAAAGGGTATACCGGGTTAGGGTGTTGGTGTAATGTGTTAGGGTTAGGGTGTTAGAGTCAGGTTGTTTTTGTTTTGGGTGTTGGTGTTAGGTTTTACGGCTAGGGCTAGGGTTAGTGTTAGCGCCCCCCCCCCCCAGCCCCCCACCCCACCCCCCCCGTTAGGTTAGGGTGGGGGGGTTCGGGTCTTTTCTTGTTTCATAGTTTGCTGTGTTCCCTCGATTTTTTATATTCTTTTTTTTTTCTTTTACATTACTTATTCCTCTATTTCATTATCTTTGGCCGATCTACGTTTCTCTCCTTTTCGGATTTGTGATAGTATCTTTTCTTATCTCGAACGTAACATTCTCCTTTCTTCTAATACCCAGTGCTCACTACCTTAGGTCAGGATTAGGGTGTTCGGGTTTGTTTAGGGTGTTAGGGTCAGTGAGTTGGGGTTCCGCCGAGGGTTACGGGGGTCAGGCTTAGTGTGCTTG
Organism: Prorocentrum cordatum; assembly: GCA_963575745.1. Classification (NCBI taxonomy): domain Eukaryota; class Dinophyceae; order Prorocentrales; family Prorocentraceae; genus Prorocentrum; species Prorocentrum cordatum. The sequence goes on from CAUYUJ010011214.1 coordinate 55,530, forward strand.
TTAGGGACAGGGTGTTCGGGTTAGGGTGTTTGGGGCTTGCGGGTGAGAGTTAGGATTTGTGTGTTAAGTTTGTTAGGGTTAGGGTGTGAGGGTTTGGATGATAGGGTTACGATGTTAGGGTTTGGGTGTTAGTGGCAGGGTTTGGGTGTCAGGGTTACGGCGTTCGGGATAGGCTTAGGGTTTGAGGGTTTGGGTGTGGGTGGTGGTGTGAGAGTGTCAGGGCTAAGGGTTCGGGGCAAGGCTTAGGAGGTCAGGTTCTTCGGGTGAGGTGTTAGCGTTAGGATGTTATGGTTAGGGTGTCGGGGCCAGGCGAATCCTGCCAGACATTTTGACATATTGGTTTCGCACGGCCCACCCCGCATGGCGGGAGCGGCTGGATTCCCGCTACTGGGCCGATGGCACTCTCCTGGGGCTCTTGGGGTCGTCCTGCGAGGCTTTGGGGCTCTCTTGCGGTGTCTTGGGGCTTCCGCGGGTCTCGTGGGCTCTCTTCGGATGATCTTGGGAAGGGCCTGGGGTGTTGGGCGCAGGGTCCGAGTGCGCCGGGGACGCGTCCGAGCAGAGTTAACAAATCCTCTGCGTGAGTCCAAAAATCAGATTTGCAAAGGAATGTTTCTTGCAAGCGGCGCTTGTTGTCAGCGTGAGGCGGCGCTCGTTTCCAGCGTGATCGTGCCCACGTGGGATAGTAGCATGAGGGGGAGAAGGAGGAGTTGGAGGAGGAGGAGGAGGAGGCGGAGGAGGAGGAGGAGGAGGAGGACTAGGGGGAGGAGGAGGAGGGGTACTTGAACGAGTGAGCTAGGCGCCGCTACCTGGTGGATCCGTTTCTCCTGCTTCACTCTCCCTCTCGTCTGCGCTCCTCCCTTTTCTTTTTCCGCCTTCCCCTCCATTCTTTCCCCGCTTGGGGCTTCGGTAATGCTCAGCCAAAATGGCTACCGTGCGCCATGTTTTCTCCTCTCACTTCCATCTCATCTCTTCTCACTTCGGTCATTCTCTAGCTTTCCATTTCTATTCCTCAGTTCCTTGCTTGCTCTCTTCCTTCTTTCCTTGATTTGTTAACTTTGTGCTAAAACGGGTACGGCGCGCTCAGCAGTTATCCTGCTCTCTCTCTCTCTCTCTCTTCCTTATGCTTCTCGGAGTCCCCCTCGCACTCTTTCCCGCGCTCTCAGGCTGTCTTAGGGCTCTCTTGGGCTGTACCGTGTTTTTCCTGGATGCTTATAATGGGCTGTCTTGGGGGAATCTTGGGCAGGCTCTGGAGTGACCAGCGCAGGGACCGAGGGCGCCAGGGACGTGTCCGAAACCCGAGTGAAATGCCAAACGCTTCGTTTTCGAACTGTTTAGCATTTCACGAGGGTTTTCCAAGTGGTCTGTGGCCGTGGCGGGAGTTTGGTGGGCGGTGTCTGAAGGCGCTGGGGCGACGCTCGGTTGATATGCCAGGGGGGGGCTGGGAAACTCTTGGGGCGATGTTTGGGAGTCTTGGACTCTGGGAGTCTGGGGGTCCGGACTCTGGGAGTCCGGGGGTCCGGGAATCCGGGAATCCGGAATCCGGAATCCAGAATGCGGGACCTGGGTTTCCAGGAGTCCAGAATCCGTGAAACCTGACTCCGGATGCCAGGAATCTGGGAATCAGGACTTCGGATTCCGGAATCCGGGAATCCGGAGATCCAGATTTTGGAATCCGGAATCCGGAATCCGGAATCCGGGAAACCCGGAAGAAACCCGGAATCCGGAATCCGGCATCCGGGAAACCGGATTCTGGAATTTGGAATCCGGGAATCCGGAATCGGGAATCCGGAATCCGGGAATCCGAAATCCGGAATCCGGAATCCGGAATCCGGCATCCGGGAAACCGGATTTTGGAATCCGGAATCCGGGAATCCGGGATCCGGCAGCCGGGAATCCGGGATCCGGGAATCGGAAATCCGGAATCCGGGATCCAGGAATCCGGAATCCGGGAATGCGGAATCCGGAACCGGAATCCAGGAATCCGGAATCACGTTAGAGCCTGTTTTCTTATTCCTCAGGGGGGGAGAACGGCCTCGGAATATTCAAGCTCTTCGGCCCCATCGCCGTCGCTTGTCTGCGCCCCGCAGTTCGAGGTATACCTGCCAACTATTCTTACAACGGGCCTATTTGGCTCAGTTTCGCTCCGCCTGTTTTGTGGTACTTCAGTGTCCAGCGCAGATGGGGCGCGTCGAGGGCGCGGAGCACAGTCATGAAGGCGACGGCAGGGAGTGCCATGGCAATTGACACGGCTAGCGCACGGCCGCTACCGGGTGGATGCAGCGCGGCGAGCCCCAGCGACGGCACAGAAATGCCTCCATGTGAAGGGGGCGCACGTACCGCGAGAGCCAAGCCACCGCAAACCGACGAGGCTCGGCAGGCCATTGTCATTCTCACCTCCCGACTTGACAGAGAAAACAGATACCATCAGGTCCCGAACGACATCCCGACCGAGCTCACCGACGCCCCGTGCTGACCTGTCACGTTCGCGTCCCCGCCGACATCTTCGCGCGGATCACTGGCCCCAGATGCTATGCGTCGGAGGGGTGCGCCTCGTCCTCGGACTCTCAGCCGCCGTCGCCCGCCGCGCGACCTCGGGGGGGCGACGCGGGAAAGAGGCCTGGAACGACCTGGTTCAGGGGGCACCGACGGGCGCGCGTGCACACGCGCACGGGCTGACGCCGCCAAAGCCGCCGCGGATGACCACGCGAAGCAGACGTACAGCCATGAAGGCATCCTATGTAAGGCCGCCTCAATGCAGGCGCGCTCACAGGCTGACGCCGCATGCGAAGCAGCGCCGGCTCGAGCTAGGGCCGAGCCGCCCCCCTCGGGGGGCCCATCCAGATTGGGCTGCTCTGGGCCACAGGCGCCCCCTGCCCTGCTTGTCAGGGCGGGGCGGTCGCCCCCATGAGGAGCGAAGCCAGCCAGGGGCTTCATAGGGCAGAGCCGATGGTGGTGCCACCAGGCGCCCTGCCAGGGTTCGGTGGGCAGGACGAGGCTCACCAGGTCCCCGAAGCTGCATGGCGCGAACAAGCCGGTGCACCTGACGCCAGTCAGGTCTACATGCCCAGCGAAGCGCCCAGCTTCGCGGCCCAGGCCAGCAGCGCAAGGTTCGCGAGCGATGCTGGCGGTGCGACCTCTGCCAGCACCGCGGCCGCAGCATGAGCGCAGTTCTCTGGGGCAGGCATCTCGAGTGACCCAGCAGGACCATTGGCGGCTACTGCGGGCCCGATGACCAGGGAAGGGCCGCCCCTCCCGCCCGCCCCAGAGAGGAAAGGGGCCGCGCCGCCCGTCCTCCAAGCATTTGACGATCCACCAGGATCCGAGGCACCAATGGCGCCGGCCGGCCCGCCGCAGGGCCGCCGCGACGAGAGCCCCGACATCGAGCCGGCGGGGGGCTGCCGCGCCAGCAACCCGAAGGCCAGGAACGGTGATGACGAGGACCCTAGCTGCGCTGAGACTGAGGCCGCGGCGGCGACGGCCGCGGGCACTGAGCGGCGCGCGATTGGCGCTGCGCTCGCGCGTGACTACGCGGCCGCGCGCGCCGCCGCCGCTGGGGGGGCGGGGGCCGCCGCCGCCGCCGCCGCCAGCGCCACCGCCGTGCTGTTCAATCCCTCCCATCCCGCTCCCTCGCGCAGAAGTGGAAGATAGGGGCGTTTTTTTTGTTTTGTGTGTAATTATGGTTCGCCCCCCCTGGCGCTAATTTCGCGCCCCTCTTGCGACTCGTCTCGACCGCCCTGTGGGGCCCTTTCGGACCTCGGACAGTGCCCTGACAAGCCCCGCTGGCGCTGCTGCAACGCTAAGAACGACCCCAGTTCGACGGGCGGACATGGGCCCCAGGTTGCGAGTCGTCGGCGGAAATTGCGCAGCGGTATTGATCTCTGATCTTTTATCTGAACTCCTCAAGTTCGGGCCCTGCTCACAGGGCGTCTAAACTCCCGTGCCTCTGAGCACAAGCGAGGGGGCGCTAGAGCCGAGACGGTAGCAGGAAAAATACACATGTCAAACTACACATTCAATCACAAACTGAAACCAAGCAACAATATGGAATATGGAAACAAATATGAAACATCTGCCACCTTGCTGGACTCACTCACTCATGCTCAGGCTTGCTCACCCTCGGAATTGCACGGATAAGGGTCCTCCAAGCTGAGCATCCTTGAGTCCGCCTCCTCGTCTGAACTGTACTCGGTCATGGCCTCATATGGCGGGAAGTCTGGGCACGCAGCTGCACTGATGTGAGCCATTGTCCCGCCTGGCGTTTTGAGGATGCCCGCTCCCACGTGCTCGAACGGCTGGATTCCAGCGGCCTTCCTCTTCCGTGCACTCTGGTACTTCTCGTCGTAGACCAGCTTCCAGCGATGCCCGTTGTTGAAATACATTCGCAGCTGGCCTGGCTCGTGTCCCTTCGTCAGCGAGTTGGCGAGTTGGGCATCCCCATGTACCCAGAGCATCCAGTTGTTCGCCGCCTGCGTCCCCTCCTTCAGGGTCATGGCCTCCACGTCGGTCCGCTTCTCCTTGCCCCGGAAGGTGTAGACCGTCGTCTGCAGCTTGTCGTACAGGCCCTTTGAATCCACAACCACTGCTCCTGGCAGTCTGCGTTGAATCCCCTCGGGCTTCCTCCAGTCGATGTTGTTGCCCAGGATCTCTAGCCACTGCAACTTGATGCCAAACAGCTCGTCCTCAGCATCCACGGCGGAGCGTGTCTCACATGCCACGGAACTGCGGCAACCACGATCGATCTTCCCGGACTTCCAGGATATGAGGCTCACGTCCGCCTCGTCTCCCCTGAGGATCCTCAAAGGTGCCAGCCCCGCCACTAGGCCCTTCGTGGACTTTCCGTCGGGACGGTTGGCCTCGGAGGAGTCGGACCACTCCACTGGCACCAGCACCTGTGCCTGAGAGTGGCTGTGTATCACCACGGGTAGATCAGCACATTCACGGACACGATCGACCAGGCGGTTGGTCTCGTTGATGGTCTGCACGGTGGACGATGGTATGGTGCTGAGCAGAAGGCTCGTGTCGGCCGAGTGCATGGGGCCTGACTGCTCGGATCTCCACCCGATGGCCCCTAAGATAGCCCTCAGCTGGCCCTTCTCCTTGTCGGTGGTCGGCATGTCCTTGGCCTTCTTGCGCTCCGGGGTGAGGTACGCCTTCTCGATGGTCTTCACATACTCGCTCTGGTCCATGCGGAAGCTCCTGTCGGGCTGCTGCTTGATCCGCACCCCCGTCTGCATGAACTCCTCCGACTCCCAGGCTTTCCACTTGAAGCGCTTCTCAATCTGTTCCCGGGCGGTGATCCACCGGGGGTCTGCGTCGTTGCCACCGAGCAGGAAGTCGCCCACGTGCGACCCCGCAATGGCTATGATGTCCATGTCCCCCTTCGCCGCGATCAGGTCCCCGAGCACCTCTGGGTTCGTGAAGTCCTTCAGCGCCTCCTTGGTGAAGCCGTTATCCCTGCCGTGGCCGTCACCGTAGAGCACCCACACGCAGGGGTCCATCTTCATCTGGGTCCAGCCGAACTCCTCCAGTGCCTCGCTCACGGTCATGAACCACTCGATCGCTGCTTCCACGAGCCCGTAGACCGCCTTCCTGAGCTGCATCGCAACGCCCTCGGGCATCCCCAGCGCCGCCGCGAGCTCCTTCACAGGCATCACGAACAGGTCATGCTGGATCTCTCTGTTCTGCGTGAAAGCCCCCGTCACGTCCGCTTTGTAGCCTTTGAAGCCCAACCACGCCATCGTCTGCAGCACCAGGTGCCTCGAAGTTCTCGTCATGGTTGGGGCGGTGGTCGGACGGTGCTCGTACTCGGGGTCCATATAACCCAGGACCACAATCCTCGCCTTCGGCTTCTTCGTGCCCGTGTTCTCGTCCACCTTCCACTCGAGGATCCACCTCATGCGCATGATGTCCTCGGGAGGCGGAGTCACGCCTGGTGGGAGCGTCTCCAGCACCGAAGACACAATGTAGTTGTTCACCTCCGTGGCCTTTGCCTGGCCGAACTTCGCCACCTCGTCCGGGGTCAACGTTCTTTCCGAGATCTCGCGCTTGCCCTTTCGCAGCTGGCTCGCCATGTAGGTACTCATGTGCCGCGTGGCCTGCCTGAGCGGCTTCCCCTCCAGGGGAACCTCAACGGAGACCTCCAGTGACGTGCCCTGACGAGCCCAAAAGGCCCGGGCGTCTGGAGTGGACTTCGCCATGAGGGCCATGTTCTCCTTCATCTGTTCCTCCGCCAGGGCTGCTCGAGACGCTCGGACTTGGTCGGCTGTTCCTCCTGGGTGGTATCCTTTCTTGAGTATTTTCTTCCGCACTGGTGGTGTTGAACTGCCCCTTGAGGCCTGGCTTCCTCCTGTGGCTTGTCCTGTGCGGGCCTTCTTCAGTGGAGGGGCTGGTTCAGGTAGTCCCTCCCAGGTCAAGAACTCCATGTCGTCCTCGGTGGGGTCGTGGCCCGTGAAGTCCAGGTATTCGTGCTTCATCGTCTGGTTCATGAAGGTGTGGACTGTCCAGGGCGTGTCTTTGCCTCCCATCAACTCTGCTTAGGCGATCTCCCGTGAGGAGGCCGCCCGGATCTGGCAGAGGTCCACCTTGATGATACGCCCGGCTCGTACAAGCCACACCACGGATCCTGCACGCCCAGGGTGTAGGGCTCGTCCTTCGCCAAGGTCCCCGTCCACCGGCCGCGCCGTCTCTGTGGCCAGGACCCTCGCGAGCCCTTTGAATCGGCCCTTGGCTTCACCCTTCTCCTTCCGGAAGTAGCGCACCCACGTGCCTGGCACCACGGACTTCACCGCCTGATTCTTCGCGTTCTCTGCCCTGCTGATGCGTCGCATGTAGACTTGCCTCAGGTACTCCTGCTCGGCAGCATACATCCTGGTGTAGTTCTCCCCGAACTCCTTGTCGACCCTCTGGGCCTCCACGTAGGGCAGCTCGTCGAAGTCGCTCTCAAAGAAGTGTCCGTCCAGGTCTGGTGCTCGCCCGAGGGCATGTTGAAGGGGTGAGTGTCCTCGAACATCTTCTCGTGAGTTCCCAGCTGCGGTCGCTCTGGCCAGGGCTTCCTCCGTCGTCATCTCGGGGTTCTCCGTCACCAACTTGTCCATGGTCCCCTTGGTGGCCTGGATGGCCTCCTCGGCGAGGGAGATGTGCCAATGGGCCTGGCCAGGTATGGGTTCGTACGCGATGGAGTCGAAATCAAAGTACTCAGCCGCCTGCTTGGACATCCAGGAGCCCTCGGGGTCCACCACCCTCTGTGGCTTGCCGAAGTAGGGCATCCAGCGCTCCTCATAGAACTGCTTGAGGTCGGCCCACACGGGATTCCTGTGCCGGTCCTCGCCAACCATGTGGTACAGTAGCTTGCTGACGCGCACCCGGCAGTTCTCGTCTATGATCAGGGAGATCTTGGACTTAACCTTCGTCTGCGGGTGCTCCCATTCAAACTGGTCCGCCTGGATGTGCTTCCACTTCGGCGGGATGGCTTCTAAGCTGACCGGCGGATGTGTGGGCTTGAACTTGTGCGCCTCCTCGCAAGCGTCACAGTGGAAGTCCTCAGCCACCTGTAGCACCTGTGGGCTGGCGCCCTTCCTCCGAAGTGCGTTCAGCATGGAGGCCTTCGAGCTGTGACCTGAGCCACGGTGGATTGAGGTGAGCCACCTCATGATCTGCTGGTACTCCTTCGAGCTCAAGTCTGAGTTCATCTTTGTCTCCTCTTGGTTGGCTGCCATCGCCTGGTCGGTCGCCTCCCCGGGCTCCACCACGCACCTCATGAACTCGTGGTAGTCGGGCGCGGCCTCCTCGGTCATCGCGCGCACAGCTCGTCTGGCAAACTCGTCCGGGTAATAGCTGGTGGCCGCTGTCAGACTGCCTCCTGTGAGCTCCCCATGTCGGTGATCTCCTGGGCATTCCAGGGACATCCGGGCTGCCATCTTTGGAGACGTCGTAGCGATAAGCCACTCCTTTAACAGCGGCAGGCCCTTCCCGTCCTTCACGCCGAGCTGGCAGCCTGCCACCTTCACCACCGTCATGGAGCAGTCCTCCACCATCTTCCTGATCATCGTGTGGCCCCAGCCCTCGCACTTGATGGGCCACTCCCAGTGTACATGCTTGCCTTGAGCCACCTGGTCATACACCAACTGCACCGCGCCCTTGTACTCCTTGATGGCCTGCAACCTGCGCTTCCTGGTGGCCTCCGCCCTGATAGGGTTGGAGCCGTTGAAGCCGAGGGTGAGGGTAGACAGGGGGCCGCACCTCGTACTGATCCACAGGTGGTCTGGTTCAGCCTCATCACGTGCCTCCCGAGCCCTCTGGTTGCCGCCAGGTGCCCCCAGCTTGAAACCATTCCACGCACTGATGCGGCATACAGCGTCCTCGCCGAACTTCTCCGCCATCTTAGTGCTCAGGATGGACGTCGGGCTGCACGCGACCTCCATCAACTTGGTACTGCCGTGGGCCATCAGCGCCTCGTAGTCCTCAACGTGGCCGTTCTCCTGGATGCACTTGGCAAGCCAGCGCTGCTTCCTGGGGTCCAGCTCCTTCGTGCAATTCAAACCTCTGCCAGACCACTCGGACTGGAACCCACTTGTACGAAGCTCCCGGCGTTGGAACTGGCTGAGCTCGCCTGGCCCTCCAGCTGGCCGATCCTCTGGTTGAGCTGGTTCAGCGCCGTCAGCATCTGCTCCTGGACCAAGCGGTTGGACTCCTTCTCCTCCTTCTGCACCTTGATCGCAGCCTCGAACTTCTCCTGCTCCTCGATCTCGTCCTCCATGATCGCGTCTACCGTTCTCCTGCGGGATGACCTCGCGCCCCCTCGAGCCTTGTCCGGCTCTCTCGGGACCTCCTTCGGATCCCTGGTCACCCCGGCCTTCTTCTTGTCGATGATCTCCTGCTCGTTGAGCCATGAGGCAAACCGGGCCAGCTCCCAGCTGCTCTCCTGGTTCGCCTCTTTCTGGCACCAGGCTGCGTAGGATGGGTACTGGCTCCGAACCTGCTGGTAGGTCATGGCTCCGTGCTTCCCGAAGCCCATGTAGTCGGTCGGCTCCGGGGTATGCTTCATGAGGATGGCCTTGCGGATCGAGAGCTTGAGTGACGGATTCGTCATGCCCTGTGTCACGTGGGCGCCTACCTCCTCTGCCTTCGCCAAGAGCTGGGACTTCTTCATCGAGCTGAGACCCTTCATGGACATCTGCACTGGCGTCTCGTCCTTCGGAAACATGTGCTCCTTGAGGACCTGCTTCAGCTCGTCCACGCCCCAGGCCGGACTGCACGGTAGGCCAAGCTCCTGAAGTAAGTGCAGCACCTCCGCTTTGTAGAGGCCCTGTACTGCACTGCGAGACGTTGGCATCTGGAGTGGTCGTACCGCACGAGCATGCGATCCTGGCGCAGGTGAGCTGGACCGCCCCGCGGATGATGTTACCCCAGCGCATCTCTTTGCTGACATCGACGGCCTTCGGCCTGGAATATGGAATATATGGAAGATCTGGTGGATCTGGAACTGCGGGTGGCTGGATGCCGTCGGTCGCTGTCGACTCGGGTGAACTTGCCTGGCTCGAGCCCGAACGGCTATGGATCTGCAGCGGGACCCCCTGGTTCACCTGGGATGCCCGGTTCAGCTGGAACTGAGACTGGACACTGGGACGGTCGCTGCCTTCAACTGCGGGACCCTTCTGAGGCTGTGGCCCACTGTTGTGATGAATGCTGCGGGCTTGGCCACACGACTGGCCTCTGCACGCACCTGCTGAACCAACTGGAGACGCATCGGTGACAATGCTGTGATCGGATTGAGATGGATACATGTAGCGCTGCAACTGCTCAGCCCGGTCATCCGAGCTGCTGTCCGGCCCCTGGCACACTGCGGCCACGGGCTGGCGGTCCCACTCACGCATGCTTTCGCAGATGGTCTTGAAGTTCCGCAGCTGGCTCTGGTCCTTGACGCGCTGCTCCAGCAAGTCGTCGACCAGGCTCAGGTAGTAGTGGCCTCCGTCAGGTGACTCCTCCAGCTGCACGGGGATGTCCGGTGCGAGCCTCACGAACACGGCCACCCCAGTCTCACAATCCACGACGGCCCCGAGCTTCTTCAGCACCTTCTTGGACACCAGGATCGGGACATCCTTCGAGAAACCGTTGATGGCGATGTCGCCTTCCACGCCCGCGCCCGTGATGCCGAACTTCACCTGTCCGTAGGCGCGCTCCTTCTCGCCATTCCCGAAGCTGTAGACTGGCCTGTAGTCCAGGTTCACGTCCAGCAGCCTGGTGTCGCCATGCTTCTCCAAGTTCTTGCGGGCCACGATGTCCAGGGCGCGCTCACCACCCATGGCGTCCGTGCACCCTAAGTCGACGATGCCCTGGCCCTCGAGGATGGCCTGGTCCGCAAACATCGCCTCGCACTCCGACTCCCGGGGCTCCTGCTCGGCGACCAGCGAGGCCACGAGGTTGAACTTCAGCTCCTTCCTGCACTCTGCCACCTTCGCGCTCGCGTCTGGCGTGCCTGCAGCTCCCGGCCGTAGACGTGGGTCATGACGGTCCGGGCAATCCTGAGCCCAGTGGGGTCCTCCACACTTCGCGCACTTCTTCTGCCCCTTGTTTGGTGGCAAGATCTTGCCTTTGCCTCCTACCTGGGGAGGAAGTGGTCGGCGTGATCCCGCTGGGGACCCCTTGCCTGACCCCTTCGGCGCTGGCCGACCTCCCCTGTAGAAGCCCCTGCTCAGCCTGCTGTCTGCCTGAGCTTCACGAGCCTGGCGGAGGGTACGCTGGGCGGTGTGGATCGCCGCGAGCGCCTCCGCCTCCTCCTGCTGAGCCGCCAAGTAGCTCTCGATGTCGTCATCGTTCGCCTCCTCTGGGCCTGGTTCTTCCTCCTGCCACTCGCTGTTCTCCATGTCGGCTGCGAAGCTGCTCGCATCTGGTGCCTCATCTCCGTCAAGCCATGTGCGATCATCTTCTCCGAGCTGGGCCGTGTACGCCTTCGGGAACCGTGAGTGCCCATCACGCTCCGCCAGGTCATCGTCCTCCCAGCTCGAGATCAGCTTCTCCCGGATGGTGTTGACCTCCAGCGAGCCGCCGGTTGCCGTCATGATGGCCGCCCGCTCGCGCGAGTCGAGCCCCGACCTCACGAGCATCAGCCAGCCCAGGACCAGGCTCGGGAACACTTCTGGCATGTCCCCGAGCTCCTCCTCGGCGTCCGCATCCTGGTCAGCAGCACTCCAGAGGTGTGAGTCCTCTTTCTCATCGTCTGGCAGGCCGTCCGTGTACTCCCATGTCCATTCGCTACCCTCGAATGGCCAGCCACGTTCGACCTCGACCCAGCGGTATGGTCGCCCTGTCCACTTCCATGCTGGAGCGACCTGGACCGGGACTGTGTGTCCCAGCGCGCGTGCCAGCGCGCGTCTGAGGTACTGGTACCCTGTCTCGAAGCGGTCCGTCCACTGCTGCATTGGCTCGAGCTTGCGGCGCTTCGTCTTGATCAAGAATGTCTCGAGCTCCTGGCCTACGTCTGGCACGGCTTGTCGAGAGCATCTGCGCTCTAGCCACGCCAGGAGCCGCTCCACGCCATCTGGTCTGGAGAGCCACCCAGCCTTGCAGCGCTCGACCGCGATCTCGGCCCGGCCCGTGAGCTTCGCCTCCAGCCGCGGGCCGCACAGGTACCGGTCCTCCCTCTTGGTGCCCTCCTGGTACTGGAGGGCCTTCCGCCTGTATGTCCGCCAAGTCTTGGGATCCCCATCCCAGCTTGGCACCTTGCCTCGATGATCCTCGGTCATCGTAGTTCCTCTCCGTGTCAACCACGTGCTCCTGCTACCATGCGAGTCGTCGGCGGAAATTGCGCAGCGGTATTGATCTCTGATCTTTTATCTGAACTCCTCAAGTTCGGGCCCTGCTCACAGGGCGTCTAAACTCCCGTGCCTCTGAGCACAAGCGAGGGGGCGCTTGAGCCGAGACGGTAGCAGGAAAATACACATGTCAAACTACACATTCAATCACAAACTGAAACCAAGCAACAATATGGAATATGGAAACAAATATGAAACATCTGCCACCCTGCTGGACTCACTCACTCATGCTCAGGCTTGCTCACCCTCGGAATTGTACAGGTGGCCCGCGTGGTCAGTGCTAACGTAGCCCGTCTCGATGCTAAACGGAACGTCCTCGCCTAACTGCGGGACCACTATAGCGCCTCCATCGATGCGTTTCAGCCGACAAGACGCCCCGCTGCGCCATGCCATGCCGTCGACGCAAGCATCCGATCACCTGGCAGCAGGGCCCGGAGGCCCGCGCGAGGGCGACGCCCCAAGGGCGATTACGTTCTCCGCAAGGGGCGGGGCGGATGGGGCCGACCGCAGAGCGCGAGCGACCGCTGCCAAATGCGGCGGGGCACGCATCGTAGCCCAAGGGGCCCTCGTGGACACCGCCACAGATGACCCCGCAGTTCCGCCGCTCCTCGCACCCAATTCGGGGCCATCAGAAAAATCCGTTTTGGGAAGGAGGTCATCATGGGCCCTTGCATTCAATTTCTTTATTGTATTCTGCGTGCGAGATCAGAGTGTTCATTGGCTCCGCGGCCCGGAGGGATCAGGGCCCCTAAGCTGAGCAAAATGGGCGCGGGGAAGACAGACAGCGAGGTGGTTGTGTTTCTGGCCGGCCTGGCATTTTGCCCCGTGTCGGCGCCCCTTTTCCTCCGCGCCCGTCCGCGCGTTCTCTGTCCTGGCGGCTCTTCGTTTTTTTTTTTGGGGGGGGGGTGCTGTGTGGGGCTGCCTGGCGCGACGTTCCCCAGCGGCTTGTTGCCGCGAGGTGGCGGCGGCTGCGGCGACGCACCTCGCCTGGGAACCGCCGTGCTTGCTGGGTCCGCGGTCAGCGCCAGGTCGGGGTGCGCGGCGGGCGCAGCGGCAGTGGCCCGTGGACATCCCGCTCGCGGAGCACATCCCCATGAACAACGCGCCATGCGTGCAGCGCAGGGGGGGGGGGGGGGGGGGGGCGGACCATTCACCCTTCCCACCATCATAGGGGGATTTGAAGCCCCTGTGAGTGGGGTGGGGCGGGCACAAAGGGGCCATCATAGGCATTTCGCACCCGAGTCGAGACCATCAGAAAGGCTCGTTTTGGGAAGAAGGTCATCACAGGCCTTCAACCTCAGCATCTTTTTGAACACGGTTGGGGGCCAGATTCGCATCGTGGCGGTCTTCGGGGTGGGCATCGTAGCCGCTTCGCCGTGGCCAATCAGTTCATGTTTTTGTCATTGACTTCATTGCATGCCTAGCGTGCTCTTCCCTGGTGGGCCGTGGGCGGGACCCAGTTCCCTGCCAGTCGTCTGGCGCCCGCCAGCATTGGCATCCGGAGGGGCCATCATAGGCACCTCGCGCCCAGCTCGGTACCATCAGAAAGGCTCATTTTGGGAAGGAGGTCATCATGGGCCTTCGCTTTCAATTTCTTCATTGTATTCAGCATGCGAGATCAGAGAATTCATCGGCTCCAAGGCCCGGGAGGATCAGGGGTCCTAAGCTGAGCAATCTGCACGCGGGGTAAAACAACAGCGAGGTGGTTGTGTTTTTAGCCAGCTTGGCATCTTGCTCTGCGTCGGCACCCCCTTTTCCTTCGCGCCTGTCCGCGCGTTCTCTGTCCTGGCGGCCGTGCGTGTAAGGGGGGGGGGGCCTCGTGGGCTGCATGCCGCGACGTTCCCCAGGGGCGCGTTGCCGCGAGGTGGCGGCGGCTGCGGCGACGCACCTCGCCTGGGGGCCGCCGTGCTTGGGGGGTCCGCGGTCAGCGCCAGGTCGGGATGCGCGGTGGGCGCGGCGGCAGTGGCCCGTGGACATCGCGCCCGCCGCTCGCGGAGCACATCCCCATGAACAACGCGCCATGCGTGCTGCGCGGGGGGGGGGGGGCAGGCCGCTCGCCCACCCCACCATCATGAAGCGATGCGAAGCCCCTGTGAGCCGTGAGTGGGGCGGGGTGGGCACAGAGGGGCCATCGTAGGCACCTCGCACCCAATTCGAGACCACCAGAAAGGCTCGTTTTGGGAAGAAGGTCATCACAGGCCTTCAACCTCAACATCTTCTTGAACACGGTTGGGGGCCAGATTCGCATCGTAGCGGTCTTCGGGGTGGGCGTCGTAGCCGCCTCGCCATGGCCACTCAGTGTATGTTTTTGTCATTGACTTCCTTACTCGCGCAGCGTGCACCCCCCTCCCGCCGCGGGGCAAAGGCGAGCCAGGGCATGTGAAGACGCCGCCGGCGGCCTTTTCGCCACATCCGCACGCGGCAAATTAGGCCCTGACAACGCGGCCCTGTTCCTCCAGGCACGGGGGGCCGCGGACAGAGTCGGAGACGCACCTTTCTCTAGATGCGCTCGCGCCCAGACCGACACCGGCGAATCCATTTTGTCTGTCCGCATCCTCTCGCCGGGGTGGGCAAGGGCGCAGCCAGGGGCTACCCGGGCGAACGGTCCCGCGCGCATGGGCGAGACCTTGGTTGGGGCCGCAGATCTCCAGGGGCTTGTCGGACGCGCATCGATTATGTTTCGCCGACGGTCCACGAAGGCAGCTCGTCGCTGACTGCGCTCTGCTTCGAGTTTTTCCGACAAAGCAGCACATTGGCCTCCTGGTCACTCTCGCATTGGACTTGGTACGGGAACTAGCGAGACGGATGAGGATCGTCGTGCGATGCCTTTTGGCTTATCCCGCAAGTGGCTGGGGCGAGCAGCAATCCCTCGGCGACCGCATCGAAGCGCTTTTTTTCGACCGCGCACGAACGAGGCTGATCTCACCATTTTGTGGATAAGATGTTTGGTCTGGCCAACAATCCGCACGCGCCCTCCATGGCGACCCTAGCCGCGTCGCCCCACCTGGCGGCCAGGGCAGGTCACTTCAGAAACCACTCAGGCACGGCACAGCACCGCGTTTTCCAATCGCGTTCGCCTTTCTCCGGGCGGGCCCGCGCCACGGTGCAGCAAGCAGGGGGACGCTTGCGCTGAACAAGCTGCGACGATAACTTCGAGCTAGTAGTGCCCTCCTGGTAAGCCCTCAGGCTTGCCGGCCTAGGCGCGACACTGGCGATGCCAAGACGTGGATGGGGCCACGCCTGGGCGGTCGCAAACCTGCTCGCCCAGCGGCGTCGACCAGCTGAGTTCCCGCGCGCGCGGAACCCGTGGGGAGCTGCCGCTGACTTCCAGCTGGACAGCCTCATTGCACTCATCGAAGCCGAACGAGGACCGCCCGCGTCGATGCTTGGCGCAGCTGAATGCGTTCCAAGGGCGGATGCTGGGCCAGAAACCAGTGGGCCAAAGCTGCTGACAACTCCAACGCCTGTTACCTGCGCGCGCCGCGCAGATGCCCCTCGCGCGCGCCGCCAGGCGCATTGGCCATGACTGACGGGGACATTGGGCCGAAAGGCGAAGCCTCTCACGAGCGCGACCCACCAGGGTCGCGTGCCAGGTCGCCAGACCCACAAATACAGTGGCACTGTTTGTCTACTGACGTTCCCTCCGACTCTGCCGCGGGCGGTTCGGGCGGACTGCCATGTCCACGCCTCCATGGGCAAACCGAGCAACGCCCTGGCTGGCGCCGAGGCCATGCTGAAGCTCGCGACCGATACCTGGGAAGTAATACTTGGGCAATGCCGCAACGCTAGGGCCAGGGCCGACACAGCAATTCCTAGGAGGAGTGCCGCCCGGAACTCCCCCGCCCAGCCGCCGCCCTGAGCTTTGCCCCCGCTGTCGATGGTCTCATCAGTTCTTTCCGCGCCCGCCCTGCTGCCGGAGCGGGCGGCGTGGGTGGCCGGGCCGCGACGAAAGAGGCCAAGACGCTCCCATGCGGGGTCATGCGACTATTTGCCGGAGCGTCTCGAGCCATGCAGCGCGCCGGGAGGGCGCGGGAACCGCTCCTCCAGATCCCGAGGCCGCGATCCGAAGAGGGGCGAGAGAGCTGCCGGCGGACCAGCGCCTCCTCTCGGGCATGTCCATGTGGATTTGCTCATGGCGGGCGCCGGCGCAACGCGGCTTTGCGACGTGGGGGGTGCGCGGGGCCCGCTCAGTCAGCCTCGGGGCTCTCCCGCGCGCTATTATCAGCGACGCAGCACCGCGCTCGCCACATAGGTGAAGAATGCCCGATGCCTGCAGCAATCTTGCGGGGGCGGCGCGCGACGGGCGAAGGCGCTGGATCCTCGCCCCAACTTCGCACTTCACGCGGGGCGTCTACGAGACATCGCCCAATCCAGGAGGTCCTTCGACGCCGACCACCACTGATGCATTCGCATGGAGGGAGCACGTTCGAACCCCCTGGTACGCACCAACGGTCACCTCCAAGGCGGCTCCTTCTCACTCGACGGCATCGAACTCTTGGTGCGTGTTTGGACAGCGGCAGCGCCTGTGCGCGCGGCGCCCCCTCGGCACCGCGCTCGCCGACGACGGCAATTCCGCCGCCCCCGCGGCCGGGGGTTTGGAAGCATCGCTCGATTAATCTGTTGTTTTTGACCCCTTGTAGGGCCAGAAAGTGGTGGCATGGCCTGTCGGGGAGGAGCTCCGCCACCAGGTGGCAGCGATTTGCCTTCGAAGCTCACCGCCAGGTGGAGCTTGCGGGGAGCTGCATCAACGTTGTACCAGCAGTGGGAGGCACTGACCTTAACCTTCCTGGTGAGGATGGATTTAGGAAGTCGATGCGCTCGTCCAGAACCATGCTGGAGTGGAGGATGCGCTGGAGGAAGGGCAAGAGGCTTTCCAAGTCGGCCCCATTGGCGGACGGCGAAGACGAGGACGAGGGGCCCAATGCATACGATGATGAGGATGAGGATTTTGGTGGGTCGGGCCTGTTCGGCCCCAGTGGAGGCGGCGGGCGCGCCGCCGACGGCGGCGACGCGGGGGCGGGCGATGGCAGCACCGCAGTGGCGGCGTCGCTGCTAGGAGACTTTCAGCCAGGCGAGGCGGCGCCGTCGGCCGCGGGCGGCGCGTTCCCCGTTGCAGCCGCCGCTCTGGAAGTCTCTCTGGGCCTGGTGTGGGCGCGGCGGCTGCGGCGCGACGATGCCGCGCGCAGACAGAATGGCGCGCTCCAGCGTCGGCTTCGCAGCCAGATGCTCGAGGAGATGGGGGGCGAGAAGGGCGCCAGTTCGGAGATGGGCAGGCTGCTCAGGGATCTGGGAGAGGAGGTGAGAGATGAGGAGTTCCAGCGTCGACGCAAACAGAAGGATACAGCCGAGGATTTAGAGGGGCGCGAGATGATGCGAGTTCAGGCTGAGAAGGCCTCCAGCGAGGCGAAGCTGGCGCAACATAAGCAATTGCTGGTTGGACGCTCTCAGACGAGCTGACGCCAACCAGAAAACCGACCAGCGCTGGTACAAATTGAATGCCCCGTGGAGCTGGCAGAGCGCTGCAAGCAACCGGTGCAGTCATGTCTCGACGGACAAACCCGCAATCAGCGGGGATATTGAGAATTTGCTGAGCAACTACTAGAATGCCACTCTCTGGGCGGTTGGATTGAGCCTCGCTCCTCCCATCCTCCCCCTCTCTAGTATTCCACTCTTGGGAGGTTACATTCAACGGCGCTGGTATATCCGTGGTGTACGACAGGCCTAATCCAGTTTAGTCCCGCTTGATTTGCTTTATCCAGCGCAATCTGGCTGACTCCTGGGCTTAATCGGATTTTTTGTCGGCTTGTTTGCTCCTTTAATTTGGCTCAGTAGCCCTGAGCCGTTCTTAGGAAGAGCTCCGAGGAGTTGCCTCCGAACCCCCTCCCAGAGAAGGAGGAGGCCAGTCAAAGGAGGAGGAGGGGGGGCAGGGCGGAGGAGGGAGGCGGGGCCTGTGCACAGCTTCCCCACCTCTGCATGCGCCCCCCGCGAGAGACCCCTATCCCACTCCTGGCGGGCTTGCCACGCGCGAGCCTCGCCGGCTCCCCCCTGACTCCAGAGCAGCTGTGTCTCTGGGCGATGTCGTGAGTAGGGCTGAGAATTCAGTCGAAACCCATAGTAAGGATGCGCTTCTTTATCAAGGCTGCCCTTGCATCCCTGCTTTTTTCGGCCCATCCTGAGCCAAGGTTGACGTCCAAGAAGCTCTAGATGGGACTTCCAAAAGTCTTGCATCCTTACCTTGCATCCTTACTATGGACTTTGACTGTATTCGTAAGGCTCCTTTGGTGTCGATGTCCGCCCTACATTGCCGTCGCTGCGTCCGCCATGCCTTTGCGGACATAGCCGCCCTATTTTTTCGAGGCGGACGCTTCCACCCTACAGTTTCACATCGTTTGTGCTGCGTCGATGTTTCGAGCCTTCCCGAGCCTCCCGCCCCGCGGAGCGGAACGACATGCCATCCCTTCGCAAGGCATAGCGTGTCGCTGGGACCGCCGTGGCGACACACTATCCGCAAGGTCCCGACCGTGAGGCGGAAAATCAATCAGAGCACGGCGCATCCGGAGCCAAGGGGCCCGCCCGGCCCCACGCCCGCTCCAGGCGGACTGCTGGCGGAGAGGGACGCCGCCTCCGAGGCGACCAAGCTGGAGCTCGGCCTCGGCAGCATCAGGCCGCCGCGCCTGGCCAGGGCGCGCCGGGAGCGGGCGCGAGCGAGGGCCCAGGAGACCCTCGAGGCGCTCCACGGCCTCGCCTTCGGGGGGCCTCGCCTTCGAGGGCCGAGGGAGCTGGCATCTCTTCCTCGGCGGAAGGCCAGCGGAGGCTGGCGGAGGTACAGAAATCGTTATAGCGGTAGACGGTAAGCTTGCCCGGCTCAGGGCTGCCGCAACTCACCGGGCGTTTTCGCCAGGCTTCGTGCCCCGGGGCCCTCGCAGATCGACCGGGCTCGAAGGATGCTGCGGAAAGATGTGGTCGCGATGCTCGATTTGTTTCGCAACGTCGGATCTCAGGGAGCCAGGGTTTCCGTGCTGTCGTTGATCCTACGATTGGAAGTTATGTCGGAAATGCACCCCAAGAGATGCGAACAAAAGCAGGGCGGACATTTCCGCCTCCAGCAAGTATGGCGGATATTTCCGCAAAATGATGGCAGAAACACCGGCGGCAAAGTCGGGCAGAAATCGACACCAGAGGAGCTTGAAAGCTGGGGCGGAAATTTCCGCCCTACTTGCGAATTCGCTTGAAAGTACGGCGCATCCGACATCAGAGCCCTCACAGATCGATCAGGCTCGAAAAATGCTACAAAAAACGGGTACAGGGCTTCGGTCGTGATTCCTCGTGATGTTTTCTTTGTTTCACAACGTCGGGTATCAGGGAACTGGGGCCCTGCAACGTCGAAAGCTCCAGCTGGAGCGGTCGAAGGCCCAAGGCTGCGGATGTCTCGGGCCCGCCAGCTTCCTGGCTCATGTGCCAGAGTCCCGACGTCGGCGGCGAGGCCTGGGGAGAAGGCAGAGTGGGCGGGGCTTCTCAGAAGGCTTGGAAGGCCCCAGGCCTTTCTGAGAGGTGTTCTAAGCCTTCCCCCAAGACACCGGCAACTTCTCAGAAGGCCAGAGGGCTTCTGAGAAGCCACGTCGCCTTCTGGAAAGGCCTGCCCCTTCTCACTTCCCCCCGGCGTGCTGCCGAAAGCGAGGGAAGCAGACTGGCCACAGTAGGCACGAAGTGAACGGGGGGTCCTGGAGGCTAACCACGCCAGCAGCTCAACATAGATAAAAGAAGAGCCCACGACCCAGGGCTCTAGGAGGAGGAGGCCAGGAGAGGCGGTGGTAAGATCAGATGACGATGCTTTGCGACCGACTTGCTGGCTACCAGCCAGTCCTCCGTGTCTTCTGCCACACACAGAGGCTCTCGCCGCCCCCTCTCTTCTTATCTCTCCGCCGGCGCGCGACACACGTGCCAGGCGGGTGACCTTTGTCGCCGGCTGGCGCCGGCGCCCTCGCGCCTGGCGCCTGTGCGACCACGGCGCGGCCGGCGCGCTCCCCGCGCGCGCACGCGGCCGCCTGCTGCCGGCGCCTTGCTCACAGAGCGCCAGGCAAGTATTAGCGCCGCGCCCGCTGGCCCGTTGTTGCTGCCAACGGCGCGGCACGACTGCTGCCAGCGGCCGTGCGCCTGGCGTCTCGCCGGCGCCCGGCCGCCACTCTGCGCCCCGCTGCCCGCGGGCGCACGTTGCCCCGCTGGCAGCTGCGTTGTGCCACGCTCGGCGCCCCCTTGGCGGCCGCACGCTGCTGCGCCTCCGCGCGGCCCGGCTCCCCATCCCATATACGGGGGTGGGGTCCGTCGCCCGACAGGGGCGGTTTCGGGGAGCGCCGCTGGCCTGTCTGCCTGCGGCGCCTAGGTCGCGGGGCTGCACCCCCACCAGACTCAGGGTTTGTCCTGGCCCCCCCAGCGCTCCTCGTTCCTGGCCCCTCGGCCGGCGCGAAGCTGCCTTTGGGCGCGTGGCGCCTGTCCGGCGCCAGCCACGCAGCGGC
The DNA here is from genome assembly GCA_963575745.1 of Prorocentrum cordatum. NCBI lineage: Eukaryota > Dinophyceae > Prorocentrales > Prorocentraceae > Prorocentrum > Prorocentrum cordatum. The sequence goes on from CAUYUJ010011214.1 coordinate 75,853, forward strand.
TGCGCTGCTGCGATCTCCCGCGCAGCGGGTGCCCCATCTCCCGGCTCCCATCCCCTGGTGGGATAATGTCCGGCGCCTGACAGAGGCGGTTCCGGGGATCGCCGCCCGGCTTGCCTGCCGGCGGCGCCTCGGTCGCGGGGCAGCGGGCCCCGCCGGATTGGGGAGGTCCTGGCCGCACCCAGCACTCCTCGCGCCTGGCTCTTCAGCCGGCGCCAAGCGGCCCGCGGCCCTTGCCGTCGCGGCCGCATCCAGCACCTCACTCTGGGTGCTCTTTCCGGTAGTGGGCGGGCTCCCGCGTCACCTCGAACCCCCGGTGGAACCCCTGGCACAGGTGCACGTACCTGCCCTGTGCAATGTTGTAGTGCACGGGCCCCTGGACTCCAGCGTCGCAGCGACCCTTCCTCTGGCGCTCCATCTTGCCAGCTCCTCCTTGCTTCTCTCCTGTCGGCTGCTCTTCTACGCTGGGCTGGCGGCTGCAGCACGCCAGGCCCGCGAGCCACCCGATCAGCACCGCGGCTCCCAGCAGCCCCAGCAACGCCATCAGCGCTGCACCTGCTGGGATCACCAGGACGGAGTGAAACCCGTCCTCGGACAGCTGCAGCGACGCCACGCCCTGCTGCTCTCCTGGGAGCGCGACGGCCCCTCCGGCCGTCTGCTCCACCGCTGCTGCCAGGGTGACCGCCGCCAGCGCTCTGGCGGCCTTCCCCTGGCTCTTAGCCTTCGCCAGGCCCTCCTTCGGCCGGCGGGCTACCTCTTCCTGCTTCGCACTCTGCGTGGCCGCCGCGTCCTGGTCGAGGCAGTTCACGCGCGGCTGCGTTAGCTCCGACGTGTCCTCGGCCATGCGCTTCGACACGCCGCGCATGGGCTCGTGCGCCTCCCACAGGTATGAGTGGAAGGTGTCAGAGGCCCACCTCCCGAACCTTCGCACCTTCTGCAGGTCGTCGATGCTATGATGCATCGCTGTGGCGCCCCCTACGCGCAGGCTGTGGGAACCCACCTCCTCTCGCCGCATCCCAGCTGCGAGGGCGGCCACCACGAGGAAGTGTTGAACCTCCTCTGTCTTGATGTAGTCCCCGTTGGCCCACCTGAGCAGCGGCTTGGCCTTCTCGCTGCCCCGCAGACGTTCCAGGAAGTGTTGCTCGAAGGACTCGAGGGCGAGCGCCGGGCACGGCTCAGTGCCCGCGCGGTGCTGGTCCCGCACGCAGCCCACGTTGTACTGGTCCGTCTTCGAGCCTTTGATATATGCAGCGCTACCTCCTCGGCGTTCTTGAAGAGGACCACGCTCTGGTTGGTCTTGTCCCTTCCCTCCATGCTCCAGGTCTTCGCCGTGGACCACCCGCTCATGGCTCCAGCTCTTGCCCCGGGCCAGGTACTCGGAGGCCCGCAGCATGAAGAAGAACGCCGGGTTGAGGGCCAGCCACATTGCCGCCACGTCCGGCGCTGCGAGCTCTGCCCTCTCCTGGAGGAAATCCCAGAGCCAGATGAGCCTCCTCGGCGTCGCCGGCTTCTTGCGGCCGCTGGGCCCCTGCCACCTCTGCAGTCCGGCGAGCGTCGACCACAGCCGCGCTCTGTGGAGCAGCGGGTCGCCGTACCCCACCACCAGGTGCGCGTGCCTGATGGCGAACAGCTCCCGTTTCGCCGCGCCGACAGTGCGCCCGAGGATGCGCACCAACAGGATGACGAAGCCGATCAGGGCGTCCTCGTCCGCCTTGCGCTCGGCCCCGTCTCGGCCCTCCAGCCATGGGGGCCCTTGCTGAGCGTTGCGTTGCCCCTGCCACTGGCGCCACCCAGCCCCGTGCCCTTCACGAGTGCCCTCACTCAGGCGCTGCATCAGGGCTTCGCGCTTCTGCCCCTCGAACAACTCCTGGTAGTGTTCCCCGCCAAGGAGGGGCCGGTCCGCCATTGGGAGCTCCGCCCGGCTCTGCCCCAGTGCCCGGGGCGTCACCAGCGGCTGCCCTGACGAGACTGACTTGCGCGGGCGCTTGCTCTTGGGCTTCTTCTGGGTGACCGGCCCCTTTGCCTTGGCCAGGTCGGCGGGCTCGAGTTCGACGGAGGCCAGGTCTGGTGTGTCCTCGGGACCCTGGATCATGTCGTCCTCGATCTGTCGGAACCTCACGCCCTGGCTCTTCTTGCGCACCTTGTTCGCCTTGTCGGTGACTTTGCCCGGGCTGTCGAGCCATTCGTGGAGTCGCCCGCGTTGTCGCTCTTCAGCTGATGCCGTACCCCATGGGGCGCTCGGCGGGCCGGCGGCATGCGCGCACGCACCATGCAGGCTCGCACCGGCTTGGCCACGTCCCGCCAGCACCACCCGCCTCGCTCTCTGGTCGACGTGTCCCCGTAGTGCGAGCACGCGATGTCGTGCTCCGCCGTCTGGTAGACCAGGCTGCCCAGCGTTGCCACGACGGGCTTGACGTTCGGCGCCTGGAGGGCGTCCACCACGATGACCTGGGGACGCGCCCGAGTGACCAAGGCCAGGGGGTTGGCGCTCTCGAAACCCTCGGGGTCCAGGGTCAACGAGCCCAGCACCCAGTCCACCCCGTCACTCTCTGAGCCCTCGACCCCTCCCAGGCTCGTGAGGGCCCTCTGGTAGGTGCCGAGGGGGCTTCCAAGGACGATCCCTCTCACGCCCGTCAGCTGGATAGCCTTGGGCGGACCTGCCGGCTTGCGCCGGGCACAGTGTCGCCGCGCTGCGTCAGCGATGTTACCCTTCTCCCCCGGCAGCCTCATCAACCGGTTCTTTGCCTCGGCGACATCTGGCCCCATGCCTCTGGAGGCTCAAAGCGATCCTATCCTTTGCGGGCCAGGACGCTGTGGACCTTCTTGAGCTCCTCCCGTATGAGCCAGTCCGCCACGTCGTTGTGGTACGTGCGCACGTACACGGCTGTGACGGAGAACTCGAACTCCGCCCCCAGCCTCTCGACCAACTGGATGAGGTGCCGTGCTATCTGGTGCCCGGGACGCCTCTTGGAGAGCCAGGAGCGCACGTTCATGTTGTCCATCACGTAATAGACGAGTTCTCCTCTCCAGCTGCTCCCGCGGGTCGCTGCTAGGGCCACAGAGGCTAGGAGCTCCACCACCGTGATGATCCACCTCTCCTCGGAGCTCGGCAGTGCGAGGACGTCCTCCAACTGCCGCAGCAGGCCCTCTGCCTCAACGGCCATGTAGGCCGGCGCGCGGGCTTGCTCCACTCGCAGGGCGAGGCCCCAGTCGATGCAGCCGATCGTCTCGGTGGTGGCGTCCCCGCCTGTCCATCTCGTGCGCCGTGCTGTGCCCGGGAGGGCCAGGCGTTCCCTGGGCGCGAGGGCTTGTCGGAAGCTCGGCGTGAGTGTCGAAGCCCAGGCGTCGGCTGAGTCGAACAGGACCCGAAACAGCTCCAACGTGGCGTCCCACTCGTCCCAAGCCAGCTCTGCCTCTCCCGGGCTCCCTCCTGGGTCTGCCCACGGCGAGTTGCCCTCGTCACGTCTTAGCAGCCTGTCGATGGCATGTAGCTCGGGCCCTATGGCGGGCTGCGCCGTTATCTAAAACTGGGCGGAACCACGCACCTCCTGCACGAGCTTCACCGGCACCCTTCTCACGCCAGGCTGCAGTTCAGCCAGCGTCAGTAGGTGGGCGCCTTGGTGCACTTGGGTTCCGGGAGCCTCGCCGCCTCGCCTGTTGCTGATTCGCGTCCAGGTGGAGTCCCCGCGCGAGCTGCACTGGGGCAAAGGTGCCCTCCTCTCCCAGCTTGTCTGCGTTGATGGCTGCAGCTCCCCAGGTGCGGACCATGGCTCGGTCGCACTCGGCCCTTGAAAGCCAGGGGCGCAGGCCCACCTTCGGCTCGATGATGATTCCGTCGTCCATGAGCCACTTGGAGGTGTACCTCACCGTGTCGTTGACTTCCGAGTCTGGTGGCCTCCTGCTCTCGTGGTCCGCCCTGGCGCCCCAGGCGAAGGACATGTACTCGCCATGGTTGCCCCTCCACCCAAACAGCATGACCGTTTGGATGAGAATGGCCCGCTCGCTCAGCCCCACTGGCGCGCCTGGCAGTGACGTGTCGAACTCCGGGACGTCGTCGTCCCTGATGCGGTGCCACTTGAACGCGCGCGCGACGTCCCTCTTGGCAACCACTTGGGGGACGTTGGGGTGTCTTGCCGCCCACCGCAGGAACAGGCGCACCAGGTCCCCGTGGCGAGGTTGCAGGGCAGGAGGGTGCCACCCCTTGGGCGAGCGCACGTTGGCCATCCTCATGTCATGGATGGGGCGCCCCTCGCTGCTGACGGTGCGGTCCAGAAGCATCTTCGGCACCCTGCCTGACGGGCTTTCGATCACCGCTGACGCGCTGAGAATGCTCTCCACTTCTGGCGCGGCCCAGAGGACGGCCCCATAGGCGGTGTCCTTCCACGCTTTCTCGTACATCTCCAGGGCGTGGTCGCGGGCGGACGCGCGTGGCTTCGGTGCCTGCCGCTGCCTAGGCGTCTCCCGACGCACCAGGACTCCATGGAGCGCCATCTCCGCCAGGTACGCTCGGTGGTCCTCCTCCAGGCCGTCGGCGTACTCGGGCTCGAGCACGCCCGCCAGCGGGTTCCCCAGCACGGCGTCTCGGGCCTCCCGGAGCCGAGCCGCAGCGGCCTCCACTGAGCCGGCGGCTGTGAGGAGTCCGTTGCCCTTCTGGGTGATCTCCTTGACGATCTCGGGCTTGAACTTCGGGTGCTCGAGGCACCACTTGAGGTAGTCTGCTGCCTCCCGCGAGCCTGGCCGGCTGCGGTCCCCCTGCCGCTGGGTTCTCCAGCTCCGGTCCTCCACGTCTCCTGCTGGGGTCGACGGCTCGTCTCCAGGGATCGCAGGTGGGCTGGGCGTCCTCCGACGCCGAAGATGGCTCCTGCTCGTGCCTCCTCCCTTCCGGGGGTTGTGGAGCTACGCTCCCGCGCCCAGAGCTCGGACCCGCTCCTGTCCGCGGGGTAGGGCACCAGCTCCGGCTGCGCCTCCCTCCTGATAGGGCGCTGCTGCGGCTGCTGGAGCCAGCGATGGGAATCCCACTCTACAGTGAGCTGAGGGACGTAAGGAGCGGAAGCGAGCGTGTGCCCGCGGCCGTCTTGGCTCAAGCGGCCAGCCGCCTAAATTTGACTGCGCCTCATCGCGAGGCACACTATCGCTATCGATACTAAAAGGCATATTCTTTTACTTGACATGGTTTTTCCTCTTGCATTGGGACTATCGCTACTACGATACAACCGAGCTGGAGCTTGGCTTCGCCTGAGGCGAAGCTGCTGGCGGGGCCTCCCAGCCCTCTTCAAACTTGGTAGCGGAGCTGGCCTAGGGTGGTCAGGTCTAACTCTACTCCTCACCATCCACGGCACTATCTGGTGGACTACAGTTATGGTGGAACATCAGGGTGCAGGTGGCATTGCGCGGAGGGGTGTACATAGATACGCAATACCGCAAGGAAACTTGCAGCGACACCTCTGCTTCAGCGGAGGCCTCTCACTCCTATTCTACATCCCTGCGCTATTACACTCCTGAAGTCCACCCACCTACTCCAATTGGAAATTTCTCCGAAGATATAATGAATGGAAACATGCGATACGATATACTGCCGCCTCCGACCCCTCGCAGACTTACGACGACAAAACACGAGCCTCCACCGACTACACCCGATTACGACCTACGAGGCCATTGGATCGGGGTTACTATCTTTGGGCTCATTTGGGTTGCTCTTGGATGCGCGGTGGGACATATGCGGGGCGGAGACGACACTAGGACGACCGGCCCTCATTGGGATCCTGCTGGTCAAGTACAATTTCGCGAGTTTGTTCGCGAGGTGCACGCCTGGATCAACGTGACCACAGGCAACATGATTCCCTCCCAGCAGGCCGCCGCACTTCAGCGCGGTCTTGGAGGGCCCGCACGGACCATAGCCATGAGAGTTCCCCCAGCAGTCATCACTTGTGGCGTCAATGTAGGTGGTCGCCGCTGTGAATGGAACCCGTGTAATACCCTCATATATACTCCTTATCCTCACCTCTCCTGCGCCTGGCCGTTTGGGCTCAGGTATTGAGATAGATCGATCAGACCTTGATCGTGCGGGAGGGAAAGATATCCATCTATCCCTCCTTCTCTCTACCAGCGGATCAGGGGTTCTGTGCCCTTGTACTTCAACCCCATACACAGGTTATCAGCCCTTTAACGCTCACCCTCACCGACTCGTCCGCGGTGACCTCGCATGCGAGCCTGATGGAGCCACTTCGGCGCATGCGCCGCAAGGGTTCCATCGGGGCCTCGCGTCCGAGCTCTCCCACGGCACGACGGCTCGGTGACGAGTTGGAGAGCATTCGTGCGGACTGTGTTGGTGTTCCTGATACCCCCCCCAGCTCCGAAGGACCCGAGGCGCGACTAGCTGCTGAACTTTACCGCAGCGCCGCCCGCGGGGGGACAGGAGAAGGAGTAGGAACAGGAAGGAAGGAGTTTCACACGCCGACCTTCGATCCTCCCTCCCCTTCCCCGTCGGGGGCAATCCCAACCGCGTCAGGCGAAAGCCTTGCTGGTCTCGATACTCCAGGGCGCTTTTGCGCTAACCGCCGATGGACCTCAGGCGCTGGGACCCCCAGCCCTGCGACCGTCCCTGTGGCGGAGCACGTAGCCACCTTCGAGGAACTCAGTAGACCAGTGTCGGCACAGCCACAGACGCGGTACCCCAAGGTATCATCGGATGAGACACCACACACACATGGTCCGAGTCGCAGCTCGTCCGCGCGCAACCGCCGTGGAGCCCCAGGCCCATGCGGCGAAAGTAGGTCGAGCCCGCGCACTGCCTCTCAGAGGTCATGCACTCCCCGCGACAGGGGGCACAGGGAAGCTGACGCTCCCCACCTCTCCATCTCAGACGACCAGCTGGCGGAGACGTCCGCCGCAGGTGACATAGCTGAGCTCAGAGACCATGTTGAAACCTTCGTGTCCAGGCAATACTCTGGTCTACTACAGAGCGGTCAGACGAACGCCACCGATACTGCAGCCATACGCCGCGATCTCGGCGGCGCCTTAGGGATCATTGATTCCAGGATCGCCGAAGATCGACGCATCATAGGAGAACTGCAGTACCAGGTTGATCGTGAGGTGTCACACTCTGGTGAACGAACGGCGATGGTCGAGAACCTGCGCAAATACCTCGCGCAGATGGAGCAACAGCTTGTGCTCGTACGCGACACTGGCGTTTCAGCAGTCAGGATTTTACATGATGAGATCCACGACCAGCTCCGCAACCGACCAACGCCAGCCGAGGCCACAGACCTTGGCGACGTTCAGTCTCAGATCAATGATCTTCGATCTTATCTAGACCACACTACGGCGACGCTTCGCACCGAAGCACACACCAACTCGTCGAACCTGATCGACATGTTGCAGCGTACTGAGAGAGTCATCACTCAAAGGCTTGATGCGACCAACGCTGTCGTGCAGCCACTCGCTAACCGGATCTGACATCGAGCAGCGTTTCCCTGGTGTACAGGACGCCCTGGCAGAGTTGCGTGTCGGACGAGCCCAGACTGGCCAGCTGGATTCTCCTCCCACGGTTTACGATTTCGCCCGCCTCACTGACAGGTTGCAGGAGGTTCAGAAGGCGGCGGACCACACGCAGTTTGAGCTCTCCCAGGTTATTCATGATAGAGATACCGAGAAGGTACGTGTAGAGAGTCACCTCGCACGTCTGGAAAGCGAGATGGAGGCACAAAGCGCCCGTCTCCGAGCATACGAGCAACGACTAGATCGGTATTCGCAACGTTCTCGGGATACTGATGAGTATACACGCCAAAAGGTGGGTCAAAAACACGAAGACATGACGAGCTGGACGAATCAGCTGATCGACCACACCAACGACACCAACCTCCACCTTCGACCTGCAGCCGACCTGCACAGGCCGACGGCAGCGTCCGCCGAAGCACCACAAGCTTCTGCAGGACGACAACGACGTACGTCACCAGGAGCAGCCTCCGCGGCAGCTTCTGCACAGACACGCCATGTGTCTCCTGTGCGCACAGAACCAACTACCGACGGTGCACCGATACCCTCACAACCATTGTCTGCGGTGTCGGTCCATACGACGACTCCTATCAAGGAGTCAGACACCGTCCGAGTCCCTGTCTTGCCTAAGATCACGCAGCTGCTTGAGTGGCAACAAAAAGTGCGGGAGAACTTCGGGGCCGCCTCAGGGCAACCATCCAAAGCATATGCCTTCCTATGCGTAGCTGAACAGCCCGAATGTACATTCGAGGACTTACAAGACAGTGGAGACTTTGAGAGTATCGATTGCAAACTCGCTACCGCTCTGAGCGACATCTTATCCTCAGACTTACGCTACCAAATCAGGCTCATCGAAACCAGAGAGCACAAAGCAGGACGCATGCTCAAAGGACGCCAGATCTACTGGCACATCCTTCAGTCCTACAAAGTGACAGAGGTTGACGACGACCTGCACGATTTCGAGCGCCTTAAAGAACTGAGGATGGGAGATGACGATTTGCAACGTTTCATTACCGATTGGGACGCCTTACTCTTGGAATGCCGAGAAGCACCCGATCCAAAGGTATTGGAATCGTTGTTTCGTACACAGATTCGTAGACATGTATGGATGAAACAAGACATGTACGAGTACCAGCGCATGAAGATGAGCGACCCGAATCGTACCTATGGTTGGCTTCGGCAGCGTGTCCTGGACATACTGGAGATTAAACAATTGGAGAAGAATCAAACCAAGTTACGGTACGAACATGAGACACGATCTCAAGTCAACGTGTGCGCCGCATGGAAGAAAGGCAATTGTCGCAATGGTGAACGGTGCAAGGCTTTGCATACATATTCCAGGGATTGGAAGAACAACACATCTTCCAGAACATCAACGGCTGGTGGCAACCCCCGCCGTAGTATGTCCACCCCTGCGAACCACAAGAAGCCAGTATCGAAACCATGTTGCTTCGATTTCGCCAAGCGCAACACATGTACCCGAGGTGATAAGTGTAACTTCCCACGCGTCGCACAGTGCAAAGATTTCGCACAAAGCAAGTGCGCAAAAGGCGACACATGCAAATACGCTCATCTTGCACCTGGTGCAAAGACTCCTGAACGAAGTCCGAGTCGACCACGGACCTCCAGCCAGGATAGCCGTGGCCGATCACCATCCCGCGGATCAGGAAGCCAACGGTCTTCACAACGCGGGGGGTTTCGCTATGCAAGCGACTCACGACATGGACGTGACAACCGACGCCAATACGACCGATCTCGTTCAACATCCAGGAGGTCCCTAGACTCTCGCAGTCAATCGAGAAGTCGTTACGACAGATCTTCGAGATCTACCTCCCGAGGACGAGACAATCGTGGCGGCGGACGCGGCAGTCCACGCGGCCGTGATAGATCATATGGTAGTGACAAAGGACGTGGCAAACGTTATCCGAGCCGTGGTTCGTCCCGTGGTTCACCCAACACCAGAGCGCGTTCTCCTGCCAACTTTCGACGTTCACGCCGTTCAGACCGCAGTTACGTCATCCGTGACAAGACCCTCATGGCCAACACTAAGGCCACAGCGACATCTACCAAGACACGTCGTCGGATACGCTTCGACGTGCGCAACGTGGAGTATTACTTCCATACCATATCTGGCAGAGCCAGACTGGATAAATGGAAAGAGCTGCCGAACGAGGGTGACATCGTCAAAGTACCAGACCCATTACCACAACGATGGTGGGATGAGAGTGCAGATGCCTTACGAGAATGTCAAAAAGAGGCACAACTATGGTACGACGAACTATATGACTACCGACACAACAAAGAGTCGGTGGCCACACCAACTGCGATCCGAAAGTACGACGACACTGTCAAGCAGTCATCAAAGACAGCCCAGACGATAACAACGACAAAGCAAGTCGCCCCTCCACGTTCGACTGCTGCATTGACAAGGTCTTGGGTTCTCGACAGTGGTTCTGCTCATCATATTCAGGGAAAACACGAACTTACGCAGACCGAGTCGGATCGCATATCTATTCGCGAAGAGCATATTCTGGAAACCGCCAATGGTGATCGTACCGTCAATGAGCACTACGACATACGGCTACCCGAGGTTGGCCTACATAGTTCAGCCCTTGCTTTGCCAGACTGCCCATCATTACTATCAGTTGGGCGATTAATTGAGGTTGATGGCTTTCGACAGCTTTGGGACCCTGAGCTGGGCTACTTGCTTCAGGATCCGGGGGGCCAATGGTATAATATTCCAGTCAACAATCGAGTGCCAGAGTTACGGCTCGACGACTTAACACTGATACCACCACCACGTTTATGCACTTCATCAGCACCCCGCCGTCGTCAGCGCAAGCGTTCATCCGCCCGCTGTAACGACACTTGTTGGTGCTGCAAAACCACAGAGCAACCCACTACTGCAGACGAGCTACGGCCCCACATAGGGACCTGCCCCAAGAGACCACATGTCGGAGAGGGAGGAGGAGCACGGACCACCACGGTCGAATAACCTCCCGACACAAGCACAGACGAGCCTAACGTGGACACACCCACCGACTCGCCTACGTCTCAGACGCAGTGTTCTCCTCCACAATGCGGGGGGCTAGATATAGCTCAAGCAGATAACGACATACCGACAGAGACGCCTACACGAACGCATCACGACAACGATCGAGTTCTCCCCAACAGACAAAAGAAACCGATCGACCCGATGCATTGCATGACTCAACGCCCAAAACACCCTGACTGTGAGATCTGTTCTCGTACGATGGCACAGAATGCCCCGTGTAGACGACAGCGCAAACCACATCCACCGGCAGACCCCACCGACGAGGATAACGCCTACGAGGCTTTTGTCCCGAAGAAGTTTGGCGAGGCTCTAACTGCCGACCATATCGTACTGGCCAAAGACGATGCCGCGGACAAACATGGCGACACATATGCACTTGTTGTCCTCGACAGATACACCGGCATCTTCATGGCCTACCCAGCGCTATACAAAGACGCAGCTACCACAAAGGCATCCTTTCAACAGTTCATCGCCGCGAACGATGAGGTGAAGCATATCTATACAGACAACTCTGGAGAGCTTCAGAAAGCTTGCCGCCAACTGGGATGGAGACACGACACGAGTACGCCACATCGTCCGCAAACAAATGGATTGATTGAGCGCGCTGTCAAAATTGTCATTCTCGGTGCAAGAGCTGTGTTACATATGTCTGGCCTGGGACACGAATGGTGGAAAGAGGCCATGCAAGCCTTTTGCTGTGGACACAATTTTGTGCATATATCCACGGGCGTGGCTGCCCTCAACGAGGGGCATGCAGAAAAGACAGCTCATGAAATACGATTTGGCGAAAGCTTTCCTGGGCACTGCATACCATTCGGTGCTCGGATCTTTTGGAAATGCCTCAACCCCGAGATTAACAACGAGACTGCAAAGTTTAAAGAAAATGCTCGGGAAGGATTATTCATGGGTTACCACCTACACTCGGGTGGACGATAGTCAGGTGACTACCTTGTCTTGGACACGGCTACATACGCCAAGAATCCTGATGGTGAACTGTGTCATGTGCACAGAGTCAAAGACATCATCATCCCTGATGGCAAGTTCACCTACCCAGTGAGAGATGGTACTCTACGACATCATAACCCCGAGGCACACGACGAGGTGAAGGCATCCACTTCTCGCCCCTTGGGTGACAAGCCAATGCCCGATCATCCACTGTCCTACCCTAAAGAATGGGATGACCCATCTATGATGACAACAGAGGATAATGCTGTTGATATCCAAACATCGGCCTCTGAAGTTGCTGCATCAGCACCGGAGCCAGACAACTGGGAACAGCGTGGATATTGCGTCATCAGACATATCCGTACTCCAAGAAAGAAACTGTTCATCCCGACGGACGACGTCATGAACATACCTGTACCTGTTGATCAACTCCATGTGTCACGAGATTTCAAAACGACTTCTACCTTTGAGGGGGAAAGTGACTTCCGAGACGTTTGGGATGGTGTTAGCGCCAACGACCACAGGGAGTTAAGTGAGCCGTGGACAGGCACGATTCAGTTCTATGAGCTCCCAAAAATAACGCCAGACGGCAAGATGGTGGTTCGTGGACGCGAGACACGTATGCAGACTACTACACGTCCTGATCACGTTCTTCCCGAGCATAGGAAAACACTTTCCCGTGGACAGCAAAAGAAAGAGATCGAGTACGCCAACGACGTTAAACGAGCTCGTGAGATTCGTGACCGAGCTGCACTAAGAGTGTGGACAAGACAGGACAAACAGGTCAACCATTTCCGTACTACTACATCCGGCGGACCCACCTGGAATACTGTGGAACGACGGATTACATACGACACTGACAACGGCGACGTCATCCGCGACGAAAACATCAAAGGCGTGACAAACAAAGAAATACTGTATGCCAAATTACCTGGTGGGCCACGTGACATTACTACGGTGCTGTATTACCGCCAACTACCACAACAGCATGACGGAGAAGAACGTGCTTTGGTACTTGTGGATAGTGAGGGAACCGACGTTGGGACTTTGAACCCGCTTATACGACAGTTCACCCAGTCGGTAGTAATACCAACTATGCCACGTGCAACCACCTACACGCCGGCACACAGAGATAAAATACCCGATTCAGCGTGGTCACGCCCAGCACTAGTTACCAGAAACCTGAGTAAGAAAGAAGTTGCCGCATAACCAAGCGCACAAGAAGCCCTACGAAAAGAATACGAGAGATTGGAAAAGAAACAAACATGGATGTTGGAGACTGTTGCAGAAAAAGCTGATATTGAGTCACAAGCTATCCGCAACGGAACAAAAGTTCATTTCTTCAATATCTTGGAGCTATCTTCAGTCAAACATGAGGAACTTCCTCCTGATCTACGTAAATTCAAGGGCAGAGTGGTGGTTCAGGGCAATACAGGCAAATATGAAACTGGTTTGGCCGCCATATTCGCCGACGCCGCTTCCAGTGCTTCGCATATAGAGGCTTCCAAACTTTGCGATGCTACTGCGTTATTGCCGCAATATGCGGGAGAGCAAAGTGATGCACCTGGAGCCTACACGCAGGCATTATTATACGGCGACGGACGAATTGATCCAGTTGATACTTGGATTACTATACCTAAATGGCGACAACCGACATCATGGTCAAAATACAAGAACCCAGTGTGCCGATTGCGAGTGGCACTATACGGACACCCTCTCGCAGGTGTCTTTTGGGAACGAAAATGCCGTACATGCTTAGAAAGCGTAGGTTTCGAGCCTATTTCAGGATGGGAATGCGTATGGAGACACTACAAACTGGGACTGATACTTTCAGTATATGTGGACGATTTTAAATTGGCCGGCCCAGCTCATAATCTACAGACTGGCTGGGATCATATTCGCAAAAGCGGTATTGACTTGGATCCACCTACTCCATACTCACAATATTTAGGTTGTGGACAACAAGCATATGATGTACCGCAGAGCATCTTCGACAAAAGAATGTCCACAATACGCCCTATGCTGCCCGCACACAATGAGAAAGATTACATTACGGCCAAACACGTTCGTGGAATTCGACATGAGATGCTTGGTTTTACCGATCAGTGCATTGAGCGATACCTGGAATGCGCCTCCAAGCGCGCCCAGGGAACAGGGTCACGTCGGAAACGACCCGACTCGCCGAGGACTTCGCGATCCAAATCGCCAACATCTTCCGGGTCGGTCGCCAGACCTACTAGTGTGCTCAACGCACGGCCACGATCATCCAGTCCAGCAAAATCGGTCGACACGACATCTCCCACGACAGATCCCATACCCATCACATACCATGACCTACCTGACGCCGAGACCCCTGGCATCGAGGACACCTCCTTCACTGATTCCGACTATTCAGACGAGGGCACCCTTGGCCAGGACGCGGCAAGTGTACTAATGAAGATCCTGTACCTGGCACGTTGCTGTCGTTTCGATCTTCTACATCCAGTGTGTATGTTGGCCAGAGAAATTACCAAATGGAATACTACGTGTGACAAACGTCTACATCGGTTGATATGCTACATCAAAACGACGCGCACACATTGCTTACACGGATGGATAGGCGATTCGTCAGACAAGCTATCCATCATGCTGTTTACCGACGCCTCGTTCGCTGATTGCATTACATCATCCAAATCCACTACCGGTGTTTCTGCTGCGCTTGTTGGACCCAATACGTTCTTCCCAGTCAACGCTGTATGTAAGAAACAAACGGTTGTTTCACATTCATCTACTGAATCTGAGATCGTTGCTCTTGATTCCGCACTACGACTGGAAGGGTTACCGCTACTCTCATTCTGGGAAGCCGTGGTGGGAGTTGCCAAAACATGCAAAGAGAAGAATGCATGCCTGAGCTGCCATCGACACGCCGACCCGGCGATGTGTCCTACATTGGCAGCCAAAAAGAAGCGTAAACCAACGCCTCGCAAGGCACCCCCTACACGGGGATCTTCTCCTAGCCGTAGGCAACTACCGCTAAACACGGAATTACCTACGACTCCAAAGAGACGTACAATATCCCATGAGGGTACAGTACTACACGTGGATCCAGAACCAGCTCAAGAGATCAGTGCTCCCAAAGTACGTCTTATCGTCCTGGAGGATAACCAGGCCGTGATCAAAATTGTCCAAAAGGGACGTACACCAGCACTTCGTCATCTTCATCGTACTCATCGTATCAACCTGGATTGGATATGCGAGACGTGCCAACTCGAACATATCGAGCTCAAATACGTAGGAACAAAGGAGCAGATCGCAGATATGATGACCAAACATTTCGAGACGAAGAAAGCAGACCTTTGGAAGGATCTCTTGGAACATTCGCTCATCTTTCCCGCTACCCCGATAGAATGTCCTATGAAGAAACCCTGGGAACCACGACGAGGGCCTCGAAGGCCCGATGGTTTACCTCACGAAGCGGAACCTCCAAAACTGAATGGATGCCCAGAAGTATGCAAAATATTACTGACAGAGAAAGAAAGATGGGGCGAGGTAGGATCAGAATGTGGATTTCGGTGTGTTGGGCAAGCTAATCACGAGGGACTATGCGCATGCATGTACCACATTGGCGTACCAGCTGCATATATTGCGTCGCGCACACCTCGTTCACGCGCACGTTCCCCACACGGTAGACATCCCCGTCATCCTCCCTCGCCTCCACGAGACGCAGAGAGAGTTAGGACATTAATTATACGCTCATGCCGCAGCAAAATTACGACTCGAGCTACAAAGCTCACAGGCATCCTATTCGCCGCTTGCGAGGCGAATATAAGTGAGATCGGTTCTAATCCCGATACCCCCATCCACGAGATGGATCAGGCACAGCCGCTCAACCTCGTCGGCTGGCCCATCGGCTACGACACGGAGTACGACCCGAACGCCAGGGACGGCGACCGCGTGGGCTTCACGTACCACGCTCAAACTGGCCGTCCTCGTGATCCTGAAGATGGTTACATATACATACATCAACGGCGTGCTGATCGAAGCGGAGAATTCGAACTTCGCGTACCCGACGAATCCTCTATTCGGGAACTTGCCCGTTTCGCGTCCGTCGACGCTAAGAAATGGATTAATGCCACGAGTGGATCCGTCGGCGGCAACGCCAACTACGAGTACAGCACGTTTACGGCTACACCGTGGCTATCATTCCTGCGTGCTATGTGTATGCTTTCCAGTCTCTTCAATCGTAATCCATCAGTGCAAGAAAGTGTTCGTGGCTTACATGATCACTTGAACGCGGTGATCCCAGGATCGCACCGCAAGTGTCCACCAGAAAACTTTACGACAATGATATTGAAAACGGAATGGTTGATGATTCACAACGATTGGTCCAAAATTGGCAGTGCAGCACTGGGACAATACGCCGAGGACAGCGTCCAGGATACACAAATATACTATAACAGTGGTCTTTGTGCACCATCCGATGTATACAGCAATGGATTGGTAACGCCATGTTATGCCCCTAAACTTGATCGTACAACGGCCAAGTTACCTACACGCCCACCTGGCATTGCCAGGACATCGGGTACATCTGGACACATCGGCCATATTGTTGAGGATAATTTGGTCACCAACATGAGAGCATTTTCCGACCTTAACCAAACAAACAAATTTCGCCGCAAGCTCACTACATGGCTGACTGCGCGCGGAGGATTTGGAAGTATCGGATCATACTCCAAGACGGTGGCAACACCATCCGATCATCCGAATGGTTGGGTGGCAATATTAGACAATCCAGGGGATCTGGAACGTACCTATCGTTGGACACCATACAACGAGGGCAGCGATTTCTTCGGCGAAGCCGCTGACCAGATCGGCTCGAATGACCCTGGTCTTACTCCTGGTAATGATGTTGACCCATTTGAGCTGGACCATGCAAAATATAGTGCTTTCTGTGGTGGTCGCTTGGTTTCTACCCTACTTTCAGATAATGGGTGGCACTCCCTCATACAAGAGGACTTGGGACTACTAGTGCATCATGCATGTGGGCCATCGGGCCACGCGTACACATGGACCAACTTGTACACCGACTCAACATGGATCATGCAGGCCAAGAACAAATCCAAGAGTGCAAAACACAAGAAGCACCCTACTTTTGGCATCGACGAACTCAACGCTGCCCAGAAGAGAATCGACCTCGCCAATGCTTCAAATACTGCTCTTGTACCGCTATGTATGCCGTGCCTCAACCGCGCGGAATGCATGGGCGGCGCTACTCTTGAGCATTTGTCGACCATTATCCGCGACGACATCATGATGTGGGCATTCTCCTTTGGCAATTATAGAGAATGGTTCAGACAGAATGACACGCCAATCGGTCAAGATTGCGTTCGGTTGCCAGAGGCTGGTTACGACGACATCCGCTATGGTATGGAAGAATTACGTAAGCAACGTTTCGAGACACAAGACAGCCGTACCGATGCTACTCTCAACAACCAATTTGAGAACACTCTCGAGCAGCGCAATATGATCAGGAAGATCCGCGAAGCCAGAAGCCTCATGTTTCAAAGCGTCAATGCTTCTATCAAGAAGTGGCGCGAGTTAAACGAGACTATCTGGGATTATTGGGCCAACGATTTCCCATCATACGTGAAACAAAGACACTATTGCAGAGGACTTAACGACATGGTTGCATGGAGCGCGAATGACATTGCATGCGCCAATCACGGACAAAACACCGTGGACATGCGCAGACATCAGAATCGTGCTCCTACTGACGTATACGAGCTCCAAAAGATGGAATGTGAGGGCGGCGTCCCGACGCTCATGCCCGTACACGTGCTCGTGGACGTATCACGTTTTGTCGACGTGATGCAGTACTTTCGCTGCCCCACAGTCATGGGACCTGGAAAAGCAGCGCAATGGGGCGTACATCCGAACTTTGATCACCACACGAGCGACCTGATCAACATCATGCAGAACCGTGGTATCACTGTTCTTCCATCCGACCATTGGGTGGATACGTGCGATAGGATTACCCCGCAGGCTTGGCACGCCAAACAGAACAACCATAACATGGCAATGTTTACAACTCAGTTCTGCGACGCAGTATGCTATCGCAACTTCTGCGCTTTGATCCAGTCCCTGCCTTCTCAGCCATATCCATTCAGGGCGCCATTACTGATTCCTGTCACAGACGATCAGGCCTACACACAGGCCAAAGAAATCATGGCAGCCCTCGATTTCAGAGAAAAGATGACAAACGAATGGGAAAGAGATCTCAGCCTCACGACGTTGATGACACAGACGGCAAACGAGATGGCTCATTGCGCGTGGATGGCATCATGTGCCGACGGTACATTGCCGGCATCACTGCCTGCCGAAGCAGGCGACACAACGGAACCTACTCCTGGAATGCCGACACGTACACCAGCACCTGATCCTGGCGATCCTGACAAAACCCTTCCTGGCAATGATCCATGGGTTATGGCATACAACGACTTATTCCAGTACCTCATGCAGTTGATCAAAGACTACCCTGGGGCTTGGGCATCTTGGCATTCTCTTGAGAAAATGGAACTCCTTCATCCCAAGATCGTCAAAACGGTTGAAGATGCACGCGCAGTTATTTGGGTTGTATTCGAGCAATTCTTACATCAGAATAAAGATTTGGATGGAGATGATAATGCGACCAAAGCAAGAATCGTTGCAGAAGATAACAGGCTGACTTCTCACTGCATCGGCCCTGCTGCCGAGAACGAGAAGAACATCATAGCATGCAAAACATTCTTCAAGCAGAATGCACTGGATCGCGTTGCATTGGGCCATGACCCTGATGTTCCGACAGCCGTATGGAGGGCAGCAGCTGATACAGCGCAGCCAGCTCCACCAGGCCCATTGCCTGATCCACTGCAACCTGGACCGCAATCGATAAAAGTGCCGCAACCATCGACTCCTGAACCGACAGCAGAACAGCAGCCAGCAGATCAGCTCCCCAAGGCTGAGGCGGTACCGATTCCTGACGACGGCACTGACCTTGAGGCCATGGAGCTGGAGGCAACTCCTGCCGAGGAGGACCCTTCTCCACATGAAATGAATATATTATCATGGCAGGATAGCTGTGAGCGTTCCATGCACGAGGACATCAGCAAGATCGGGATATTCGATAACGCATGCACTATTCGAGAGTGGAAGCTGCAAGCAGGCATCAAGGATGACCATCCGTACATGTGCCCAATGTTGCGGGGCGCACGCGCGACCAATGGATTTGCCTGCCTGGATAATCAGGACTGGTCCGACCAACTGTTGCACGATGATAGTGTGATTGCTCATGCGCCTGATATCGCACAGTCTGGTTGCTTCCCAGAGTGGAAATGGATATCATTACCACATTATGACGATGTACGTTATGGTCCCGAGCTAATTGAGGAAGAATGGCTGGGAACAAACAAATACATGAGCAAAGATATAACGACTATGTTACGCCATGATATTCACTACAAGAAGTTTTGGATCAATCAATTTCATGACAGACGTATCAATATTTGGGAGAAAACAACAAATAATGAATGGAATATTCCAAGCAATTGGAAATCCTTTAAGGAGATGGTCGAATGGAAATTCAAAGATCGTAAAGACAGACACAATGGACCATTCATGGATGCAGCAGTGGCACACTTTAAGAAAGATGGTGCAAATGATGGATATGCCGATTGGAACGACTACTACCCGATATTCATCATTCGTGCGTTCCAGAAACATATTGATTCGCAGAAAAACATAATTGAGATATGCCAAGCCGATCCCTGAGGGAGGTGACCCCAGTTCTTTCGATTGGAACAGCGTCATTGCTATTCGGTGCGTTGGTGGTCACAGTTGTGTGAACCCATCTTCCAAGCCATGGAACATGGGATGGGAGAGCCTACAATGGACAGATGTCAAATACCTCCATCACGGCACAGCATCCCGCGCTTGGCGCAACATATCGAAGACAGGGATCATTCCAGGCTACATAGATCCATCTTCTCAGAGAGACAGGCATCATAAACCATCACGGCGCTCTGAGGCATTCTTTAGTTCCAGCACATATTTAGACAATGTCCAGAAGAATCCACATACTTCAGTGGAATCATACAAGTTCAATCACTACAAGAACGAGGCCGAGCTGGTGATCAACATGGAGATCGCCACAAAAGCAGGTTGCAGGTTTTGGCTGGGTGCTCAGGGCGCTATCATGACAGAGGACGTGGTACCCGCTGCGGCAATTATCGCAATTCGCCGCCTCAAACCACACCACATGCATGGCCAGCAGTTATGGCCAGACGGCGACCCATGGGATTACCCGCCATTGGCCGCAAGACCGCCATTGAGCAAGTACGAGATTTGTGCCTACCTTCCTGGAGAGCTCATCGACGACCCTCCTGGGATTGCACCTGTCGACCCCGGCCAGAACATGGAGCCGCCAAGGACAACGTCAGCATCAGCAACTTCGGTCCAGCTGGGGGAAACCCCTGCTAGCCGTACATCTGCAGCCGACGCCTTGGATGAGCAAATAGTCCGCGCTATGATTCAGGAGACCAATCACAAAGCAGATGATAAAGAATGGTTAATTGCCTTGTCATACTGCCGAGAAGCTCTTCGACCTGTCACATCAACGATTACGCAAAAAGATTGGGACCGTCGACCTGCATTTAATGATGTTCGCATGGGAGACTTCATTATCATCAAGAATTGGGGTTCTATCAAATGCTTTCATTACGACAATCACTGGCCCAAGGGCAATCACAATACCAAAATTGCCTTGACCAAGGGACACATATATGGTCCAATCATCCATTTCGGCGTCTTCGACAAGTTCTTCGCGGTACAAATACCTATTCTCAACTACGGTCTACGATGGGTAAACATATGGTACAATGACAAAAAAGCATGCCCCTCAAGGGCGTTGCCTTTGCATTACCAATTCGTATCGAAGAACATGCCATTGACCCGACATATTTGGAGACCGTCCTGAAAGGCCCAACATCATGCAGTGAAAAGATACTCCAGCACAAGAATGACGGCAGTTTACCATACCTAGGTATGCCGAGCATTTATAGACCACGTATTCCGCGTACACCGACCAGACGGCCCGCTCCTCGGACACCCGATCCCGACGAGCTGGTGGCCACACCTGCCGAGGACAACGCTCATGCGGGCGATAAACCCCGACAAGCTGCAGGATCATCGAATGATCCTTTGGTCACCGTGATCGTGGATATTTCGAGCATATCGCTCACCGCCGATGAGAAAGCAGCGAACGACAACATGAGAGCAGATCTCTCAGCATACATTCAAGCAGATGAGCATATTGAGGCGAGCATACCCGACAACATCATTGACCCGCCAGCGGACATCCTCAACCATCCAGACTACGACCCCGACGAGGGTTCAAGATTGATTAAACAGTCAGATGACTGCCGCATATATCGTTGGACGTCGGAGTTGTTGGTGGATTTGCCTATGATCAAGATGAAACAGATCATCGAGATACACAGCGGCGCGGACAGAATTGTAATGGATAAAACACAATCGCATTTACAATTTGAGATTCGATTTGGATCGAAAGCATGGAATGCAGAGTCATACCAATTGAATTATGATCATACCCACAAATGGGCACGTGACTTACCAAATTGCAGTGCAGATCATTTTTTTTTCTTTTTTTTTTTTTTTTCAAAAAGTTGGTACATTACCTCGACCCAGAGACTATCGAGGAGTCGACTACAGGCGTCTTTCAATGGATCTCCAAAGTATATCAGAACATCTTGAAATATAGTATTGCGGAGCTTCCAGATTTCACAAAGGATGCCATCCATGAGAAACATCCTGCACTCCAGGCGTTGCGTGACCTATTCAAAAATTCTACCGAGACATACGGTAACCCAGACTTTCCTGTATGGGAAGAGCTGGTGGAAACACCTGCCGCGCCTCGTGAGCAAGGCGCGGAGCAGGATATTCCCCAGGACCCAGGCAGCGTTGCATCGGCAGCTCCTGATCAGGAAACCATGGCACGTATCATAGCCGAGCAGACGGGACCCAAGCGCGAGGAGGGCGACAACGAGTCCACCTTGCAGGAAAAGTCTCGCCGTCTTCGTACAGAGAACGTATGCCATGGTGGTACCGAGGATACGGACAACACCAAGACAGAGTACAAAGGACTGCCAGGGGAAAGACTGTCTAGGATCGAGATCGAGGGATTAAGTAGATCAATCGCTTCCCGACCGAACACCGAGATCAATCGTGAGGCCATCAATCAGATCGGCCAGAGCCTCGCTCGCGGTCAGGACACCCGCTGGGGATCCCGCGATTACCTCGCGACGGAAGGGGCCCCAGAGACGATCTTGCATTCCATGCCGCTCTGTCAGAATTGCGGTCGAGATCTATCCCTTGGGATCGTCACAGGTGACGGCACCCTTTGTGACATCTGTTGGCAGTATACCGTGGCCGTAGGCGCCACGGGTAAGAGTACCGCCGTACAGAGCGATCTCGCGTACCTCCAGAAGCTGACGACCTGGATCAAGATGACGCTCTCCGAGGACCAGATCGCGAGATACATGAAGGACGGGGCGCACGTCATTATGACGGGTGCGCGATCACACGCAGGCAATGAGAAAGACTTGTTGCGGAGATTGGCTAATTCGTCCAGAAAGAGGTATCAGAAGTGGGTCGAATCAGGTAGCCCTGCTGCACACGAATGCAGACTGATGGGCGAAGCCGATGACGACAGACCTCTGTACTACCCATTCGCCAATCTCGTACAACGCTTTCTCAACGACCTGAAGTTCCACCACCAAATGTCAGGTGCCCGCGTGAACGTCTGCAAGAAGGCCTGGACCGTGGATGACATGCGTGATGCGTGGGACATCCTCGACGTCAGCATTAGGACAGGACAGGCTGGTCGGAGAAAATGGTGGCTGAACGAGGGCCGCCTCGACAGGCAGACGCGGCAGGCTCGCGGACTGGTCACGATTGCTCTCCCTAGAAGGGGCGGCACCCGTGAACAGTTCACTCAGCGAAAGTTTGCCGCGATTGCCAATGAGTTGTTAGGCTCCCTCGATCCGTCACATACCGACCAGAGGGGGAACCGTCGATCCCTCGATCCGTCGATGAGAACCGATCCCGATACACAATCCCATCAGTCCGATGATGCCATGGAGCCGCGCCATCCGCGGCCGCCGCCGCGCCCTGCCCCTGGCGATGCTGCTGCGTCCAGCGCCTCAGGCGCGACGGACTACACGCCCGCGGGGCCACGTGCCAAGAGAGCGCGTACATCAGATTAGGCCGCCTACTGGCGCGACGACCTCGAGGACAGCTACTGGGGTCTCAGGTACTGGAGTTATTACATCAACTGTTGGATCTACATCGCGATCAACAACGACGAGTACGTATACATCCAGGATATCCAGTACAATGATTGGTTTCGCAACTGGACCCCGAGGGCAGCTTGGGAAACATTCGCGACGAGCTACGTGACGTACAACGGCCAGAGGATGTGGGACCGCAGGTTCTACAAGAACGGCAACACGTAGTGAGTCGGCCGCAAGGCCCACCGCTCAGAGGCATGAACTTCATTACACACCAAAGTTCGCCTTGAGCGGTGGCTATTATATACTTTTAGGCCACTTCATTATATAACACAAGTGGCCACACACACATACCTTTTGCGATAACCGAGGCAGCCTCCTAAGGAGCAACGCCAACGGGAGCCGCCAAACAGAATTTATATACATGCAGTTTTCGTTTTTAACAACACGACATCTCGTCTGGCCAGACATTGGCTTTTACACACAGTTGCGTTTCGTTGCAAGATCGTGCTCGTCAACACGATCTTAGCTTGCATATTCTTTTGAGTTTAAACCTGATTGCGTTGATAATAATCTGATAGCTGGTGGCAACACCTGCCTCGCAAAAGCGAGGCAGTTTGCATGTTGCTTTAATGCTCAGATCTTCTTTCTCCGCCCGCCCTTGTCTCATTCTTCTCCGCCCTCGAGTGCCGAAGCGTTTTGGGGGGCGCACCGAGGGGGCACCAAAGTGTGCTTGGCGAAGAAAAGGGGACCCAGGGTGTTCCTTCTAACTTCACTTTGCAGCTGTGGCTACGCTGACTTTAAGCCCAGCTGCCTCCTGACTTAAGGACTAAAGGAGTCAAAGGGTGACGGATTCCCTTCCTTTGTTCCCGAGTCCTGCCCTCACGGGCGGGATTCGGGACGGGGGGTGTGAATGGAACCCGTGTAATACCCTCATATATACTCTTTATCCTTACCTCTCCTGCGCCTGGCCGTTGGGGCTCAGGTATTGAGATAGATCGATCAGACCTTGATCGTGCGGGAGGGAAAGATATCCATCTATCCCTCCTTCTCTCTACCAACGGATCAGGGGTTCTGTGCCCTTGTACTTCAACCCCATACACAGCCGCGCCGATAGCGTCACATACATCATGTTCCTCTTAAGTGCGAAGTGCGAGAAACTAGAAGAGGAACGCCAACTCAACTCTGGTACGGCTCTCATTGACTTTCGTGTCCATGCGGGAGAAAGGATCGGCCACTCGTGAGCACGGTTCGAGATAGCCCGCTACGAAGCAGAAACCGCTGGCCTCAACGTCCCCAACTTCCAGATATTAACAGTAATCTTCTTCAGAGCTCTGGGAGTGGGGACGTCGCGGGCACAGCAGCGCCTGCAGCCTCTGAACCACCATGTGCCGAGGGACCAAGCACACATTGACGCTCTCCTCGGACGCATGAGGTCATATGCTCACATAGCTGAGAGAACCCCTGGCAATATCGGTGGCATTTTTAGTCACGGTCACCGAACCGAGAGCTTCCATACAGAGGCCAACGCAGGGCGACCTGCTAACAACGTCTGGAGCGATGATATGCCGCCGTCTGAGACCACTACATTGTTGGCCCAGAATGGCGGTGCGGCCTCGGGGTCTCCAGACCCCTGGGCCAGATCTAGGGGGCCATCAGACGCGGTCTCCCTTGTGCAAGCTATGACCCTCATGGGCTCTGCGGGGCAACCCGCTGAGTCCGACTGCGACTCCGGTGCCGACGCCGACGCGTCTTCTGATGATGAAACTACTACGCTGGATTACTCTGATATGCCTACCGACCTTACTGAAGAGTAGCAAGCTCAGTGGTTATTTTTGGGTTATCAAAAACACAAGCGTCGTTGGCGGAGATTCATGAAGAAACCAGTCAGAAAGGTAAGACGTATGGTACGGCGAACACTCAAAGGAAAATGCAAGGGTCGAAGTAAAGGCAAAGGTAAGCGTCGGCGACTACACGGTAGAGGCATACTAGCGTTCCTAGCATCTCTCACTGGGCCTCAGTATGAAGAAATGTTTTTGGGTGCTGGCAGGGACTGTAGGCACACGTCAGGTAATGGTAGAGGACGACGAGGGAATCCAAAGGATGCCAACGGTAAAACTATGGAGTGCGACATATGCCACAGTGCACGACATTTCCGACGCGGATGCCCCCGAGGCGATGGAGGAGGCAGGGGTCCGTCAATACATTCGACCCAAATGGACTCCGACATGCAGTGCGTCGACTGGGGGTCACTTCTGGCCGACCCTGCCAGCGGCTCAGCCACAGTTATTCATTTCGTGGCTGCCAGGCATTTGTGTGGAAGCATGAACCTGGGGAATTGCGCCGACGAGCTGTTCGAAGAGGTGTTCACTGGGCACGACGACATCGACTTGGCAGAGTGGCTGGGTATAGCCATCGCGAGGCAACCTGCAGATATTGAGTTCGTCGAGAACTTCCACATGCCCGTCGAAGATGACTTCGGCATGGCGGGGGCACCCGCGGACTCTGAGTCTACCGTTCCTGCAGCAGACGAAGAAGTTCATGCCGTGCTCTATCCTCGGGTGATTGGATCGATCAATGATGATCCATTGCGGGGGAAACCCGCGAGCCGCTGGCGACCTATCTGAACGCATTCACTATGAACTTGACACGAGGAAGAATTTCAGTGCACTTTTGTTGCGTCAGATCGGTCTGCGAGCACTCCGAAGCAATCGCCGCGCCGTGTACCCTTCATGAAGAAAAAGACATGTCACGACGATCCATGTCTGTCGCCAATGGACGATGAAGACGAACATGATGACCGCGTGGTCCGTCGCGGTCGAGCTCCCAGCTTCTCGCCAGCTCGGGCGCGAGCCCGCTCCAGTGGTGCTCGTTCGAGCGGTGTTCAGCGTCCTCACCCTCCTGGGGCGGGGGCTTCAAGTGGCCCGCCAGGGAAGGCGCCGAGAGCGCGCGCTCCCCCCAGGAGGGAAGTTCTGCGGAGAAATCCGCCTCAAGACGATCAGCATCACGAAGAAGAACATTCAGACGGCCAATTACAGCGTTCAGAGGTTTGGAGCAAGCCTGGATTGGCTCGTCAGCAAATACCTGCTGAGACGATGCAATACTGGCTGGACAGAAGTTGGACTGAACATCGAATCCGACACTGGCATTCTCTTCGCCACGTTAAACGGGACGAAGATGGTATTATCATTCGATCAAAGAAGGGACAGACTAGAACGCAAGAAAAAGTAATCATGCGTGATCACAAAAGGGCCATCATCGAGGATCGAAACATGCATCGAGGCGTATGCTGTACATGCCCCAGCTATGCCGGCCACAGGCTTGGCTGTCCCATGGGGCGCCCATCGAGAAGTCCGAACATCAAAAAGACACCGTGGGTTTGGTCACATGGAGATGGTCGGGGCAAATGTACGGATCCCAACAGAACGCCATACCATGAGCGGATGGCTGAAGAGAGTTACCTTCCTGCCACAGCGACAGAAATTGAACGAACGAATGCTATCTGGAATAGCTTGACACCTGTTCATCCTCTGGTGCAGTTCAATCGTGCTTGGCGTGCAGGAAAACCGGCCGGTCATAAGTCAGATGAAGATAGCCAGCCAGATGTCTATGAAGTTGAAGATGAAGATGCTGAAATGGCGGAGGAGGTTGATCCTGCGGATGCCGCCTTTGGCGACGGTGAAGCAAGTGACTCGGGTATTGCAGGCGCTGCGTGTGATTCTGATGCTCCGATCGACCCCGAACACGTTGTCACGAGAGACATGGCTCTCTCTCTCTCTCTCTCTCTCTCTCTCTCTCTCTCTCTCTCTCCTGGCAGGCGCGTTGCTTGCCGTGCCGAAGGTGCGGGCTGGATCATTACTTGCATAGCTGAACGACGTAGCGCAGACAAGTATTTACTTGGTGGAAAAAGAGATCAACACAAAGTTCCGATCAAGAACATGGCCCTCAGAAGGCCAGGTGGTGAAGATTTGAATCCTGGCCGAGGTCCCATAAAACGTTGTCGCCGGTTTGCTCCTGGAATACTGGCGGGAGCTACGGCAAAGGCAGCGCCCAAACTGAAGCCAGAAACGATCGAACTTCCCTCGTCTTCTGAGTCAGCGTCTAGCTCAATAAGCCCATCTCTTGGTCCTGATCATCCCAAGCTTAAGAAGGAGAAGAAGCGTGAGGGCCCAGGTGATGACCCTAATCCTGGGGATATCAAGAGACATGCAGGGCAACCTGCTGAGCAACATGTTGATCGACGACGATCTAGAGGTCCAGCAGTGGCTGCTGCAGCAGCCAGATTCCAGGGCGCCAGTGCGCCTACCCCAAAGGATCCTGTTACACGTCGCGGCCCCTCATCTGGTCGGACACACAGGTCAGAATGGGTGCCTACTTTGGAGGCAGGAACAAGGGATGCATCTTCCACGGGGCGCACTGAGAAACTCTTGGCTACTGCACCAAAGATGCCGGCAGCAGTGCCCAGGGGCAGAGATATCGAGATCTACAACACCAAGGAGAAGAAGCACCAGGACTCTGACACCAGTACCCCGCGAGGAACTCTAAGGACGCCCAAAGGTTCCGCTGGCGCATCTTCATCAGCTGCGGGCGCAGCAACGTTTGCAGCGCCAGCGTCAAAGGCGGCCCCACGTTCTGCGGGGCAACCTGCTCAGAGTTCAGCGGGGCAACCTGCTGGCAGTCCAGCAGGGCAACCTGCCCTCGCGCTGGAAGTACCACCAGAATGCAAGGACTACTGGGACAGGCTGCGCTCAGGCAACCGCACGAAGATCAATCCAGCATATGATCCGCGAAGTGATGATGGATCCGATCGCTACATTGTTGTGCAATGCAACATCGTGGACACAGCTGTCCATGCTGCGCCAGTCAGTGCGCGACATTTTGCGGGAACGCCCTGCCCTCGCGTTGGATTTAGAGAAGGAATATTTGAATAACGTCCTTGCCGCGGAAAAGCTCCACAGGCCGAGGCTCGACCATAGAGAAAAACGTGAGGTATCTGAGTGGCTGACGACGGCCCCCCGTCACAAACCATTTCATCATGGTAAATTGTCAGACAGATTCATTACTGAAGTTACGTCCTATGACGAGTGCGATGGTTGGGCCGACTTGTCGCAGCTACTCAACACATGGCCCGCAGAAGGATACGACTACTACCACCATAAGCATCTCGACACGGTACGCCGCGTGGTTGAAATCGTCACCGGGCGTATCAGGCCTATGCTGTCTTGGAGCTTATCGGCATGATAGATGAGTCCGGAATGAAAAAGAACAGGCTGCAGATCAATAAGATGAGGTACGCCGACATGACCGACGACACCTACTTCATCCGCCCGTTCAACGGACATAGCAGCCCTGGCATCAGGTGCCCAGAATCCCTATACATGAGGATCACGGACTTATCAGCACCTGGGGCACCTCGGTATTCCATTCATGGTATTCAATGGGAGCACATACAGAAAATTCGTAGCATTGGTTTATCGTGTCGCGCCGACGACACCATTAAGAAGAGGGGCGGTCAATTGGTGCATGGATGCCCATGTCTTCCTGGTGAGAGTAGAATTCAATTTGGTTTACGCATGGATTCTGAGGTCCTGATCATGGTCAGTCTGGAGAACTCGATTCGGGATTCTATCCCAGTGTGGCGTTCGGCGAACGACATCGTCGTGACAGCAGGCCGTCATGGCAGGATCCCTCCTAATCACATCGTCCAGTTGATCGGGATCTTTCCAGGCTACAATTGTCAGTGCAATCGTGCGGGACAAATCTGGTTAAATCCCTTATATTTGAAGGATGACAACCAGAAGTACACGAGTACTAGAACTGATGAGATGAACGAAGTTCGCAATGACGCATCATCATTAAAGAATTTCTTCGTTCCAGATACCCCCTACAACTTGAAGTGTCCCGAACCGCTCCCTATGGTATTATCAGAGGTGTTCATGATGAGCGCATACCATGCAGGGGCACCTGCAGGGGGATCTGACGGATCATGGATACAGGCTCAGAGCGCTGATGTGACGGGTGTTACGCCAAGTGGTATTTCGCTTACTGATACGTTATACGCTGATGATCCGTGGCGTGCCCAGGTTCAACAGCTGCCAGCACCTGCAGGGCAACCTGCTTCATTTGCCCCTATGAGCCGAGCTAGTACACCATTTGGCACTCCACAGAGTACTGGGAGCACCAACAGCCTGCAGGCGAGGCTCCAAAGTATTCGTACGGATCCGCAGCTCTATCAGGCCCTACAGGCAACATCGCCGTTCGCATCACCACGTCCAATTGCGGGGCAACCTGCTTTCCCAGACCAATATGCCATACAGAGAAGTTTAGTTGGTCCGCAGGAGTGGATGTACCGTCAGATGCGGGAGACCGCCCAGAGCATGCGGAGGGACGGCATAGACCTCCCTAGTGCTAACTGGACGCCGTCGCGGGAGTATGTTCCGGATCCAGATCCTTCTCCGGACAACCCCAATCGGTTTGGTTATGTACCAGCATTCTTTAGCCACCCGACTTACGATCCAACAGCTGCTCATCGTCCAACGGCAGCGCCAATGGATCATCCATTCTTTCCTGATTATCATGCGCAAGTGAGTGGAACTGCTCGGGTGGGAACACTGCCTGAAAACCATATGTTCGGGCGACGGCCGACGATTTCTATCAGTCTCAGCTGACACGTGGTTCAGGATATGCATCAAGTGTGCCAGGACAGATACCTCACTATGTGTATTTGGCGCCCTCCATGGATCGAGATGTACAGCAGCAGGCTCCAGGCTTAGTGCTGCCGCCGACCATGGGAGAGATGCGCCCTGAGATCCTGGCCCTACACGAGGCGCAGCAAGCCAACTTGGCCATGCAGGCCACGCGGCAGCGCCGACAGCAAGATCGTCAGGCCAACAGAATGCTGAGCCGCGCAGGGCAACCTGCTAACCGCAATGCAGCAGGGACACCTGCGAGCAGTCCAGCTATGGATGCATCGATGCAGCGGCCAACTTTCTCATCTATTCGATTCGAAGCTGGTGAATCCACCCTGGAGCGTCAGATGCGTATCAGGCCAGCGGCAACACCGCCTATCATCAGTGACGGCGATTCCAGTAAGTGCGCCATCTGCCTTGACCTGCTCATGAATCACGACAAGATCTGGCGTCTCCAGCGCGGTCACATATTCCACGCGCAATGTTGGGATCGTGTGGGGCACGCCCATGTGGATCGACTGGTGGCTGGTAACATGGAGGGTTCCGCGTGCGAGGCCCCCTTGTGCCATATGCAGGGGCGGTGGCCTCATTGCTGCTGAGTTCCACTACGCCCTTGCTGGGGATCAAGAAACACATGGCCGTCATGAAGATATACTTCAGAGGGCGAACGGGCTCAGGGACCTCCGTGAAGAGCTCAACCGCGTTACAGCCATGATGACCAGCACCGCGGAGATATCGAAACCGACTCCCGCGGGGATACCTGCATCATCGGCCAAAGCGGGCTTAGTGATGGAAGCAGCTACATGTGCAGGGGCACCTGCCACTGACGTACCTATTCCATTGGTAGCAGAGACCGACAGCAATGCAGGGACACCTGCCCGATCGGCTCCACCTTCGGTACCAGTGAGTGATACGTGGTTGAGGCGCATGGGAAGGGCTACTGATAGGAGCGCCCAATGGCTTCAATCTTCACGCGCATGCATGCCATATGGGCGAGACCTCCGTTCACGCAGTCAGCGCAGACATGAAAGCCCGGTAAGCATGCGCAGTGGTAACAGTGGGATCTCTGCGCGCGATGTGCTTCATACGGTACTTATGGTGAATACCGACGGACAGATGGGCATACGCGCAGAGGAAGATACGTTCATGAACATGCCCACTGTCTCTACGTCGCACCCATACACGTATGACGAATACCCTACCGCTTGGATCTTTGAAAAGAAACCCATTACAGAGGAAGAAGCGCGTGGGTACATGAATGTATTCACATCCCTGTCAAGCAACGATTGGGTGTTAGAACAAAGGCGCCGGAAAGGCTTACGCGGTACGACAGTATCCGAAGTCCCTGGACTATTCGGCGAACGCCGCGAATTAGCTCTGGCAGCCAACAGCGGGACCATGATCAAAGGTATGTTGATCATTTTATTGGATGTTGGTAGTAGTATTTATATCATCGGTTTGGCGACGGCACATACTTTCGAGCATATATCACGCTCCCACGGACACGCCATCAAAAGGTTGAATCTATCAGAAAGATGGTATGTCTCTGGAGTGGGACACGGTGCCGCGATTTGTGATAAATCCCTGCACTGCAGAATCGCGTGCAAAGAGAGGGTCGATTCTGCGGGGAAACCTGCTGTGCCGAGACTCGACGCATACTCAGCAAATATGGCTGAGGGCTCTGCTATTCTGGGTCTGAGGAGCATGTCCAACATGCGGGCCATCTTGACCCTCGAGCAGGGGCACGAGAAGATGATCATCCCTGGAGTGGAAATGTACAAGGTTCTATGTGGAAAGGGTGCCAGGGTACTTGATTTGATGAAGACGCCCTCCGGGCACTTGGCACTCAAGGCCGATGAATGCGAGAAGGATACGGAGGACCAAGGGTCGATGTCCTTCACGATCACGCCCAATCCTCAATGCGAGGAAGCTCCGTTGCTTGTCAAGGAGGCTTCCGACCCAGAGCCTACTGCAGGGACACCTGCTGTGGGCGATGCCCATGCGTGCATGATGTCGCAAGACGCGCAGGGCATCAGCTCTTCCATCAACGAGGGACACCTGCAGAAGAAAATGATATGGTTGAGAAGTTTAATATATTTACTCCGAGCAGCAGTTCTGCAGCGCAGCACGGCACTGGTATTTGGCCCCCCCCCCCCCATCAGGAGGGTGGGGTTCGTCAAGCGAGTGACGGGGGCAGGCGCGTGCCACGGCCACTCGCGCTTGCAAGGACAGGCCGACCGCTCGGGTGCTGTCAGCCAACGTGGGGAAACCTGCAATCTTTTCCCAGGCACAGGCTGTGCGTGCCAGGGACCGCGGCAAGCCTGGCTGCGCGGCTGCCGCAGACAGCATTGGACCCGGCTGTGTGGCCGCTGCAGAAAAAGAAGGATTGTCGCATCATTCTCATTCTCGTGCATTCGTTATTGAGGATATACGAACAGCTTGCACTGAACTCCGAGCCCGTGGATACATGTGCGACCGTATCGCACATACAGAGGTGATGGCCTCCACTGGTACACAGTATTTGGGTGCGCTACTTTCGGGTGATCACCAACTGTTGTGGGTCGCAACGCTTGCCGACTGGCATGTGAGGCTGCCTGGTAAACGGGCGGGGCCACATTGCCAGCGTATCCAACATCTGATGTCAAAGGCTCGGGCTCTACGCATGACTATTGTACTGGTGCGACCACCAGGGCATTTCTGGAGACAAGGTCCCAGACGAGATGCTTTTGAAGATCTTGAATTTCAAGTCATGCGGATGAGGTTCTGCCATTTCGGCCTCACGTACGACCGCGCGAACAAGTCGCCCAGCGGATCATATCTACAAGTGACAACTACGTGCAAACGTATCTCCACCAACTTATGGAGATGCGCATGCAACGGGTCAGGGAAACCTGCAGGTCCTACTGGACATATTCTGGGCTGGTACGGACAGAGGTGCTCAGAAAGCCGAATGGCGGAATAGACGTTAGCGATCATGACCGCGAGGTCGGTCGATCAAATGGGCTTGCATAGAACGCAAAGAAACCATGCGAGTGCTGTACGTTTGAGTCTTCAGACTCGTGCGGATAAAGGAGTTTGAACTTACGTTCAGTCTCCTAAGAATGGCCCTGAATAGGACCATGTCGTGAGACGGGTGACTATGAACCTGGGCGGCAACGGGATCATCCAGGACATCGAGATCCAAGACCAGCCGACTGGATACAACTACAACGCACCATTACCGGATGGGGTCACTAACACCCGTGCTCGACTGTGCTGGGAGCAGCCGGAACCAACCCTTCTGGGAGACGACAGCTCACGACCACGCTCAAGGCGAGTGGCGATCATCGATGACGGTCGTCTTCCTCCCCCTTCGATTGAGCGCGGCAACGTGCTACCCTCTACTCCAGAATTTCGGACACTTAGCTTGCCAGAAACAGAGCAACAGACAGCACTACCAACAGATGCCAGAGTTAAACATAATGAGAAACAACAGGCAGACAAAGAAGTTGGCATCAAACCGCGCAAGATACCCAAACTAGTCGAAGAAGGCAACGACGATTGTGAAGTCGACCTCAAAGGACTCGGGTGTAGCTCGTACTACACCGATGTACCTTTGGACTCCGACACGGATAGCAACGGTGAAGAGGATACCTTCATCACTTTACCTGCGGGGCAACCTGCTGAATCCTATGCAGATGTGTTCTCCACCATTCCCACCCTGTATCATGGACGACACAACAAGGAATATATGCTAGAACTATGTGGAGGAATCGGAGGCATCTCCCAGTTCGCATTCAGCCGAGGTATGTCTTCAGTGGGAAGCCTCGACAAACGTACTTTCGTTGATCTTGGAAATAAGGAGGTTCAAGATGCAGTGATGCACTACTTAGACGTTTGCTTCGTTAAGGTTGTCATGCTACAACCCAGCTGCCGAACGACTGGCTTACCTTCCTACTTCAATGCTAAGGTTAACTACGACACCTGGCATGAACATCTTAAGGAGGGTTTACCACGCATCAAGTTCTGTGGGAAGGTAGCTGTACGTCAAAATTATCTTCGACGATGCTACTTGCGAGAACAACCAGTTGGGACTTGGGGGGGTCAGATACCGCCGTGGACTACGTTGGTCAACCGCAAGGGCACTTGCAAGGTACATATGGACCAATGTACTACAGGCCTACGCGATTCCCATGGGGTACTAATACGAAAACCGACGGAGATCATGGCTAACCATCGCTTACTACTTACGCCCGTTGAGCGAAAGCGATGTTATGGCCATCAGCCACATGCGTCGGTGTGCAATGAAGAACTGTCCATGGCTGGGCAGTATACGCCAAAGATGCAGTCGCTCTTTGTTGAAGCTGTTCAGATCGCATACAACCTTTTCCATGCAACTCGTGACCCTTTCCATGGTGACCCATATTCGTCTACCGTGTTGGTGGCCAACGTAAGGGGGTGCGATTTAAACGATCCGAGTCTTCCCCGACGACCAGACGGCTCGATTGCGAGACCACCGTCGGGAGGACTTGGCTGTCCTGCCTGCGCGGATAACGTGAGTATGCACTCTCCGTCACATGGTCGGAATCCGAGACGTTGCAGATGCTGCGACAAGGGTGACTATCACTGGGAGTGTCCGAGTTGCAAGAAGAACTACGGGAATAACAAACCTGGACATGTACTAACACCAGGCAAATGCAAGTTTGCAAGTCCTTGGAAGCTTCCTGACAATCATGGACAGATCCCGCCGGTTCCTGTCGGGCCGGCAGCAGGGCCTGCACCGCCATATCCTGCTGAAGTTGCAGCGCCTCCACCTGAGGCACCGGCAGCGCCAGCACTTACGCGACTGAGAGCGCCTGGACCTGGCCTGAGAGCTGGATCTACCGCAGGTGCAAGCAGTCACGACAGTACTGTTGGAAGACACGCTGCTGAGCCTGTCAGTGGAGCCGGTAGTTCGGATGACCACCTTCGACTACCACAGGTTAGCGTCAGACGTGGTCGACAGCAAGCAGCAAGGTGGAGAAGCGCCTCCACCACCACCGGCAGGGAACCCTGCCGCGCGACCACGACGGTTCGATGTACAAATCAGTCTGCAAAATTTACGAAGCCTTGACCCCAGCGTGGTAACGCGCGAGTTGCGAAAGCTACATTTACGCTGGTTCCACGCGAAAAAGCATAAGCTGAGACTCATCTTATGCAAAATAGGTCTGGACAGTGGTGGACTCAACCTCATCAGGGGTGTCTGCGATACATGCCGAGAATGTAGAGTTTGGGACAAACCTGGACACGCAGTTATGCCCCTCTACTGCATTACCTGGCAACTCTAATGATGAAATGGAATGTGACTTGATGTTCCACAAGCAAGAACACAATCTATGTCACATTATCGATCGTTGCATGCGATATGCTACTGGGATGGAAATACCACATACAACGATGACTGCTATCCTGGATGCATATCATCAATGCTGGATGCAGTTTGGACCAGCTAAGGTACTTTACTCGGATGGAGAAGGTGCCCTTAATAATGACACTGCGAAAGCAGTCCTCAAGGCCAAAGGCACTGAACTTAGAATACGCGCGCGTGGACAGCACGCTACGACGATCGAGGCCAGAAATGGCATCCTACGTCATCTGCTCCACGTAATGGAGGCTGAACTCAATAGGTTAGACATACTTCTTGTGTTCACTAGACTATTGCATGAAGCCTTGTTTGCTGCCAACGCATTCACTTTCTACAACGAGGTGTCCCCATACAAGGCACTACTTGGACGGCGACCAGCAATGCCCCCTGACCTCCCTGTTCTGGACCACGAGCAGTCAACAGCAACATCAGATCACTCTCGCGAACAGACAATACGGAGGGTATGCATTGAGGCGATCACACAGGCCACGGCAGTTGCTAAGACCAATCGTGCACTACGCACTAAGACGACCATTACAGGTCAACATTGTTATGACGAGGGAGATTTGGTTGGTTACCATCGCCCTACGACTACTAAAGATGACGGGGGAGGTTGGAATGGCCCGTTCCCAGTTGTGAAGAATGATCCTGAACGGGGTCAGGTCATCATCCGAGTAGGCAACCGAGGTGTTCAAATACAATGCGGCGATGCAAGACATTCGCTCTACATTGAAGCACTCATAGCCCGAGAGATTGGCTCCGACAACACTGCACTACGCACAGTGTTGACATTCGTAGCTAGCCTTTCAGCGGGGAGACCTGCGTTGACATTTGGTTATGTGCCGACCAAGCAGGGTACGCTTCAGATGGCAACGGCAAGTCGCCTATCTCCAAAGGTACACTTGGCTATACAATATCTCATCAGACACTTCTTCCGTATCGAGAATGTTGTTCTGGTCAGATTAGCCGTGATCATTCATAAGCTACCCGTGGTTACTTATGCCGACAGTTGCACATTGGTTCGTTACGATAACGATGTGAATCCAGGAATCCACTACTATGAAGCAGAAGGTACTGCTCTGAACATACACGATATAACGGGATCAGCACACTCACGTGTCATCCAATGCCTGAAGTCCATCAAACCTCAGGCAGGCTTCGATCAGGATATGTCAAAGTTCGAGGACTTGGCTGATGCGCCGCCACCTTAGGGATCCGCTAGAGAGGCTTCAGAAGCCGAACCAGAACATGATGACGGACGGCTGTCTACGATCTACGCAGAATCAGAAGCTGATCTTGAGTCACATGTTATGGAGGTATGGGGCGCAGAGTTGCGAGAGGAAAAGGAATTGCTGGCGGCAGCTCCTCTGGAAGAACTCTTTACCGTACCCACACAGATGGTTCCTGACCAGAGTGTGTTGATCACTGTAGCTGATGAACAGCGGGGGCACCTGCCGAAGTGGGGGCGCATTCATGATCCTGATACTGAGGAAACGTACGTCGCTCCCTTGTGCACCCTGGTCGAAGACGACAGCGATGGACTCGACTCTGACGAAAACGGTCCATACGTTGAGCTCTGCTTTACAACAGAGATGTCAAAGGTCGTCTTGTCCGAGCAGCAACTGATGCTGTTAGACGTCGACCGGGTGGCCACGATGCGAGTGTATGTTGCTACCGTTGCAAAGCGAGCTGCGGTCGTCAAGGAAGACGACGTCCTCGCTAAGGCTGACGTCCAGGCGAATCCCGAGAAAATATCGAAGGCCCTTCTCACCGAACTCAAGACATGGTTCGACAATAAATGCTTCAAAATGCAGGAGATCGCCAAAGCGTCGAACATCATGACTTCGAGATGTGCATTAAATGGGAATTCGTTAGAAACGACGAGGGTGATATGAAACGCACCATCCGGCTTCGTCTGGTACTTCGGGGCTTCATGGACCTAGAAGCTTTCGGTGTAGAGACATTTTCGGGAACAGCCAGACGGTCAGGCCAGAGGTTACTTGCCAGCGCGGCAGCGTGCAAGAAACAGTGGATCATTGCTTCCCTGGACATCAACATGGCCTTCCGCAAGGGATTGATCTATCGAGAACTCGCCGAGGCAACTGGTGAAAAAGGAACGTGTGGTGTGTTTTACCTTGCCGCCTGGGTCGGCAACTGTGCTCCGTGCTCTTCCAGGGTTTGAGAACTACGACGAGTCAAAGCACTGCCTGCAGTGCTTGAAACCGGGCACATGCACTAAGGACGCCCCGCGGGCTTTCTCACCGAAGCTCAGGAGAACCACCAGAGGATTTGGCCTCGTACCTACGTCTTATGACGAGGAGTTCGAGACGAGCACTAACTTGCTCACGGCCAAACATGTTGATGGCATCAACATGGCCGGTACTGGGGACGCCATGGACAAGTATGTCAAATGTGTTAAGGATACCCTTGGTAAGTGTAAACTCAACAAGCACACATTTACGAACTGTGCTGTGAGGTACACCAAGGATGAGGACGGCAATGCCACTTTTGATCAAGATGAATACAACATCCTGAATTGACCGGCGCGGACGCTGACGCTCAAGCGACCAAGATGGTGGCATATATGTTCGTCAGCCTCAGAGGTGGACTGGCATACGCATTGATCACCCTGGTCTGGTTGATGGTCTAAGTTGTGTCACTCCAGCGTGTCCAAGAACCGACCAATATTCAAGTGCGACGACTAAACGCGATCACCAGAAAGTTGCAGGCCTGCCCGAAGAAGGTCGTCTACCAGGCGATGAACCCCACGGGCGAGGACGATTTACATAGTGACTCAGGCTATCGACGCCTGAGTGGAGACGCCGATGACGACGTCAAAGGCTATGGCATTCGCAGGGCAAACCTGCTACGACGTGGAAACACGTCACCTGGCAAGCCTGTCGTTCACTTGATTGATGCGTACTGCAAGTCTCACCGCTTGCAAGTCCGCTCAAGCTATTCAGCAGAGTCACTTGCAGCAGCCCATAATTTGGAGGACTGTTATCCCACGGTTGTGACTCTGCATGAGCTCCATGCGGGGCCACTCACACCCACT
Source organism: Prorocentrum cordatum (assembly GCA_963575745.1). Lineage (NCBI taxonomy): Eukaryota > Dinophyceae > Prorocentrales > Prorocentraceae > Prorocentrum > Prorocentrum cordatum. Next base: position 113,792 of record CAUYUJ010011214.1, read on the forward strand.
CAGTTGAAAGATATACTTGAGTTGGGTGGCCTGTGCATCAAGGTCACTCGGACCATCGATGCTGAGTCTGTCTTTACGTCCCTGCCAAGCGAAGACTTGAAGAAGCCGACTGCGTGTACCCTTTTAGGACACCTAAGTTGGATACGACAGATGATGGAGCGCGGAAGCATGCATATTATTCAGTGGTGTGATACCCGCGATATGACTGCGGATGGACACACAAAAGGGAGCATTGACAGAGAAATGCTCCTACAAGTCAGGGGAGGTATACAGACCTTCAAACACGACCTGAAGAGACATACGCCATATCGGGCCGGCCAGGCATCAAGTTCTGACCCCGCCTGATGCGTATGCCCTACATTCGCGAGGCAACTCGCTGACGGGCCCAACGCCTTTGGGTCCGTCTCCTTTCCTGTCTTTGTATAGGTTAGCTGCTGAATTGTTCTCGCTTTACAGGAGGCGGACGCGCGCTTCGTCTCCCTCCCCCCCCCGACTCTAAAGTGAGCTGAGGGACGTAAGGAGCGGAAGCGAGCGTGCGCCCGCGGCCGTCTTGGCTCAAGCGGCCGGCCGTCTAAATTTGACGACTGTGCTTCATCGCGAGGCACATTATCCTTATCGATACTAAAAGGCATCCCCTTTTACTTGACATGGCTTCCCCTCTCGCAGTGGGACTATCGTTACTACGATACAACCGAGCTGGAGCTTGGCTTCGCCTGAGGCGAAGCTGCTGGCGGGGCCTCCCAGCCCCCTTCAAACTATCCCGAGGTCGCTCTCCATGATGTCGAGGCACGCGACGGTGTCCTCCACGACCGCCAGGTGGTGAGCGTACTGGTCCTGAAGTTCGGCGTACTCAGGGTCCGTCCAGCCCTTCTCGTCGATGATGACCTCGCTGATCATCGCCAATCTTTTGACATTGAGCCTTGCCGCGTGCTGGAGGTCGGCGGTGTCGCCCGAACGCGAGAAACCTCGAGCAGCCCCTTCGCCACTCGGTGTCTTGCGCAACCCGGTTGGGCACTGTGCCTCGGCTCGACTGCCTGGGCTGGAGGCCGCTGCCCGGGTCCCGGGCGGCCCGGCAGGTGCTGCGAGGAGCCGCCGGCCCTTCCTGGCTGGGGGTTCGCTCGGGCTCTCGCTGCGGGCTCGCATGGCTGAGCCATCTCCGGGGCGGGGGTCCTCAGCCTGGGCCGCCTCCCTCTTCTTGCGAGCCTCGCGCCTCGACCTCTGCTGCGCCACCTTGATCTTGAGAGCCGCGATCTCCATCTTCCTGATGTTGCTCCTTTCCACGGCCTCGACTTCCTTTTGCAGCTCTGCCGATTCTCGCAGGTTTTGGGCTAGCCGCCGATAGTCGGCTGAGCTCGAGGCGGTAACCCCCGGAGAGGGGAACTGAGGCTGCCCTGCCGAAGTCGCGGTCGTGCGCGGCACGAGCCACTTCTGCGAAACTCGGCTTCGAAGTCCGCTGCCTGGGAGGTGGCTCGTCGGACTCCCCCAGCGGCTGCATCGTCGCGCTTCTGGCTGCGGCTGCCCCAGTCCTGTCGCGGAGGCGACTCACGATGCTCCGCCCAGCTGCTGGGGGGATGTCTGAGCCCGAGTCCTCGTTGGAGGCTGGAGGCCGTGCTCGGCTCCGCGGCTCGCTGGCGGCACGCCCCGGTGGAGGCGCTGTGGCTGCGGCTGCGGCGGCCCTGTCGCGGACGCGGCTCACGATGCTCCGTCCCACTGCCGGGGGGCATCTGAGTCCAGGTCCGAGCTGGTAGCCGAGGCCTGGGCCTCGCCCCGCGGCTCACTGGCGGCGGGCTCCACGAGGCGGACCCACGGCGGGAGGGCTCCGGTCCGGGACCACCTGGGGCACCAGGAGACCCAGTCGTCCCTGGGCTCTCTGGTTGTCCACATGACTAGCCGGTCCCCAGGCACGACCACATCAGTGAGCTCGAGTGGGGGACCCTCCGCGCCTGCCGTCTCGCTCTCCTCCGTGAACGTGAACAGGTACATCTGCTCCGTGCTGGCCTCATCCCGCACGAGGGGGCGGGAGGTCTGCAGGCGGCGAAGAAGCTCGAGCACGCTGTACTCTGCGGGCGGCACTGGCACCCAGCGGTCCCCGCGCTGAGGCACGAAGACCCTGATGACCTCCGTCCGATGGGCCTCTTCCTCGTCCTGCCGGGACTTGCGTGGCCTCCTGGGCAGGTCCTCCTCCTCATGATCGTCTCCGCGATCTTCAGCATCGCCATCTCCCTTGCCACCTCCGCCGGGAGCGCCACGTCCTCCTCCGGCGGCGGCTGCGGCTTCGCGTTTGCGCGCCTTGTTGCGCTTCCAGCCGCCTCGGGTGCCTCCGCGCTTCGCACCGCCACGTGCGCGCACTCCGCCTCCCCAACCCAACTCGGCACTTGCAGCCTCCGGGCAGAGTGTTCCTCCGCAAAGGCCATCGCAGTGCTGCACGCAGTCGTGGGGTAGACTGTCTTGGTGCTCCCAGTGGCGTTTGCAGCGCCCACGGCAGCCGGCTGTTGAGCACAACGCTAGGCAACGGTACTTATAGGGAGCTCGCAGCACGGGTGCGGGGGAGGGGGGTCTGGTTGGTTCTCCTCGTCGCTGTCCCTGAGGTGCCCCGCGCCTGGCTCCACGCCTGACTGTCTGGCAGCCGGCGTGGGGGCCGGCGCTGGGGCGTGGGTGGCTGCGCTCCCGCAGCGCTCTGCCTGGGCTTGGCCGTGGTCTGGGCTGCTGACCTCCTGCTCGTGCCCCTCCTGCGCCGCTCTGTCTTCCAGCAGCTCCTCGCAGCGCGTGTGACCTCCCATCTGCTCCTCCAGCGTGGCGTTGTTCAGGTTTTCCGACCCGCTCCTCGCGGCCAGAGTGAACTGGGGCTCGCGATATGTGGTTCGGGGCATGCCGTCAATAGACACCGAGCTGACGGGGTTGAAGGGGAGTGGGGTGTCGTGCTTGCGCGCGTACGCGAGATGGTGGCGGCCCCCGCGGTCGTTGACGATGAGGGCGGGGCCAGGCTGTTCAACTGCCAGGCTTTCGCCGGCCGTCGCCGCAACCTTCTCCTCCCACGTCTTCGCCGCAATGTCCTGCGAAGCGATCCACCCCTGGAGTGTCTCGGGGCGGACGCCTTGCACCGCCGCGCGCAGGGCGGCCGCCCAGGCTGCGCAGAGGCGGGGAGCATATTGGCCAGCATGCTGGGTGCGTCTCATGCCCTCGGGGCCGTTGTTGAAACCAGCGTCGCCCAGGATGCCCTGTGTGGCGCTGCCGAGTCGTGGGACACCGTCCTCGAGCATGACACCGTGCTGGAGCTCCGTCGGGGCCCGCCTGGCGATCCTCGCGAGGAGGTGGCCGGCGTTGTCTCTGCCGACGTACAAAGCGAGCTTATCCGCTGCCGGGCCGCGGAAGGCCCCCCCTTCTCCGACGAATTCCAGCTTCGACCAGTGGTAGTTGTCGGGGGCCACGCGCTTCAGCAACTGGTTGAGTTCGCAGATCATTGCGGGCTTCAAGCCCGACCAGCTCGCCGTCAGTGCTGAGCCCACGGACCGTCACTGCGGACCAGTCGACTGGCGTCCGCGTCGCTCAGGCGCTTCCTCTCATCGAGGTTGTGCGCTACTGCCTGCTCCGTGGTCGTGTTGTGCGGGAGGGCTCCCTCGAAGGGCTCGTGGACGTTTGTTCCTGAGCACCGGCGCGCCAGGATGAGGGCATGCGGGTGCAGCCCGCGCGACGCCAGCCACCAGGTGCGATTCTGGCATCGGCAGCGCGGCCGACCCGGAGGAGCGAGACCCCACTTCGCACATGTTGATGGTGAGCATCTTCGCCCCGGTGTGCTTGATGAGGCGCTTGGCGCACTCCTGGTCCCACAGTTTGGGGTGCCGTCCGTCTCTGGCCGACGAGATCAGGAACTCTTTGCCCGCGTCGTAATCCAGGCGGGCGCCCTCGCAGGCGAACGCACCGAACAAGTTCCCCTCGACCTCGTCCGCGTGGCTGCCGTCCCCCTCCGGGTTCTCCAGGGTCCTCGTGCCCCCGTTGCGGAGCTGCCAGGCGGAGTGGGTCACGCAGGGCGGCGCGAACTGGATCACGTTGGCCTCGTCCGTTCCAGGAGGCGCGCCCAGCTCGAGCAGAAGCCGGTGGCGGACCTGGGGGTTCCAGATGTCGCAGTGCGGCCGCGGCTCCGCCTGCTCCAGCGGCCGCCCGAAGTACTCGACAGAGTCGGCCGTCTTGATGCCAGCATCCTGCGTGGCCTGCGTCCAGCGGCCGGTGCCGCTGTACACCTCGCGTGTACGGAGGCCCCAGGCGAAGGCCGGTCGCCGCCTGAGTGGTCGGTCCAGCTCGAGGTCGTGGTCTACGGGTGCTGAGCTGGTGGTGTCCTCGCCCTCCGCATCGCCGCCCACGCGTCCTTGCCGACGTTGCCGTTCCTCTTGGGCCTTGCAGTGGTGGCATGGGAGCGGCTTGCTGGAGACCGCTGGATGTCCCTCGCCCTCGGAGACGAGGTACTCCTCCGAGCCCACCGTGGCTGCCTCCTTGACCGCTTCGACTACGCGTAAGAGTGGCCCTTCGCCGGAGTGACCTTTGGCGCGGGCTCGTCGGGTTCTCCCCGATCGCTGGGCGCCATGTGACAGCGGCTGCTTGCTCGCTTGGATTTGGGCACCTTACGCCCCCTAAGTCCGCGCACCAAAGGTCGCTCTTGCCCGGGGTCACTCTTGCGCGTAGCCGACCGCTCGCTTGGTCAGCGCCCACTCTCGAACCAACTCCGGCGCCTGGCGCCCGTCAGGGCCGCCAGCGGGAGGGTGGAGGGCGCGCGTGTGCCCGCGGTGAATGATCACGTGCCGTTCTTTGGTGGGTCTCCCACGAGGTAATATCGTGTCGATCTCGAGATGCCACCAATGGTCGGCGCGCCACACTCGCAGGACTACGTCGGCCAGCTGCACCAACGGAGAGGCCGCGACGCACCTGAAATCCCTGTCGTGATCACGGGGCAGAGCGTCGTGCATGTGCACGCGCACCTCGGACTCTCTGGGCGAGATTCAAGGTGGGCGTCTGCCCGGCCGGCGGCGGCGTCCGACGCCTGATGCCAGAGCCCTCTCCGCATCTCCAGGGCGAGCTCCTGCACCTCCTGGTAGGTCGGCGCGTGCTGTTCCCACGAGATGGCCGCCGCCATGTGCAGCACCAGGCACTGGCGCTCCTCCACCCTGTCGTCTCCCATTTCGAGCCGGACTGCCAGCTCGGTGTCGACTGGCAGCTTGTTCTGATAGTCTCAGTAGGCCCAGGACTGTCCAAGGATCGTGACGCTGCCTTCACCCACTTGGCGCTCTGCATCCCATCTGACAAAGTTGATCACCACGTCCAGCTCTGCTCCGAGGTTGCCCGCCTTGGACCCGATGCGGTCAAGGGCCTCCCCGGCCTCCTAGACCAGTTGCGGTCCGCCGTCGCGAGTCGCCTCCGGCAAGAGCTGCTCCAAGGGTGAGCTCCTCCTTACCGTCCAGGGCGTGCGCCAGGCGCGCCAGGGCGCGGGACCTCAGGTGCTCGCTGGCGAACTGGAGGGGGTCGAGGACCCCAGAGCTGTGGACGGCGGTCAGGAGGTCCCGCTGCTCCTGGGCCCTGGGGCGCGTCACGCTTGCGAGTCCCCTCCAGGCTGTCCGCGCTGGCCCTCGGGGGGTCCTCAAGCCACGTCGCGTCCGGGCCCAGGGTCGCTTCCCTCACCTCCTCCTCCCGGAGGGTTCCAACTGGGGATTTTTGGGGAGAGGTTTTCCAGGAGGGGTCCCCCAGGGGCTTCTCACCCCCTGTTTTGACGAGGTTCCAGGGCCCCTGGGGGGCTCTCCGGAAAACCCCCTCCCACCAAACCCCTTTTGGAACCCTCCGGTTCTCGGCTTCGGTGCCCTGGACCCGGACGTCACACTCCGTGGGAGGGGCCCAGCCGTGCCCGGCGCCGGCGCAGTGGCGATCCTGCGCCTGGGCGCCCGCACCTGCGGCTCCCTTGCTGTCTGCCTCGGCCTTGGCCTGCGCCCGCAGCTGGGTGGTGCGGCCGTCCACGGAGGCGGGGTCCACCTCGGTCCCGTTGCGCAGGCCTCCGCGGCGCAGAAGCTGTGCCTGGACGGTCCAAGGGCACCCAGACCCAGGAGGTGATGGGGTTGAGTGAGTGGTGGCACTTCCCAGCCTTCTTCTTGCACCCGACCCACGTCGTAGCGTCCCAACAAATAGCTTTGCCCTTATTGTCCTGGGGCGCGTGCCTGAGCGAGCCAGTGCTCTCCTTCCCCTTCGGCCGCTTTCCCGCTGGGTATGCGCGGGCCTTGGGGTCAGCCTTCGCCTCTGGCTTAGCCTTCGGTTTGGCCTTCACCTTGGCTTTGGACCGCTTTCTGTCGAGGGCGCGGGCCTTCCCAGCGTCGTCTGCCTCCGAGATCTCACTGGCCTTGTGGGAGCTGATCTTGGTACCGTGGACGCCTTGCTTCAGGAACTTCCGGAGCTCCCGCCCTTGACAGGGTTTGACCACCGTCTGGTAGATACCCGGTCGGCGACTCGAGGTCGAACACGTTCGGGAACGTGAAAGCCGCCCAGCCACCCGACCTCATGGCGTAGGCGGCCATCTTGAGGTCCTCCTTGCGAGGTGATGTAGGCTGTAGCTCTAGGCAATGCTCGCGCTTCTTGGCCCGCAACTGCTCGTTCCACGTGGCCCACAGCTCCTCCCACAAGTCGTAGATGAAGGCGGCTGGGAATCCGTCCGTGTCCCTCTCGTGGGCGCTCCTCAGATTGTCTGGGCACCTCCAGCGCTCTTTGACGTGCTCTGCCCCGAACACCATCCCGAACAACTTGACCTGGTTCTCGGCCTGCCGCACCCACTGATCGAAGAGGGTCGGGGCACGGGGCCGGGGCTTGAGCTTGGCGTCGTTGGGCATGGCGTAGCCGTCGAAATCTTCCGCGCGCACGCGGGGAAGTCGGCTACGCTCGCTGCCCACGGCGCCAGCGTCTTGAGGCCCCTGCCCCCGAAGGACAGACTCGCACACGCATATGCTATGCGATTTGTCACTGTGGTCGGGAATGCGACGTCGATCATGGTCTGCTTGCCCTGGTCGCAGGCCATCCTGAAGCTGTGGAAGAGCTCCCGCCCCACCAACGTCTTGCAGACCTCGACCGTCGTCGCATCCCCGGGCCAGGTGCGCGTCCAATTTCTCAGCCCTCCGGATTGAGGCCAGTGTGCCCTTCGGCGCGACCCTGTCGTCGTCATGCCTCCGCAGTCCTTCCAGCGCGTGGTGGGCCTGCTTGTGCCGGGTCTCGTTCGTGGGCTCAGAGGAGAACAGCCCTCCGCCCCCCTCGCCGGCGCCGGCCGCGTGGCGGACCAGCAGCCCCGGTGGGGTGGACACTCCTCGGGGGGGCGAGCTCCCGTGGTCGTAGTGGAAGAGCGAGCTGGCCCTCAGACCGGCCAAGGCTGTGGCTGCTGGGGACGCCAGTGGTGTTGGAGCTGGACTGCCTCTGCTGACTGTGACGAGAGCGCCTGGGGCGAGCAACCCTGGCGGGCTGACCGCCGGCGCTGTGGCGGTTGGGGTAGCACCTCCCGTTGGGGCCGCGAGGTGCCAACTGCTCGGCGGTGCGAGGGGGGCCGACCCTAGCTTCAGCAGCCCGTCCAGGTTCTGCCTCACAGGGCCCGACTCCATCGCTGCTCGTAGTCGGATGTCGCTCCACCGTTGGAGGTGCCCGTGCAGGATGGACACGTCGGTGTCCGCATCGGCATTCTGCAGCATCCCGTTGGTGTACTGAATGAGCTGATCGATGACCTCCGTGAGCTCGATCCCGAACCCAGCTCCGACGCTCTGTAGAGCCTCTTCCTCAGCTGCTCCTCGCTCCCTCTCCGCGATGTAGGGAGCCAGCATCGCGTCCCCCGCGCTGTCCTCGGCTTGACTGCCCTGGGAGGCTGGGCGATCGGTCGACGGCGACCTCGAGCTGCGACTACCTGCGGGTGAGTCTCGCGACCGCGCCCTCCCCGCCGGCGGCTTCGGAGAGCCGCTCCGGTCGAGGCGGCGCCAGTGGGCCTTCAGCTTGGTGTCCGTAGCTGCCATCTCCGGGTCGAGCTCCGGCTTCGACAAGTCCGTCTGGATGCCAAGGAACCAAGGCGTTGCCACTGACTGAGGGGCAAGGGGGCAGCTCTCATAAGCTTTCAAAACACCCCCGTCACCGATCCCCCATGGGGGTGGGTGCTTGGGGCTCTGGGGTGGGGCTTGGTTTGGGGGGCTCCTTCGGGGGAGGGGAGGGCGACCCCCCCCGGGGGGGTCATCGGTGACGTTGGTGTGTTGTTTTGTTATCAAGCTCTGCCACCGACTGGGAGTCCGTGCCAAGCTTGCAGCTTGATCCAGGTCCGCTCGGGGACGGGCATGGCCGTCACGTTGATCCCGAGCTCGGCCAACCCCAGCGGGGGAAGCACGAGGAGCTCCTCGAGGCACCCTGCGGGGACGCGCCCCGATGGCCCCAACGTGGGTGTGTCGGTCACGCTGGCCTCCCCAAGTTAGAAATTCAGTGTCCGCTCGCCCGGCCCTTCCACGATGTTGTGCCGTACTGCATCCGTGCTGCATTCTGCTCGCCGGCCTCTGGAGATCGTCCACTTGGGTCCCTCTGGCCAGTGTACGCGAACTCGAAGTAGAATGTGCTCTGGCCCGAAGGGAGCCTTCTCTCTTACCTAACAGCGAAGACTGATAGGTTTCTAGTAGTGTCAAAAGAGAGCATCATGACTCCCCAGGGGGGTCTGGGCGGGATCCGGACAGGGTGCCCCAGGAAACCAGGGACTCCTTTTTTAGTCAACAGTAACGCACTCCGTGGTCTTCGAGTTCCCAGACCTCCATTCCTGGGCATGATTTTGAATGCCCGGAGCCAACTGTAGGCCACTTCGTGTTCTTCGAGTTCCCAGAACTCCATTCCTGGGCATGATTTTGAATGCCCGGAGCCAACTGTAGGCCACTTCGTGGTGTTCGAGTTCCCAGAACTCCATTCCTGGGCATGATTTTGAATGCCCGGAGCCAACTGTAGGCCACTTCGTGTTCTTCGAGTTCCCAGAACTCCATTCCTGGGCCACATTTTGAATGCTGAGGCAGGCTGATGCTGCTGAGGCTGAGGCTGAGGCAGGCTGAGGCTGAGGCAGGCTGAGGCTGAGGCCGAGGCTGAAGACAGACTGAGGCTGAGGCTGAAGCAGGCTGAGGCTGAGGCTGAGGCAGGCTGAGGCTGAGGCTGAGGCAGGCTGATGCTGAGGCAGGCTGAGGCTGAGGCTGAGGCTGATGCAGGCTGAGGCTGAGGCAGGCTGAGGCTGAGGCCGAGGCTGAAGGCAGACTGAGGCTGAGGCTGAAGCAGGCTGAGGCTGAGGCTGAGGCAGGCTGAGGCTGAGGCAGGCTGAGGCTGAGGCTGAGGCAGGCTGAGGCTGAGGCTGTGACTGCGACTGCCGTTGCCACTGCGACTGTCATCACGAATGCGACTACGACTGCGAGAACAGCAGAATTCTACAACTGGATTCTCATCTGAATCTTAAGGGGAATGCTTCCAGATATGCTCCTACACATCGCTGTTAGGTTGCTTCGCCGGGATCATGTTACTAAAGTGGACATGCTGGGGCCTGGCTGGAGTGGGCACGGGCGTGCTGCATGAGGCCCCCGTGGCAGGGCACGGCCCGGCGGTGGGCTCTGGCGTCTGGCTCCCTTGCCGCCCCGGGCTCGGCAGGGGAGTTCCTTCCGCTGAGGCGGCTGGCGCCGGGGCGCTCCGCTTGACACGGCGTCGCAATCCCGCGAACAGTCCCGTAGGCGGGACCTCGCAGCTGGCGCGGCTGGCTTCGCCACCCAGGTGGGTGAGGCAGAGTGGGGCGCCTGCGGCCGTACTCACGGACTGCCGGTAGCAGGTCGCGTGCGAGCATTTGTCCTGGTAACGAGCCGTGATGTACACCTGCCGGTGGTGAGCGCACAGTGGGACCGTGGTGTTGGTGCCCTCGCTGGCTGCAGGGAGGTCCGAGGTCCTGCCATCCTCCTGGAGCAGCGTGGTCGGCGTGTGGTACGCGGCGTCTCGGCACCCTTCTGGCGCCAGCGGGCACATGGCCCCGCCCTTGATAATGCCCACGCGGACAGCCTGGCGCGGCTTCTCCTCTGCTTCAACCTCTGACTCCGACTCCTCCTCCAGGATGCTCGCCACTGTCCCTGCTCGCCAGGCCCCGCATCGCCAGTCGCTGAGTGAGCTACGGCGGCGGCGCCAGCGGCAGATGCGAGACCCGCAGCGGGTCAGGGCTGCCACGCAGACTCGTTACACCCAGTAGAAGCGCCGCCAGCAGAGGACGCACACGCGGCACGCTGACATCCTCGAGTGGTACCCGATGTCGATGATCGCCCTGGAGTCCACGGCCGCGTACTCCTTGCAGCGCAGCTCCCCGGCCTTCTCCTGACACATTTGGGCCTATCGGTGGGCTCCTTCCGCAGGGCTCGACTGCTAGACCCAAGCACTCCCGAGTAGGCCACCCACAGCCCCTGTCGGTTGATGCGCTCCGGGTCCTGAAGGTCCAGCTTCAGCCTGGCGACCTGCTCGTTCCGGCGGATCAGCAGGTCGTTGACGCTCCTCTTCGATCCGCTGGCCTCCTTGATGTACTTGCGATAGTACTCGGTAGTGTCCTGCCCGGCCCCCGGCCCTCGCCAGTGGACGGCAGTAAGGGGAGGAGCAGCCGGCGGCAGAGGCTTATCCAGCTCTGCCTAGCCAGGCTTCCTCCTGGGGCAACGCAGGGTAAGGCTAGCGAAGCACAGACCCAACCCCCAGGCTGGCCAGCTGCAGGGCGCGAACAGCGTCTGCAAGCTGTGGGTGATCAGCGCGAGGGCCCTGGTGATCACCACAATGGCGCCGACCCAAGCCAGGCAGCCCCGAAGAGGGACGCGCCTGCCTGGTCCATGCCGTAGAGGATCCACCCGCCGTCTGTCTTGAGCCACTCCGTCTCCTCGCGGGTGGAAAAGACCTGTCGTGAACTGCCTAGGGACTTGAAAGCACCTTCTCCCACCCCCTCGAAGCTCCAAGAGGTGGTGCCCCCGAAAGTCTTCCAGATCAGAGTCCCGAAGCCCCAGCCCTCGACCCCAGAGATTCCCGAGTCGTCAGGGCAACCGTGGACTCTCGCTCCCCCTCCCCCCGCCGGCGGCTCTCCCGGCGGCGCTTTATGCACGCCTTGGGGAGCCCTGCCTCGGCTATCTAGGGGGGATGCCCTACTCGAGGCTGAACCTTCACCTTCTCCCACCACTCGGCTCTGGTCGTCGAAGTTGCCCAAATAGTACGTCTGGTGCAACGCCACGAACTCCAGCTCCTCTTAACGTGTCCCCCTCCTCTTCATCCTCAGGCGGTTCTGCAGCCCCGCAGCGCCTGGGCAAGCGGGTGGTGGGCCAGCTCCATGCTGATTCACGTGCGATGGGCACAGCGGCGCCCGCCGCGAGGCCCAGCACGTCGACGCCGCGGAGGCCGCTGCAGAGCTCGGGGAGCGTCAGCAGCAGGCACGCCACGACCGGCGCCCGGCGGCTAGCGTTAGCCGGCGCCGCCAGGCGCCAGGCCATCGCCGCGCCGCCGCAAGTGCGCCTCCGCAGGCCTCGCAGCGCCATCGCTGCCGCGCGTCTGAACTCTCCCGGGGACCTGGGATCTTGTGGCTCCCGGAGTGGGCCTCCGGGACGCCCGTGCCTTTGGGCTTCTGAGGCCAGCCCCCAGCTTGGCCCAGAATGGCTTGAGCCCCCGAGAGGGGAGGAGAGAGGGGGGGAAAGACGGGCAAGCATCAGCAGGAGCAAGGAGACGGGAGCCCTAGCCGATCTGGGGGCGTGGTGAGCCATACGTTTAATCAAGCATCCTAGAGCGCGGCCCTCGAGTTTTCTCAGCTCCGCTGGCTCCGAGGGTCCTTTCCAGGCCCCCAGACTTCCAAAAACGACTGAGGAATTGGAGGGCCAAATCTACCTGCTTCTAGAGGTCCAATATCTCGGGCCTGTGCCGAACACCGCTCTCGCCCTCAGGTAGGCCGATTCGCGAGGACGATCCACGAATTGACGCTGACCAGTGTCGACGGTGACCAAGGTCGGCACTGACGTTTCCGCCTTCACTCGTGGTCATGGACTACGTTTTTGTCCCCTTTGAGAGACCGCCGATACGATGACCATCAGCTTCGACGCCCCAGGGGGCGCTGGCGGCAGGGCTCCGGCAGTGTGGCTGGTCGAAGATGGGAGGAGGCGTGGTGCGGGGTATGCAGGCAGGGGGACGGGGGAGGGGGAGGCGGGACCCCGAGATCCAGGCGTCGCAATTTTTTCGAGGCGGATGCTTTCGCATATTTTCGGGCCCAGGGACCCTCACAGATCGATCCGGCTCGAAAAAATGCCGCAGAACAGTTGGAAGCCTGGACTCTGGTCACGAAGTTGTAATTTGTTCGCGTCGTCGGATCTCAGGGTATGTGGGGGGAATGGGGGTGGGCGCAGGGTGATAGGAGAGGGGAGAGGGCAGGAAAAGGAGATGGCGAGCGGGGAGAGAGGGGATGAAGGATGCCGGCAGCGGGAGGTGGGAGGGTGATAGCGGGAAGACGGGGGACGGACGGGGGTCAGAGGAAGAGGTGAGGGGGAAAGGGAAGTCAGAAACACCAGCGTTGCTGGAACACACCCTCCCGTCAAGAGTTCCCTTCTCACAATTTCCTGCAAGGATGTCCCTTCCCTATGCGAAGCGCCCAATTAAGAGACGAGCGCTCCATTGCATGCCACTCAGTTCCCGAGCTTGTGTGTGCTGTAGCTGGTGGGCAAGTGCCGCAGCGCCCGCAAGCAAGGAGGTCTGCCACTGGCTCGACGCCGTGAGCCGCTCACACAAGCTTGCGTGTAGGTCTTCGTTCGACTCCGAGCTACTCGCAGCGCGCGGTGCAGCGTATGGGTTTTAGGCCTACATCCTGGCGTTCCACGAGATGGTACGGGGCTCGGTCTCAGCTGGCGGCATCATGAAATTGAGAGTCCCGGCGACCCTGGTCGTGGATGGGATGTCCGTCTGCGCGGCCGTCGCGTGGGTCCTGTGCGACCGCCTCCCGGGCAAAGCATGGCAGGCCACCTGCGGCGGCTTTCAGATCAGCTCCGCACAAAGCAGATCATAGACGTGCTCTGGCGCGACATTCGTGACATGAGGGCCAGCCCCATGACGGAGGGGAGCATCGGCCGAGAACTCATCGCGGACGTGATGTGCGGGAAGCTCAAGAACGATCGCTCCGCGGTCAAGCTGAGCGACGAGACGCACAAGGATACAGTTCCTGGTTCCCGCCACAGCGACTTCAACACGCACGTGGGCAACTCGCCGGACTAAGCCACCGAGATGTCCACCACCGAGCCAGTGGCTTCGGCTTCAACTCGGACGTGGAGAACGTGGCACTTGCATTCTCATGTCGCGAACTATGTTCGCGAATGCGACATAGGAGGCGTCTGAGAGGCAACCGCATGTCGCGAACTATCTTCGCGAATGCGACATGGCAAGAGAAATGCGAGGAAACCCGCATATCGCGAACGATGTGCAGGTTCTTGCACGTGTAGCACGCTAGTTGCGTGCCGGTGCTTCACCAATTGTCTGCTCTCCGCTTTCATCGTGCAACTTTGTATGAACGACATGGCCAGTAGAAGGTCTCCGAGTATGCCATCAATGCCCTGTGCCAGCAACTATTTCGTGCAGGTCGTTTTCTGTGCCTCGGCGGTGGTCTGGGTGGTCTGTGCCCAGGCTGCCGACGAGGCACAACAGATTCGCTTCAGCACCAGACTCGAACGGTAGGTTTATTACAGTTCCCTGCTTGTCACCGCCTGCCTCTGTCCAATCATTTCCCTTTTCCGCCGCCGTTTTGGCTCATGGGCACGGCAGGGTGGCCACTTTCCGTGCCCGTGTTAAGGTCTCCATCAACACCTTCTTCACCTACTCGATCTGAAACTACGGCCTTCTGCACCATGCCCAAAAGCGCATGAGTACTTCGGTGCCTAGTGCTGGCGCCGTTCCGCTCCGTTCAGCTCTCCCAGTAAGAACAAACAATTGAAAACGCGCAGGGCCGCCCGCTCTTGCCCCCCACGCTTCTCGAGCGATCTGCAGCACCTCTCGTCGGGCCGAGCTGCCACCGCGCGCGACGCCGAGGCCCCTCTACGCGTCGAAGCTGGTGGCGGCGAGCACCGGCGTCGTGCCGGCACCGCCGCCCGCGCGGCGCCCGCCAGCCGCGCGCCGTTTGGCGCCGAGGGCGTCCGAGGGGGGCCTCTGAGGATGGCGGCCTTCGGAGGGCCAAGATGGCCCAGGAGGGGTTCGCAGCCCGCAGGCCCAAAGAGCAGCCCCCCCCCCCCCCGACGGGCTCAAGTCAGTCCAAAACGGATGCCAAACGGCCGCAGGTCTCAGCAGCGCCTTGAAGCATCTTTGGCTTCCCCCATGGCCTCCCGACAGACTTTTAGGACGGGCCCAGATCGGTTCAAGACAGTCCCAAGGGCGCTCCCCCGCATGCAACCCATACAACCATAATGAGAGCCAGTCTCGGAGGGAGGGAGTTCCGCTGGCGAGCCCCCACGTTTTGAACAATCATTACATTTTTCGCCATGCTGGTGGCTCTAGGGGAGATTCTTCGTTTTAGCTTCGTTTCGGAATCGCATTTGGAGGGCTTCAACATTGCACGAGCCAGTCTCAACCCGACCGACCTAGTCCCACAGGTCCGACACTACCGAGTCCGACAACCAGCAACAGCACGACAGTAACCAGCAAAGCAGGGACCCAGACAGGCGTAACCGCTGACGACACGAGAGCGCTTTTATACGATCCGCGCCTCCAGAAGCTCGGGGTGGGCACCCCCAGGGACCTCCAGACAGACCTCCGAAGGTCTCTAGAAAGATGTCCAGAATCTCCGATGGGCTGCGGAGGCTTCCAGACGGCGTGGGTCGTCGTCGTCGTCGTCGTCGTCATCGACGTCGACGTCGACGTCGTCGATCGAAAAAACGGGCCCCGCATGCGACGTAGCGATTCACGGGAGCCTTGTATGTCGTCAAATTCCTTTTGAATGCAATAGCGTGCGCTACAGTTTGGTATACCATTGGGTAATCGATGGGAAAGCGCCGAGCTAGTGTCAAGCAGCGCCAATTCAGCGTCGATGAGCGTCGGCTAGCGTCGACGAGCGTCAGTTAGCATCGATGAGCAAAAGCCAGCAAGATGATCTGGGGAGGCTCCCATGAGTTGCCACAGACGACGTAGATCAGCGAGACCAGCTCGTATCGGCGGTTCAAAGGTGGGGCCCTGAGGGATAGGGCCAAGGCATCAAAGGGCGTGAATCCAACCTGAGAACCATTCTTATCCTTCGGGCCCCATCCCTCAAAGCCCCACCTTGAAAGCGCCGATCCTAGTCCTCGCCACCCCAGGGGGACCGAGGTCGGTGCTTCGCGGCCCTGGCAGCAGCGGTGCCCCTCTCCAGGAGCGTGGCGCGATGGCGCGCAGATAGCCGCGCGTCGCGCGTCGTGGGGCGCGGTGTTCGAAGCCAGACGACCCCGTCAGTGGCGAATGCGCCGTGGAGCACGATCTCCGATCCGTTCGGCACCGCGCGGGGCTCAGAGGGGGAAGCGTCGAGCTGGAATCGGCGATACGTCGCTGAAAGACTGGCGACAGGCCTTCGGCAGCAAAAGCACACGCTCCTGGGCGGGGTGAGCTCACAAGCCCCCATCGGCCATGAACGAGCGAATGGGGGTCGATGCATGCCCCCCTGAGCCCATCTCCCCCCAACGTTGCCCCTGCGTTGGCGACGAGTGCGCCGTGGAGCACGATGTCGGACTCGGCGCCCCTCAGGCCAGCACCGGCGGCCGGCGGCCTTGGCGCGCAGATCGTTCCGGTACGTGCGCGCGCCCGTGCTTTGCGCGGGAGCAGGAGGGGGACGGAGAGGGGGAGGAGGATGAGGAAGAGGCGTGCTGACTCCAGGTCCGCCGTATTTCCCCAAACAGCTTGCTGAACGGGGTGCTGTTGTGATAGAAACTAACTCCGGCCGAGGGAACGCGGAGCAGAGACATCCTCACACACATTTTATGGTTTTGGCCGTTTCGCTTGAGACATCCTCACAACTCTCGTTTCTGAGTTGGCCGGGATTGGCCGTTTCGCCTGAGACATCCTCGAAAAGTGGCGCTCCGGGACGCCGCGCGAGAGGTGGTCCGGGCCGTTTCGCTTGAGACATCCTCGAAACTCTGAACCCCGAGGTGCCGTGCGAGAGGTGGTCCGGGCCGTTTCGCCTGAGACATCCTCGAAACTCTGAGCTCTGCGACGCCTTGCGCGAGGTGGTCCGGCCCGTTTCGCCTGAGACATCCTCCAAACTCTGACTTCGGAGATGCCGCGCGAGAGGTGGTCCGGCCCGTTTTGCCTGAGACATCTTCGAACTTCTGAGCTTTGAGATGCCCTGCGCGAGGTGGTCCGGCCCGTCTCGCCTGAGACATCCTTGCAACTCTGAGCTCTGAGATGCCGTGCGCAAGGTGGTCCGGCCTGTTTCGCACAAGACATTCTCGCAACTCTGAGCTCTCAGATGCTGCGCGAGAGGTGGTCCAGCCTGGGCGCCCAGAAGACCACATGTTACATATCCTCCATGGGACCCTGCGAGCCTCAGGAGGCCCCAGAGAGGTCCAGGAGGCCGCAGGACGCCCAGGACAGGCCCCAGGGGCCCCCAGGAGATTCCCAGGAGGCTCCAAGGAGGCCCCAGGAGGCCCTCTATCAGAACGTGTCAAGTTAATACACATCCGGTGTCGATTCGTTGATTTTTCCTGCTCTTGTGCCCCCCCCCCCTTCCATTTTGAGGGGCCCAAGCGGCCACAGGCTACATATCCCCCCTGGGAGCCCCAAGAGGCTTCAGGAAACCCCAGGTGGAGTTCAGGAGGCCACAGGAGGCCCAGGAGGAAGGTCCAGGAGGTCCCCAGGAGGCCCCAGGAGGCACCAGGAGGCCGCAGGACGCCCAGGACAGGCCCCAGGGGTCTCCAGGAGATCCCCAGGAGGCTCCCAGGAGGCCCCAGGAGGCCGCCTATCAGAACGTGTCAAGTTAATACACATCCGGTGTCGATTCGTTGATTTTTCCTGCTCATGTGCTTCCCCCCTCCATTTGGAGAAGCCCAAACGGCCACAGGTTAGATATCCCCCCCTGGGAGCCCCAAGAGGCTTCAGGAAGCCCCAGGTGGGGTCCAGGAGG
The DNA here is from genome assembly GCA_963575745.1 of Prorocentrum cordatum. Taxonomy (NCBI): domain Eukaryota; class Dinophyceae; order Prorocentrales; family Prorocentraceae; genus Prorocentrum; species Prorocentrum cordatum. The sequence continues at coordinate 130,917 of CAUYUJ010011214.1, forward strand.
CCACAGGAGGCCCAGGAGGAAGCCCCAGGAGGTCACCAGGAGGTCCCAAGAGGCCCCAGGAGGTCCCCGCAACTCGGAGCTCTGAGACGCCGCGCTCGAGGTGGTCCGGCCCGTTTCGCCTGAGACTTCCTCGCAGCACGTTTCGCCCGAGACATCTTCGCAACTCTGGGGTCCGAGATGCCGCGCGCGAGGTGGTCCAGCTCGCTACGCTGGAGACATCCTCGCAACTCCAGGCTCCGAGATGCCGTTCGCACAAGACATTCTCGCAACTCTGAGCTCTCAGATGCTGCGCGAGAGGTGGTCCAGCCTGGGCGCTCAGAAGACCACATGTTACAGATCCTCCATGGGACCCTGCGAGCCTCAGGAGGCCCCAGAGGAGGTCCAGGAGGCCGCAGGACGCCCAGGACAGGCCCCAGGGGCCCCCAGGAGATTCCCAGGAGGCTCCCAGGAGGCCCCAGGAGGCCTTCTATCAGAACGTGTCAAGTTAATCCACATCCGGTGTCGATTCGTTGATTTTTCTTGCTCTTGTGCCCCCCCCCTTCCATTTTGAGGGGTCCAAGCGGCCACAGGTTAGATATCCCCCCTGGGAGCCCCAAGAGGCTTCAGGAAACCTCAGGTGGAGTCCAGGAGGCCACAGGAGGCCCAGGAGGAAGCCCCAGGAGGTCCCCAGGAGGCCCCAGGAGGCACCAGGAGGCCGCAGGACGCCCAGGACAGGCCCCAGGGGTCTCCAGGAGATTCCCAGGAGGCTCCCAGGAGGCCCCAGAAGGCCGCCTGTCAGAACGTGTCAAGTTAGTACACATCCGGTGTCGATTCGTTGATTTTTCCTGCTCTTGTGCCCCCCCCTCCATTTGGAGAGGCCCAAACGGCCACAGGTTAGATATCCCCCCCTGGGAGCCCCAAGAGGCTTCAGGAAACCTCAGGTGGAGTCCAGGAGGCCACAGGAGGCCCAGGAGGAAGACCCAGGAGGTCACCAGGAGGTCCCAGGAGGCCCCAGGAGGCCCCCGCAACTAGGAGCTCTGAGACGCCGCGCTCGAGGTGGTCCGGCCCGTTTCGCGTGAGACTTCCTCGCAGCACGTTTCGCCCAAGACATCTTCGCAACTCTGGGGTCCGAAATGCCGCGCGCGAGGTGGTCCAGCCCGTTACGCTGGAGGCATCCTCGCAACTCTGGGCTCCGAGATGCCCTGCGCGAGGTGGTCCGGCCCATTTCGCCTGACATCCTCGCAACTCTGAGCTCTGAGATGCCGTGCGCAAGGTGGTCCGGCCCGTTTCGCACAAGATATTCTCGCAACTCTGAGCTCTCAGATGCTGCGCAAGAGGTGGTCCAGCCTGGGGGCCCAGAAGACCACATGTTACATATCCCCCCTGGGACCCTGGGAGCCCCAGGAGGCCCCAGAGAGCTTCAGGAGGCCGCAGGACGCCCAGGACAGGCCCCAGGGGTCCGCAGGAGATTCCCAGGAGGCTCCCAGGAGGCCCCAGGAGGCCCCCTATCAGAACGTGTCAAGTTAATACACAACCGGTGTCGATTCGTTGAGTGTTTCTGCTCTTGTGCCCCCCCCCCCCCCCCCATTTTGGGGGGCCCGACGGCCACACGTGAGATATTCCCCCCTGGGAGCACCAAGAGGCTTCAGGAAGCCCCAGGTGGGGTCCAGGAGGCCACAGGAGGCCCAGGAGGAAGCCCCAGGAGGTCACCAGAAAGTCCCAAGAGGCCCCAGGAGGTCCCCGCAACTCGGAGCTCTGAAACGCCGCGCTCGAGGTGGTCTGGCCCGTTTCGCCTGAGACTTCCTCGCAGCACGTTTCGCCCGAGACATCTTCGCAACTCTGGGGTCCGAAATGCCGCGCGCGAGGTGGTCCAGCCCGTTACGCTGGAGACATCCTCGCAACTCTGGGCTCCGAGATGCCGTTCGGGATGAAGAGGAGGAGGAGGAGGAGGAGGAGGAGGAGGAGGAGGAGGAGGAGGAGGCATGAGGCATGTTTTAACATGCCATGCCAGCCCGCACTGGACGGGCACGCAATCGACCTTGGAAACCGCAGTGGGTCTAAAAACCCTGTTTGGGGATACTGCACTCCGGCTATAATTTTTGTGGATTTTCCGGCTTTCGGCCGTTATCGGAAATGAGCCCCAAGCGATGCTAAGAAGTAGGGCGGAAATTTCCGCCTCAGCGAAGTAGGGCGGATATGTCCGCAAAAGTGTGGCGAACACAGCGACTGCAAAGTAGAGCGGGCATCGACATCAAGGGGCTTGAAAAGTAGGGCGGCATTTCCGCATTTCTTACGCAATCGTCTTACGCAATTGCTAAAAGTAGAGCGGATCTGGAGTCAGGGTGCAGGCGGTGCTCCGGACGCTGACGCTACGGGCCGCGCGGCGCCGTGGTTTGGGCTGCCACCAGGCGCTCCTGCGCAGGACGCAAGCGGCAATCGGGTGGCCATTGCGTGGTGCGCCGCCACCATGGTTCACGCCTGTCTCCCCGCGCTCACTCCCGAGGGGTATCGCCTGCTGTGGGCGGATGCCGCTCCGACGTGGAAAGCCTGAGGAGGTGGGCTTCGGAGATCTGTGGTTGGTAAAATTATGAAAGAGAAGGGCCCTGATCTTTCTGAATTCGGCCTCTAGGACCGGTTCTGTGGCCCCGGCCGGGACCATCACAAATGGATCCGGGACGGAAAACTATCCCTGGGGATGCGGTCGGGACATTTTGGGGCGAGGATTGACAAAACATGTCGGCGGATGTCAGGGGAGGAGGAGGAGGAGGAGGAGGAGGAGGAGGAGGAGGAGGAGGAGGAGGAGGAGGAGGGTGCCGTGCTGGTGGCGCACTGCGACGGGGGTCGCTGTGGACCAGGATCCACGGCCGCGGCATGGATAGTATCAGCTCATTGGTCAAAGGATGCAGTGCTCGCTGTCGCAGTGGCTGGCGCGCATCTGGATGACTATGCAGCGACGTCCTCCTTTGATGTTGAGGCGCGGGTTTTGCATGCATGCGTTGTCGTCGTAGTTCATACCATGGTTGGTTGAGAAATACCATGGTCGTGCGCCAACCAATTTTTAACACAAGGGGGCGAGCTGCTTTACGTCCCCCACCCCCCCAGGCGAATTCGTGGAGAAAACCAGTTTTTTTTGCACCCGCCCAGCCTGCGGCTGGCGCGCCTCGCGGGGAAACATTTCATCCTATTTTTCAATACCCGCCCTCCCGCCGCCCAGGGAGCCCGTGGGGACGTCCCTCCGCAAAGCGGCGCTCGGGGGAGTGCGATTTCCGGCGCTATGTGGGGCGGGCCCTTCTGGCATGCGGCTTGAGCACCTGAACGGAGCGCTTCTGGCGCGTCGTCGTGCCGTTACGTCAGTTAGTGCTGGTAGGGAGGGGTCGCTGCCGCCATCGGCGCGATGGATCCTCCAATCGCGTGCGGTGTTCCTTCGGAAGCCTGGCACTGACACCCCGCGACCCATCCGAGTGGGCGAGGTCTGGCGGCGGATCATCGCCAAGCGCCTCATGGCTGGCAGCCGTAGCGCCTCCAGAAGATCTTCGTGCAGCACCGGCAGTGTGGTGTGGCGCTGCCGGGGGGCGCTGATACTCTGGTGCACCCACGTTGCTTGGAGCGGGCGGCTGGCGGTTCGGCGCTCCCCGCCATTGCCCTCCTAGACCTGGACCTCCGCAACGCTTTCCTTTCCCTGGAGTGGCCCGCGGTGCGCTCCAGGGTGCACGAGGGAGCGCCAGAGTGGCTGGTGCCATTCCGCGCTGGCCGACGTCCAGCTCCCGAGCGGGGATTGGGTGGAGGTTGACCGCGGGGCCGAGCAGGGGGACCCCCTTGGACCAGCACAGTGTGCCCTGACGCTGGTCGCCTGCTGCGCTGCAGGGCGCCGTGCGGTGGAGGCTGGCGGAGGCTGGGTCTGGGACGCGTGGTACATGGATGATGGCCAGGTGTTCTTGCCCCCAGAGCTCGCGGCGACGTACTTTGAGGCGTTCGACGCGGAGCTCGCGGCACTTGGAGGCAGCCGGGTCGCAGACGGCACGTTCAAAAGCACGGCGCGCCTGTTGGGCGCCGTAGAGGCCTGCGCGGCGGTGCCGCGCGAGTGGTGCGCGGGAGCCGTGTCGGCGACTTGCCGCTGGCTCTTCTGGGAAAGTGCTCGGGGTCCGCAACGCAGGTGGCGATCTGGAAGAGCAGTTCCGCGGCGCCGCAGAGGCAACTGCTGCCGCCTGCACTGCGTTGGAGCACCTCGGGGGCGCCCTGGCTGAGCTCGCGCTGCTCCGCATGAGCATGAATACGTTTGCCGTGTCATGCGCCTGCTGCGGGCCGCTGGCCCTGAGATCCCAGAGGCTGCTCTGGTCGACTTTGACGAGCGCTAGGCGCTCGCGTTGGCGGCGCTGCTCGGGGGCCAGCTCCCTGCTGCGTGCCAGGAGCGGGCTTCCTGCGGCGCCGGGGACGGGGGTCTCGGCCTCTGCCGCACGGTCGACGCCAGCCTCCCCGCATTCTTGGCCAGCCGCACCGAGGCGCGGCCGTTGGCAGAGGAGCTATGCGGCGCGATGCCAGTGTAGTGGCGCGAGGCCCTTGTCTCAGAGTGGGACGCTTCCACCGCCGCTGCGGAGCGGTCGTGGCTGGCGCAGCTCCTGGCTGACTGGCGTGGATTCGCCAGGCATGTATTGCGGAGGGCGCAGCAGAGGCGGGCCGCGTCGCAGGGGAGTTGGTCGGGTGTCGGCAGCCTCGCTGGCCGGCGCCGGACCTGGCCGAGACTGTTCAGGCGGGGATCGTTTCCCCCAGCGGGCTCGAGGACCCTGAGCACCCAGAGGTGGTGGCGCGGAGCGGCCTGCAGGTCCGCCTCTGCGACCTGGTGGCAGGGGCCCGCCTCGACAGCATCTACGCCGAAATCCGGCGCCAGGAGGATTGGTCCGGAGTGCATCTGCTCGACGACCTCCGGGACCCTGGCACTGACCACTTATGGATGTGGGTCCTGAGCTCCGCCACGAGCGACCACGTCAAGGCGGATGAGTTCGTCCTGGCCGTCCGCTTGCTGTTCGGGGGTCCTAGAGTCGCCAGCCGCGCGTGCGTACTTTGGGGGAGAGCTCGACCGCGAATGCCGCCACGCGCTGCGGTGTGCACCGGGAGCGAGCATCCGCTGGCACAACCAGGTTCGCGACGCCCGCCTCGGACTAGCCAGTTTGTCCGACGGCGCTGCTGCCATGGAGGTCCCAGGCCTCGTCCCGTCACATCCAACTCTCCGCCCTGCCGACGTGCTCACATCGGCGGCTTTTGCCCGCCAGGCGGCCTTGGATGTTGGCGTGGTGCGCCCTGGCTCGGTGGGCAGTGGGACGGACGCAAGCGCCGCCATGCTGCAGGCGAAGTTGGAGAAGTACGCCAGGGTGATCCTGGAGTTGGCCGACGAGGGCATCGACTACCGCCCGCTGCTCTGGAGCTGCTGGGGTCGGTCCCACTGTGACGCTAAGGCCGCTGGTTCCATGGCGGCAGCGACGTCGCGCCGGAGGGGGGTGGCCACCCCAGCGGTGCTTGCTCGCAGGGCCGAGGCGCTGGCCGGCATCCAGCTCTGGCGCTGGGCTGCTACCATGGTTTCGGCCTGTCTGCCTGTGGCCCACGCGGGGGACTCGGGCGACGTGATCCCGCTGGCGCGGGCGCAGCGGGAGCTGGGGCGAACGGCCGACGACGTCGACGCGGCGGACGATGACGTGGCGCCCGCGGCCCAGCTGGAGAGCCTGGGGAGCGCAGGTCCCGCGGCGGAAGGCGAGCTGGCGCCGGCTGGCCTCGCAGGGGGAGCCAGGGGCGCCGAGGCGGCACTGAACTCGGCTGCAGGACCCGCCGCGCCTAGGGTCCCAGGTCGCGGCCCTGCAGCAGGTGGTCGGCCCGGGTCGTGGTCGCGGCCATGGCCCTGAAGTTGGCGCCGCTGCTGCCCTGGCACCAGCCCCCGCCGCGCGCTGGGGGGCCCGGGTGGCTGCTTTGCGGCTTGCGTGCAGCCGCGGGCCAGGGGGCTAGCGGCTGTCGGAGGTGCTGGCGGGCTGGCGTATCGGAGCGGCCGCAGCGCGAGCTTGGGAGGACAGTTTCCTGACCAATTACGTCGTGCCAAGAAAAAGAACACCCGTCCGAGGGTTCAGAAAGTTGCGGACTGTGTTTTGGCATTGGTCAGCGGCACGGTTTTCAACGCCTACCCTCCCTCTGGTCAAGAAAAAAGAAAAATGCGGAATGCGATCTGCGCTGAGCAGCTTGTTTCCGCGCCCGTCCACTCGCCAACCGGCCACTCCCGCGGCATCCGCAGTTTCGTCGGTGGGTCGTCGTCGTCGCCGCCGTCGTCGTCGTTGTCGTCGCCAGGCCTTGCGCGCCCCGCCCATGGGGCGTCCTCAATTCGTCGTCGTCGTCGTCGTCGTCGTCGTCGTCGTCGTCGTCGTCGTCCTCGTCGTCGTCGTCGTCGTCGTCGTCGTCGTCGTTCGTCGGCGTTCGTCGTCGTCGTTTGTCGTCGTCGTCGTTGGGCCTTTCGTTGCACCCTCCCCATGGGGGGGCGCAGCGACACGGATGCAATTTCTCGCACGGTTTAGGGAGTGACACGTGTCACCCGATGTCTGTGTCCAGGCTGAATGATTTCTTTGCTGGCTCCCAGAATGGCAAATTCAGAGGTGGTTTTTCTAACGCGTGTCACCCGCTGCTTCTCTGAGGCTGACTGACCCCGTGCTGGCTCACAGAATTTACGATTTGTTTTTCCGAACACGGTTTTGGGGGTGACGCGTGTCTCCCGCTGCTCTTCTGCAGCTGACTGACCCCGTGTTGGCTCCCACAATCCCGAATTTACAAGTGGTTTATGCCACGCGGTTTCGGGGGGTACACGTGTCACCCGTTGTTTTTCTCAGGCCGAAGCACCCCATGTATGCCCCCAGAATCGCACATTTACAATTGGTTTGTCTCACGCTGTTTCGGGGGTGGCGCGTGCCACTCGTTGTTTTCCTGAGGCTTAATGGCCCCATGCTAGTTCCGAGAATCCCAAATTTACAATTGGTTTTCTCACGCGGTTTCGGGGGTGACGTGTCACCACCTGCCTCTCTGAGGCTGATTGACCCCATGTAGGGCTCATAGAGCTCATTTTCCGTAGTTCGTTCTCGTCGTCGCCGTCGTCGTCGTCGTCGATTTTGTCGCCGCGATGCGTTCCGTCCGGCGAAGATTCATCGGGGAACCTGTGCTGATTCACGAAGTGACTCACCCTGGGAGCCGCTGCCAACTTCGGGAAATCCGTTCGCCTTTCACCCGCCTGCGATTTTTCTTGGACCCACCCCCTGGGGGCTGCCGCCAGCTTCTGGGAAACCCGTTCACCTTGTGACGATACGCTTTTTTGGGTGAACCCGCCCCCGGCCGACGTGGCGTGGGGGAGGAGAAGAAGGAGGAGGAGGAGGAGGAGGAAGAGGAGGAGGAGGAGGAGGAGGAGGAGGAGGAGGAGGAGGAGGAGGAGGAGCGGAGGATGGCAAGCTAGGTGCGCTCGCGTCATATCTGGCATCCTACCCCTCCCTCCCATCCTTTACCATGGCGCAGATCCCCTCTCTACTCGCACAGTCGGATGTCGAGCAGGGCAATGATCCCGAAAGGGTACGCGATGCATTGTAGAGCACGGCATGGCATGGCGTAGAAGAGCACCGCGAAGCGTAGTATGAACCTAACATTGCATTGCATGCCGTGGCATGGCACGGGAAATGACGCCAGCGCTGCAGCGGGAACACGAGTCGAAACGAGCGGAAGCGCGGAAATGAGGCCCGCGCTGCAGCGGGAGCGCGATTCGGAACGAGCGGAAGCACGCCGGAATCGGCCCGGGAGGCTTTGCTTCCCGGGCGCCAGAAGCAGAAATTCAGCATTTTCAAAAGAAAAATGTGTGTTGGAATGGTTTTTTTTCGGCGTCGCCTCGGAACTCGATTTTCCGGCGCCGGCCAGAACCGGCTCCGGACCGGGCCTGGGCGCCAGCCAGGGCGCCGGCTCGGGCGTCCGGCCCGGGCGCCGGCTCGGGCGCCGGCCCGGGCGTCGGAATCGGCTGAGGAGGTGCAGATTGGGCTTCGAGGAGGGAGCACCTGCACCCTCTTTTCCACTCCTGTGGCAAGCCAAAATGCTGCAGCGTCAACACGCACATGCATAACAGATAACACGCACATGCACGACATATATAGACATACCAAGGCCTCCCCGGGCCCGGAGATCAGCACTGACTAAAAACAAGAAAAATTGTGCGTCATTGAGGCTGCACAACAGTCTGGCAACAAAGCTCTCCCGCTCACGTCGCCCTGGGCGGCACCCGGCTCCTCGAGGCCGGAGGAGTCGAGGAGGGGGTGGCAGCGGCCGGCGGCGGCTGCTCGGCCTCCCCGACCTCCATGCCCTCGTCGACCGTCGCGAAGAGGAAGTCACGGGGCGCCTTGAACTCGCGGATCATCATCTTGATGAACTTCAGGCGCTGATCTTCGTATACGATAGTCCGCCAGCTCCTGGTTCTCCCACTCGCACAGGTTCTCGATTGCCCGGACGAACTCCTGGTCCTCGGGTAGCTTCGTAGAAATGACGCTCCACGCGTCCGAATCTGACTGACCTGGTACGACCTCGTACGAGTGCTGTATCGGCACGCGTAGGCTCTCCATGACGGACTCCATGCCCTCGAGCACCTCCGGGTCCCTGCCGTCCAGCACCGCGAGGTAGGCACTGTCCAGGCTCTGCATGTACAGCAATGCCGTGTCCTCGATGATGGCCGCCGTCCTGATAGCGATGTTTCCCGTCCCCTTGCTCCACGTCAACGTCACACGATTGCGATGCTGGCGGCCGTCTGGATCCCCCAGGATCTGCATGATTGTCACGTCCTTGCACGTCGTCCCCGAGTGGCGGACTGGCTCCGCCTGGGTGCTCTCGAACAGGCTCCGGACGCCGTCCTCCGTCAGGCAGCTCTCGAACTTGACCGTGGCCGGGCGTCGGTGGCGTCGGCTGGCGGCCGGGCCGCTCCTTCTTGCTACTAGCCGAAAGAAGCTGACCACGGACACGCTCTTGGGCTGCTGCTGCCATGACTGCTGGCTCGTCTGCTAACTGATATTTCCCGCTCGTCATCGTGGCTCTCAACATGTCAGCTGGCTCGGCTTTGTCTTTAGTCAGTATATCTGCTAGCTGAAGAGCAGAGGGCACCCACCGATAGCTCACACCTAGCCGTTTCACGCTCTCCTTAGTGATGACTAGGTCAACCGCCACCCGCTTGTCCGAGCATGACCCCGCACTCCCACAGCCAACGATGTGATCGTACAACGACTTACAGTCCGTGACCGCGATGGGAGCCAACTTCGGAAGAAACTCAGATCGACGACGCAAACAAAACTCCCCATCGCTGCCCTCGAGGAGCAGGCACGAGATCCACTCGAGGTGGCCTAGGCCGTCCATCTGGGCCTGGGTCTCCGCGGCGAGAGTCGACGATGTTACTCGACGAAGACGGTAGCTTTTCCAGACCAGCGGGCTCCAGGGACTCAGCTCGTTTCGGATCATGGTCTCGTCGGTCGCGGCGATGACGTAACCTGCCTGGGTCCCGGATTTTGAGGCGTTCTGTTCGAGGCGTCAGCGTGCATGATGACCCTGAGACGTTCGATCGGAATCGGTTTGATCTTCCAGGACAGGTTCGAAAACTGTTTCGCCCTCCTCACGATCGTGTTCCCGTGTCTCACCTCCCCCACCGTTGGCCTGGGCATGCACTGCTGGCTCATCGACACCTGGACTGCTAAATCTGGCCTAGATTCTCGAGCTAACCAGTTGCCGCTACCGAGCATCGCGCGGAAGTTCGCGATTTCCTTCTCGGTCGCCGGGGTCTCCGGGGGCGCTCGGGGTCTCACGCCAGCTGGCTTCATCGACTCGGCGAACTCCTTCTGAGACACGGTTATCTCCATCGTCACGGGATTCTGGACAAGATAGGACCCACAGAACTTCCCCTCGTTGACCTTCCACTTGGGGAAAGGGAACCTCGCACGCAGAAATCTGATGAAGGTGTTGTACTTTTTCCCTTTTCCTCCAGTCAAGATGTCATCGACGTGCGTCGATATCAGTCCCTGCAGGCGCCGGCCCTCGAACAGGAAAAACAGGCACGGGTCGAGCTTGGACTGACGCCAGCCCTCGCACCCGTCACTCGGCTTCCAGTCCAGGACGGCGTCCCTGAATTTTCCCCACCACTGAGCCGGGGCGTCGTTGAAGCCGTAGATCGGCCTGATGACTTTCAGCAGCTGGTCGGGGTGCAAGCCGGGAAGGCCTCCGCGCGGCTGCTTGAGGTACAGGTCCCCGTTCTCGCGCTTGATGGGGTCCGCCTCGAGGAAGGCCCCCTCGACGTCCCCGATCTGGACCTGGAAGCCGTGCGAAGCCAACAGCTGGTAGGCCACGACCTTCCCGTTCTGAGAGAGAGTCGGGGAGGAGGTCTTGTTCTCGCGCACGAGCTGCATCAGGTCGGGATCCATGTATCCCTGACTGCACAGGCGCGCCTTGACCACCTCCGTCTCAGAATCGTCGATCTTGCTCGTCAAGATCATCCGGCTGCCGACGATGCGCTCTGGACTGTTCCGTCGGATCTCATCCGACTCGACCCGAGACGCAGGCGCCAGCGCCTGCTTCTTGTTGAACAGGTTGTCCACTTCCTTGCTGATGCCGGCGTTGATCTTCGCGAGACCCTCCTGGCTGGTCCACTTCGGGTCCTTCCTGTTGAGCTCGCGCCTCCCGCCTGCCAACATCGCGTCCTCCTGCTCCTCATCGTCCTCGGAGTTGACGTACAGCACGCGCAGCATCTCCTCGTCCTCCACGGTGTCGGTCACCATGCTCGCCAGCAGCACGCTGTAGACGTCCTCCGACAGCCTGGGTATCTTCGCCTGAGGAGTTGGCAGCGGCTCCTCAAGTTCGACCTTGGGCGCCTTGAGAGGCCGCACCTCGGCCGGGTTGACCGCCCTCTTGCCCGCCAGACGGCGGTAGACCTTCACGTCGGCGTCCATCTCGTCGGACGGTGGTGCAGCAGGTGCCTCAGCAGGTTGCGCCGCCTCAGCGCTCCCCTCGCGGTCATCGGGGCTCGGCTGCACCTGCGGCTCCTCCGTCTCTGTCGCAGCCGGAGGCTGCACCTCCGACGGTTCCTGTGCCGCCGAGCTCGGAGCCGCGCCAGCATGCGCTGCACCGGGAGGTCGCTCGTCCGCGGTGATGTCCATGAAGCCGCGCTGCGGACCCTGACCGTCCATGAACTCCTTCGCCAGAGCTCGGAGCTCAGGCTGGACGACCTCGGCGGCCAGCCTCTCCTCCTCGGTGGCGTGCCGGAGCTGCTCCGGCGACGCCTTGATCACCACGCCTGGCATGGCGACCCAGAAGTTGCCGCGTACGGGGCCCAGGATCACGGCAGACCCGCGCCAGCGGGCGTGAGCCTTCTTACCAGGGATGCCCCGACCTCGGCGCCACACTGCCACGCGATCGCCCGGCTTGAACGACAGCACGACTCTGGGGCGGCTGTCCAGCGCAACCCTGGCCGCGCGGTTGTCCATATACTCCAGGACGGCGATCCTCGCAGCTTGCCGGCACTTCTCCATCTCGGCGAACGGCTCGTCATGCAAAGCAGCGCTGTTGACAACGATATTCGGCTCCTCCTGCATCAGGTCCGCTGGGACCTCCGGGTTCCTCCCCAGGGCGATCTGGTACGGAGAGAAGCCGTGGACACGCAGGAGGGAGTTTTTCGCCATCACCACCGCCCGCACACAAGTCAGGTATTCGGCCTCGTCCTTCGGGTTCGTCTGGTCCAGCACCTTGTTCAGAATGTCTTCGAACCAGGTGCCGTGGCGCTCGGCGTGACCAACCTGCTCGTGAGCCTCCCCTGCCGCGTCGCTGACCTCCGTGCCCTGTTTCTCGAACGCGTCGACGATCTCCTGGCCCAGGTTGGTCTTTCCAGCGTCGCACTTGAGAAGCGCAGGAGGCCCATATGGCAGGCTCCAGCCGTTCTCGAAAAGCTCCTTCAGCACCTTGCCGGTCTCTTGCACGAAGAAGGGTAGCATCTGCTGAAGACAGCTGCTAGGGCACACGACGTTCAGGGCCTTCACCTTCATCCCTTCCTTCCAGCCTGGCAACTCCTTCACGTCCAGCTCAACCAGCCTCAATGGCGCCATCTTTGACGGCACCTTCACTGGCCGCACGGCCTTGGGAAGCCGCCGTCCTTCGCAGATCGAGCAGGAGAACGTCCGCGCCAGGGCCAACACCATCTCACTTGCCTTGGCGTGCTTCAGGATCCTGACCATGTCCTCATTGCTCGGATGGCCGAGGTTGGCGTGCAACCTCCTGAGGGACGCCTCGAGCGAGAGCTTCCGCCGCTTGATGACCTCGTCGTCGTCGGTCGTCGTCAGAACGTCGGCCACCTGGAGGACGCGGTCCACCTCCAGCTGACTTGTCATGGCGCCAGCTATCTTCCTGCAGAGATCCTCCGGGTACCTCGCCGAGAACGCGCTCCTCTTGGTGCCCTTCGAGCTGTCCCAGCACCACTGATGCTCATGATCTCGAGGGCAGTGCAGCTCCTTCAGCGCCCACTTGAGCATGTCCGCGTTGGTCGCGAAGCACCACTCCTTGGACATCAGCTTCTTTGTCACCGGATCTCTCAGACCCACTTGGCACCCACTGACCGACACGCGGTGCACTCCCGCCACCCGACACAGGCTCAGGACCGAAGCGCAGTCCCAGGATCTCGCCGTCGGCGGTGCCTCGAGCGCGAAGTAGCGACCTCCTCGGATCTGCCTCCGAGCCACCACCACACAGAACCTCAAGTATCCGACCGCCTCCCTGACTGCCTGGCGATACCTTTCCGGGTCCCGTCGCGCTTCCTCCACAGTCAGGTTCTGCAAAATCGAAAGGGGGCCGCAGGGAGGACTCATGCCCACGAACTCCGGCTCCTCGACGTCGACCAAGTGCAGAATCTTGTGGCGGTCATCCGCTCGACGGGCATCCCAGCCGTTCTGTAGGTCGAAAGCGCCGAGGCTCTGGAACCCCATGGACTCTAGGACGGGGGTCACTCGAGGCATCGAGAAGATCTCCAGGCACTTCGGTCGGTGGCCCAGCCGGGCCTGCGCCTCGAGAACACCCCTGACCAGCGTCCGCTTGGCCCGCCGGCTCATGATATCGGTGACGCCCTCTGACCACAGGACGTCGGTGTCGTCCCAGTCGCCGTCAGCCTCAGGGCCCCGGCTCGGCCCTAGCGAAAACCCGACGGCGCCGCTGCGACGAACTCCTCGAGCTCCTGCTGCTCCTCCGCCGTCATCCCTTCGCCCTGCTCTGCCGTCATCGTCACGTCGACCTCTGCCGTCTGGATCCTCCTGCCGCCCTCGTTCGTCATCTCGCACAGGTTCAGCTGGTAATGGCCGCTGGCCGCAACCCGGAGCGGCACCGTGACGTTGAGCCGGGCGAACCGAATCTCGTCCCGCTCCATGTCCAGCTGCGCGCCGAGGGCCTTGAGCATGGGCTTGCTCACCAGCAGCGGGGTTCCGCCTGGGACGACGCACAGGCGAAGCACCAAGAGGCGGCCGCCCACTCGGCACTGCATCTCCACGGTGTAGATCGACTCCAGTGTCTCCTGGTTGCCGAATCGGAAGGTCGTCGCTCTCGTCTGCTTGACCGTCTTCACTGCAAGGCCAGCTTTCTCCATCTCCACCTTGTGCTCCTTGAGAGTCTCCTCGCCGATGACTCCCTTGCCGCACCCGGTGTCGACCACGCCCGATCCCGGCTCGTGTGCTGACGCCGTCAGCACTTCTGGCAAGACCTCGTCCCTGGGCATCGCGATCAGCCTGCGGTACGCCTCGATCACGTCATCCATGTCGTCCCTCGCCGCCGTGTACGCCTCGTACAGGTCGTCTATGTCCTGATCCTCGTCCTCCTCGTCGACCGCCGGCTCGCAGTCGCACTCGTCGTCGTAGCTGCGGTTGCCGCCGCGCAGGGTCCGCTGGAACTCGTTCTCGTACACGTCGCACTCGAAGGTCTCTTCCTCGTCGACGTCTTCGGTCCCGCCGTCGTTGGCTACGAAGACGCCCTCGTCCGAGTCACTCTCGAGGACCATGACCACGTCGCCGCGCTTCTCGACGTCCTTGCCCTTGTGTTTGTGGTCCCGTGGTGGCGGCCTGCGTTGACGTCGTGGTTTCTTGCAGTCCCTGCTGAAGTGACCGACCTCGTCACAGTTGTAGCATCGCACTCGTTTCGCCATCGCCTGCGTGTCCGGCCTCTTCGGGCCGAAGCCCCGAGCCAGCTGTTCTTTCGTTATCTTGTTGCGCTGGTCGCGCCAGGACACCAAAATCTCGATGGCCTCCCTCTCGTCCAGGATGTCCCCGTCCTCAGTATCCTCAATCATGTCGAAACCCGCCAGCAATGCCGTGATGTCTGCGACGTCGTCGCTCTCGTTGGCCTCCTCTACCGCCACGTTCGCTCCGAACGCCTTCGACTGCTGGCCGAAATCCGCTAAGCCGTTAGGGTAGGTCGTCCTGAGCGCCATCGCCACGTCCTTCTCCTTGTAAGATCGGCCCGACGCCGCCAGGACGACTGCGAGGTTCTGCGGCGCCATATGCACTCCCAGCAGCAGCAGGTACCCGCGCGCCATGTCTGGCAGCACCACGCCTTCCGTCTCGCCCTTGGCGAACGCCGCCTGAGCGCGTCCGCAGTAGGCCGCCATTGACTCCCCTCTGGCCAGGCGAATCGTGAACACCTCCTTCAGCGCCTCGCCGAGCCTGTCGTGGGCTGCCACGTCGGGGAAGCGTGAGTCGAGTGTGTCGAATATGGGCTGCTCGCCGCCCTCTTGCTCCAGATCGTCCATGTCAATAATCTCCAGTGCTCGGGCGGCGACGTCGTCGAGCAGCGTGAAAAGCATCGGCCCTAGGGCCGACGCAGGCGTCCCCTTCGCCTTCTGCACGATGAGGTACGCCCGCGCCCATTTCTTCCAGGATCGGTAGTCCCGAAAGGCGTCGGCTCCACTCCCGGCGAACCTCCTGATCGCGCCGCCGGAGCCCCCGTTGTCCGTGTTCATCACCTTCTAGTTGCGTCCCGCTGGCACTCACCCGAGTGCCTCCCGGTGCGACAGCGCCTGCTATCGCGCGGCACGCTCCGCTCTACCAATGCAGATTGGGCTTCGAGGAGGGAGCACCTGCACCCTCTTTTCCACTCCTGTGGCAAGCCAAAAATGCTGCAGCGTCAACACGCACATGCATAACAGATAACACGCACATGCACGACATATATAGACATACCAAGGCCTCCCCGGGCCCGGAGATCAGCAGGAGGCCTCCCGGGCGCCGGAAGCAGAAATTCAGCATTTTCAAAAGAAAAATGTGCATTGAAATGTCCTTTTTTCGGCGCCGCCTCGGACCTCGATTTTTCGGCGCCGGCCGGAACCGGCGACCCGGCCCGAGTGCCGGCCCGGGCGCCGGCTCGGGCGTGCAGGCGCCGGCGGAAATGAGGCCAGCGCTGCAGCGGAAGCACGATTCGGAACGAGCGGGGCCCCAAAATGAGGCCGGCGCCTCAGCGAGAGCAGAATTTGGGGAAAAATGCAAGCGAAAACCCAACTCCGGGGAAACCTGTGTGTAAAAAATCAGTATGCGGGGGGGGGGCGGCTACTCCCAAGACGTCATCAGGGGAAGAGGGAGAGTAGTATTCATATTGAGTAATTGTGGAGGGGTAGGAGGGGGAAGCGGACGGAGAGTCGAAGGAGGAGGACTCTCAGCCACATTGGCTCATGGATGGAGCTGGCCGTTTCGCCCGCTTCATGTTCGCCTACAGGTTGCATGTGGACGATACCTGACACACACACACGATACCGTATTCCATCACTTCCGCCCCCCTCTTCTTTTGGCAATGAAAGTGCCAAGTGCATACCTGGCGTTCGTGTGTATAGTGGGCCATGCTCTCGCGCAGCTTGTAGTTTCAAAAGACCGATCAGGGCACCGTGGCACGCTGGACGTCGCGGACTCGCGGTTCATGCAGTTCCGGCTTGACAGCGACAAGGACGTGTTGCGCAGCAGGTCTTTACTAGAATCCCTCAATGGTGGGCTGCCTGGCGATCAGTATGTACATTCGTACGAGGGTTATGAGGAGCACCTTGAGCATGCACCCAATGAAACAAGGAGTAAGTTATCTGAATTCACGCAGTGCGGCCAGGCCTGGGGGGAATATGACACCGTAGTTTGGAGCAGAAACCCAGCCCTTACACATCATGTTGCGTGCGCCTCTGCAAATGATGACATGACAATTGGAATCTGCCGCAGCGATGGCATTGGGCATTCTCATTGGGAGTTTTGCAAATCGTCGCCCTCAAACCTATGCGATGGCTACGGCGGCATGCTTTGGTTTGTGTTCTGCACGGACCTTACAAGGGTGGGCACGCCCGCGCCCACGGCCGCGCCCACGATCGCCCCTGGTGGTGGCGCGCCGCCAGATGAGCTTATGGAAACTCCTGCACCTACGCCTTCGCCGACTATGCTGGTTATCAGCTGTGGTCCTCTTGAGGCAGGTGCCACGTCGATTGAAATTCCAGAAGACATGCTGGCCCTCGTGGAAGTAGGCATGTGCTTCATCCTTGAGGGTGGTGGCAACTCGGAGACGGTCTCGGAGGAGCAACATAATGCATAAACATAAGCTTCCGGAGGTCTGTGCGGATTGCACCTGGCGCGGGAAGCGCGCCAGGTGCGGCGGCGGATGCTCCGCCAGGAGACTCCAGCGCCAAAGCAAGGAATCTGCGCGAACCTCCGAAGGTTTATTATTTTGCAGGTTTTGTTAATCTAGGTCTGTATTGCAGGCTTCGGGTCGATCCTGCTGGTGAGCCCCACGCTATGGGCGTACCCCGTTGGCTCGTCGCTCACCCAATTGGAAGAAGTAACAGTAGCGCCTGCGCCGCTGCCTACTCCTCCAGCTACTCCTCCAGCTTCCACTGGGCTTGTTATGCGCAGGGCTTTCGCCGCATCTGCCGACCCCTTCGTATTGTTGAGCCTGCGCTTATCCCTTGCAGGCGTCGAGCGAGACAAATGAAGAGTAGGCAGCATATGAAAAGGAATGTGGGGAGGATGCGGATGAGATTGGGGAGGAAGTGGAGGAGGAGGAGGAGATGGGAGATGGAGGAAGAAGGATGAAGAATGAATGGTGGGGATGGAGGGATTGAAGGGTGCGGGTAGGACCGGCGTAGGAGAGAGGCGGGCTCTTTCTGGAGGGGTATGAGACGATGCAGGAGGGATGAAAGATGGGAATGTATTGTAGAAAGTCGGAGCGGAGGAATGGAGAAGCAGGGTGTGGGCGAGGAGGGGGGCGAGGGGGATGGGGAGGATATGGGTTTCAGCCGATTCTTAGGGCGTCTTTGGCATCTCCTGGGCTGTTCTTGGGGCGTCTTTGGTCCCGAGGCTTGCTGTGCCGTCGTGGGGGCCTCTCGGGGTGCCCTCTTGGAAGCGCCGCGGGCCCCCCTGGACGGCATACGGGGGCCATGCTGGCGCCCTCTAGGTGGCCGTCTTGGGCCGTCCTGGCTGTATCCGGACCCGTCTCGGTAGCCTCTTCTCAGGGCCGCAGAAACCAGAGCACTGCAAACCAGGACCTTACCAGATCTGGCAGGAGAACACAAACATTAGAGAGTGCTTCGACCCATGGCTTCAGTCTACTTGGGTGCGCCAATGTCCTTGTTTATCAATGCCCCTGTTATCGGGGCCGCCGCCTGAGGTCCTTCCAGGGCGCATCTTGGGCCATCGCCTAGAATCTGGGCGTGTTAGAATTCGTGTCTCCCCCGCGAGCGGGATGAGGAAGGACAGAGGATGGATGACTGGGACAGAAAGAAAGGGGTGGAAGGATCGGATAGATGGATAGATGCAGGGATGGACAGAGGGTCGGAGGGATTAGATGCAGGGATGGACAGAGGGTCGGAGGGATGGATGGGAATGGGCGGAGCGTCGGAGGGATGGCGGGAGGACGGGTGAGGAATGATGGAAGGATGGGGAGATGGAGGATGGGGGATGAAGGTTGAGAGGCATGCAGGGAGGAGGCGTAGGTGGAGGAGGGATGAGGGATCGAGGGATGCGGGATGGAGATAGGGAGGGGTGGAGGGATGGTATGATGGAGTGAAGGAGGAACAGGGATGGAGAGGCAGGGCCTCATGCTGCCCTCTCATGCCGTCTTGGAGACCACTTTGGGCCAGTCTGGGTTTTCTCCGGGTTCACGTCCTCTGAGGGCCTTCTTGGGTCGTCTCGGCTGTCCCTGAGGCCGTCTTGGCCACCGTTTGAGGTCGTCTTGGGCCCCCCCTCCACTACAGAAGGAAGAGGCAGGAATTTCGGGGTGAAGGAGGGGGCAGGGGGAAGACAGCAGGGATGATTGAGGAAGGAGCACAGGTGTGCGGGTTGGAGGGGCGGAGAGATACTCCGGGACCGTCCAGGCGGCCTCGACTGGCTCTGTTGGGCCGTTTGCTCGGCAACACGGCGGCAGTCTGGGGCCGTCTTGGCAGTCTGTTGGGCTGTTATGCGTTAGGCACCTTTCTGGACACTGGGGTCCCTTGACCTAGTTAGGGGGGTGTTTCGGCCACTCGCGAGTCATCTTGTGGTCCTCCTGGGCATTCCTCCAGCAATCTTAGGCCGACAAGACTGAAGGTGGAACACACTCGAGCGCACTGCTGTTCGCACTTGAGTGGGGCCTTTCTGTCATAGCCGACGCGGCTCGAAGACAGAGCGCATTGTCATCCCGGGGCTAGAACTGACAACGTGTCTCCATCAAGTGCCCTTGATACCGAGGAACCAGTCGTGAACGCCTGAAGGATGAGATCCTTGTCAGTGGGTGGTTGATCGAAAGCGAGGCAGGTGAGATAAAGAAACCCTCATGACAGCGAAGAAACGATTGTCAAAGCCAAAGGGATTCGTCCCTTGGCAGTGGATCTGCGATCAAGCAAACATGAGCATGACCGCCCCAAAAAGGCAGTGGCAGTGCGGCCCCAATTACCAAACAAGAAGCGTCTCACAACCACCAAACCACGCCTAACAACTTGCATAAGAGGGACCCGGTAGGGGAGATAAGGTCTCACACGCCGTAAATGACCATACACGGGATGTTGGCGGATTCCGTGTGGTCCGATTGAGGCAGGGGCGATGTCAGTAAATTTGTCGGCAGAGGACGAGGCTTTTCTATCGGTGGGCATGTGTTTTACCCTTGCTGGTGGCAACAATTCAGAGGTTGTCTGCACTGCAGGACTGGGGCCAATGCAGCTGGTGAGCCCCACGCAACTAGCGTACCCCGCAGACTCCACGCTCACACTGTTGGATGACGTCTTCGCCTCCTCGAATTCTACACTGATCATTCTCACGGCTTGCCCCACATCCGCCATATGCTTTGTGTGTTGCTCAGCCAGCAGTCAGTCCTTGCATGATCTGACAGAAGGAGTGCAGGGCAGCAGGGGATGAGGAATTGAGGACGAGGAAGCGGATGAGAGTTAATAAGAGGTTGAGGAGGAGGAGAATGCGGAGAAGGTAAGGATGATGAGGAGTACGACGATGTTTGATAATCAACAAGGAGGAGAAACACTGAATGAGGAAGGATGGACGGGTGGAGGGATGGATATTTGTTTGGGGAATGACGACTACGAGTGAGGAGGGGGGAGAAGGGAAATATCGATTTGTTGAGGGATGAAGGGGGGAGGGATGGAGGCAGGGAAGATAGAGGGATGATGGGTGGGTGGGTGGATGGGTCGATGGGATGCTGGCTGGCACGACGCCATCAGCCTCTACAGTGCGGGGATCTTCCAGACCCTCCGAACGGAGTGGGAAGAACGTATGCACCCAGCCAGCTGGACAGGCAGGACGCGGCGCGCCTGGGCCCATGCCCTGGCGGCGGCGGCGTAGACGTGGCGGCTGGGCCTCCTGCTGACAGCGCTGGCGGCGGGGCCAGCGCGGCCGCGGCGCGCGGCCCCCCCCCCCCCCCCCCCGGCACAACCGCGGGGCAACCGCAGATGAGGCGGCAGCGTTCGGCGCGCTGGCAGCAGAGGTTGCGCGGGGGGCACCGCCCGGAGAGATCTGCGCGGCAAGGGACCGCCTGAGGAGCACCCGCCAGGAGGCGCGCTCGGCGGGGCAGGCGGAGGCCAGTGCCAAGCCCAGGGCCCTGCTCAATGAGAGCCCGCAGGGAGCCGCGGCCGCGCTGAAGAAGCTGACCCGCGGCCCAGAATTAGGCCTCCCGTTGGCCATGCGAGACCCGGAGGAGCACGGGGCGCCGCGGCGGTTGTAGAGGGCGCGGCCCAGTACATCCTCCGAGATTCGCCGCCCTGGGCCGGCGAGTGGGACACAGGCCACAGTACGAGACTGGACGCTGAGGTCGCGGACCTCCGCGCCCAAGCACGACGGGAGTTGGCGGAGTGGGCCCCAGAAGAGGCGTACACCCTGGAGGAGCTCCAAGGGGGCCTACGCCAGATCCGCCGAGGAGCGTGCCGTCGAGACGTCCCGTACGCAGCCGTGCTGGACCGCCACGTCGAGATGATCTTCGCCCTCCTAGCCATGATGTCGCTAAGCCGGCGGTGCGGGATGACTGCGGAGATTTGGCTTTTCCAGGACAATTACCACAAGGAGAAACCCAGGAAAAACCGTCTGGATTATGAGGGCTTCCGCGTCCTAACCCTTTGCTCAGTGGAAGGCAGAGTCCTGGAGGAGCTGTGGGCGCAGAGGCACCTGGCGGCCCTCAGTGGGTCAATCCCGTCGTCCCAAGAGTCCGGGGGCGCATGCCTCGTAGCATTCCTGCTCGACTTCGAATGCTACAGCCTTTACGCCAGCCCGCTGGCAGAAGTACACGCCGACGAAAAGGAGGCAATCGACTCCCAGGACAGGCGGGAGGCGCTCGTGGCAGCATGCCGACGTGCATCACGGTCCGCGGATGGCTCCAGCTGGATGCGCTGCTAGCGGGCACCATCATCCAAGTTGTGGCGCACAACTGCAGGTCACGTGTCATCCGGCCCCGGGTGGGAATGCCCGAGGGCAGGAAACTCAGCCCAGTGCTCCACTGCGCTGCCACCGACGCCAAAGTGGAGGCATTGCAGAAGCGGACTGGCCCCGGGATTGGCCTGGACCCCGACCCCGAGGCACACTGTGCAGCCCGGGACCATTCCGACGTGTGCGAGCTAGGTGGAGCAGTGGTGCGTGCTCCTACCGGCTGGGGCGACATGGGGACACGTCACGGCGAGCGCGTCTACGGATGCGGTGCGACTGGCCCTGGTAGACGGCACGGCTGAGATCCGCGTCGGGGCCCGGTCTTTCGTGGACGACCTCCGCAACGAAGTGTCCTCTCGCGGGGCCACCTCGGACAAGTGGCGCAGGCCCTACAGCAAACGCGAGACACCAGGCCACGCGGGGACGTAGCATTCGTAGACTCCTATCGCTGCCTTGGGGTAGTCCGCGACGGAGGCCCCCCATGCGCAAGGACACCTGCGGGCGTGCCTGGAGGCCGGCAGAGCTCTGGGCAAGCGCCAGATACGGGCCATGCAGGACCGTGGATTCCCAGCCAGGGAGCAGCTCGACGCGCTGAGGATCTGCACGAAGCCGGCAGCGTTATTCGGCTTGGAGTTCTGCTTCCACCTGCCCAGATTTCAGCGCGAGGTCAACCGCCAGCAGGAAGAGTGGGGCCGAGCCGTCCTTGGACTCTCGCAGCATTCTCCTGGAGCAGCTGGGGTGGACCCGGCGGCTCTCGACGGACTACAAGCAGATGGCGCTCATGCTGAAGATCCGGGTGGACGCGGACCCCCGGTACGAGGAGGCGCGGAACGTCCTTGGCCTCTCAGAGGAAACGCCGGGCTCGTGGGGGGAATCGGTGGCGACCGTGCTCGAGCGCTCGAACTTCAGGCCCGCGCGAGCGCAGCCAAGCGGCAGCGCGGCGGCCTGGCGGCGCCAGTACCGGGAGCACCGCGGGCGCATCGAGAAGGCGCTGGACGACATCAGCGAGGCGCAGGGGCTCCAGCGCATCTCCAGCCGGCGATGGGGTTCTCCAGCCTTCGCGGCGGCTGGGGGCCCGCCAGATGCAGTCCGCGCCTGGGCGCGCTATGCGCTCCAGGGGGCCTTCCAGGCAGACCGGGCTGGCGGCCTCCAGCCGTGCCGGTTCCGCCGCGCGTCTCTCGAGTCTGCGGCGCACCTCCTGGCCCAGTGTGAGGAGGCCGCCGACGTGCTAGCAGCGTGGAACACCACAGCAGCGGTGCCCCTCCCGGCGCAGCCCGACCGGCGGGCGCGCTGGCTCCTCGGGGATGGCCCCCCCCGAGGCGGCGGCGGAGGCAGCGCTCGCCATCCGCCGCCTGGAGCAGCGCTGCCAGCGCTGTGCGGCGCGAGACCCCAGGCAGCGCCGCCAGCGCCGCTCGATGGGGGGAAGGGGGCCTAGAAGGTCCTCGCCCCCGTGGGAAAGAGGGAGCCCCTTCCCCCCCCCCGCCGTCGTCGCCGCCGCTGCCGCCGTCGCCGCTCGGGCGCCGCCTCGGCGTGGCCGCTGCCGCCGCCGCCGCCGGTGACGGCGCCAGTGCCAAGACGCAGGCGCGCCGGAAACGAGGGGGAACGCCCGCGGCCCGGGATAGTCGCCGAGGCGACGGTGTCTTGGCGGCCCTCCTGCCCCGGCCTGGCCCTGGAGCTCCGAGAGGGGCGGGGGGCGGGGGAGGGCGCGGGCCGATAGGGGCTGTGTCAAGGACCTCCCTCCCAGGCAAGGAGGCAGTGGCAATGCATCCAGCCCAAGGCCGTGAAGGGGGCGGTCTGGGATGCCGGTGGAGGGGGGCCCCGGCGTCGCTGGCAGGGGGGACTCGGGGCGGCGGACCTACGGCGTCGTCGGCCTCCCCCCCCCAGGTGGCCCTGGCCGGGGGGGCTCGGGGCGCGCGCCGGGGGGGCGCAGCGCGCGGGGGGCCCGAGGTCCCGTAGCCCCCCCGCGCGGGTGGGGGTGCTGTGGGGGAAAAGAGGTTCGACTGGGGCATTGCCAGTGCATGGCCCCGGGCTCGCGCCGCTGGGCGGGCCGCAGGGCTGCGGCCGATTCTGGCGGCGTTTCGAGGACCCCCTGGGACCCCAGCGCACCAGGCTCCGACGTGAGGTCGGGCGCCCGTGCGCGGGCTTCCGGTCATGGGGGGTGACGCCGAGCGGCTGGTGTGAGCCCACCAGCCGCCCGGGCGATTTTAAAAATCCCACATAGCCGGCGTGGCCCCGGTGGGGGGGGGCCGCCGCGGCCGGACCGCTGAGCCCCAAAAGGCGCGAATAATAATAACAAGAACAATGATAGTGATACTGCTACTAATAATAATCATAATAATCATAATAACAATAATCAGAGCGTGAATTACCTACCCCGCTTTCGCTTCCAGGCAAAACCAAGTCATACCACGCGCCTCCTCGTCAAGCGGCCTGACCAGTACATGCTGCAATTTGGCATCGTTTGGTATCTCTTGGAAGCGAGGGTGGTCAAAAGCGAGGTAGGTGTGTTTTCCCCTTAAGTTAAAAAGTAATAGTAATAGTAATAGTAACAGTACTAGTACTAGTACTAGTACTAGTACTAGTAATAGTAATAGTAATAGTAATAGTAATAGTAATAGTAATAGTAATAGTAATAGTAATAGTAATAGTAATAGTAATAGTAATAGTGCTAGCGATAGTAATAGTATTAGTAATAGTAATAGTAATAGCAATAGTGATAGTAATAGTAATAGTACTAGTACTAGTACTAGTACTAGTACTAGTACTAAGAATAAGAATAGTACTAGTAGTAGTAGTAGTAATAGTAATAGTAATAGTAATAGTAATAGTAATAGTAATATTAATAGTAATAGTAATAGTATTAGTAATAGTAATAGTAATAGTAATAGTAATAGTAATAGTAATAGTAATAGTAATAGTAATAGTAATGGTAATGGTAATGGTAATAATGGTAATAATGGTAATGGTAATGGTAATGGTAATGGTAATGGTAATGGTAATCGTAATAGTAATAGTAATCGTAATCGTAATCGTAATCGTAATAGTAATCGTAATCGTAATCGTGATAGTAACATTAATAGTAATAGTAATAGTAATAGTAATAATAGTAATAGTAATAATAGTATTAGTAATAGTAATAGTAATATGAGTAATAGTAATAGTAATAGTAATAGTAATAGTAATAGTAGTAGTAATAATAATATTAGTAGTAGTAATAGTAATAGTAATAGTAATAGTAATAGTAATAGTACTAGTAATAGTAATAGTAATAGTAATAGTAATCGTAATCGTAATCGTAATCGTAATAGTAATCGTAATCGTAATCGTAATAGTAGTCGTAATAGTAATAATAATAATAGTAATAGTAATAGTAATAGTAATAGTAATAGTAATAGTAATAGTAATAGTAATAGTAATAGTAATAGTAATAGTAATAGCAATAGTAATAGTAATAGTAATAGTAATAGTAATCGTAATAGTAATAGTAATAGTAATAGTAATAGTAATAGTAATAGTAATAGTAATAGTAAGTAGTAGTAGTAGTAGTAGTAGTAAGTAGTAGTAGTAATAGTAATAGTAATAGTAATAGTAATAGTAATAGTAATAGTAATAGTAATAGTAATAGTAATAGTAATAGTAATAGTAATAGTAATAGTAATAGTAATAGTAATAGTAATAGTAATAGTAATAGTAATAGTAATAGTAATAGTAAGTAGTAAGTAGTAGTAGTAGTAGTAGTAGTAATAGTAATAGTAATAGTAATAGTAATAGTAATAGTAATAGTAATAGTAATAGTAATAGTAATAGTAATAGTAATAGTAATAGTAATAGTAAGAGTAATAGAGAGTAAGAGTAAGAGTAAGAGTAATAGTAATAGTAATAGTAATAGTAATAGTAATAGTAATAGTAATAGTAATAGTAATAGTAATAGTAATAGTAATATAGTAATAGTAATAGTAATAGTAATAGTAATAGTAATAGTAATAGTAATAGTAATAGTAATAGTAGTAATAGTAATAGTAATAGTAATAGTAATAGTAATAGTAATAGTAATAGTAATAGTAATAGTAATAGTAATAGTAATAGTAATAGTAATAGTAATAGTAATAGTAGTAGTAGTACTAGTAGTAATAGTAATAGTAATCGTAATTGTAATCGTAAAAGTAATAGTAATAGTAAGAATAATAGCAATAGTAATCGTAATATTAATAGTAATAGTAATCGTAGTAATAATACTTGTAGTAGTATTAATTGTCGTATTAATGGTAATATTTCTAATAATGATAATGAGAATACCTATACCAATAATAATAACCGCAATATTAATAATAATACGAATAATACAACGAGTATTATTAATAGTAGTACGATTATTCGTATTGGTACTATTAATAGTAATGATAGAATAATCATATATTAATGGTAATAATAAGAATTCTAGTGTGGGGGCCTTTTGTTGCCATCCTGGACAGGCGCGAACCGATCTGAGGCCTTCAGGATTTTGTTGGGGGCCGTACCCGCGCCCTCGCCGAGCCGTTCTGGTTGTCCTGGGCCATGACGGCCACACCGCGCGGCCATCTGCGGCCCTTCTGGAGAGCCAGTTGGGCCGTCCCTTGGCCGCCGACACTTTTGGATACACGCAAGCGAGTGAGATCAACATCCCTCTCTTATACCCCCCGGCTATTCATTTACATTTTAAGCTAGGAGAGTAGACTTCATTCCGAACTTTATTTGTATAAGCTTGCTGATTAATGATATGCTGAAGACCGAAACACGCCGTCAACACCGATCCGTAGTTTTTCCTGGCTCGAGCCCCCCCCTCCCCGGGGGGCAGGGGGGAAACGGGCCAGGGGCCCTTGATGCTGGGGCAGCTTGCCCGGGCCGCCGTGCTGGGGGTGGCCAGCCTGGGCGGCGCGTGGCTGGGGAGGTGCCGGTCGCCGCCGTGCCCGGCATCGCCGCCCCGCCCGCCGGCGGCGACTTGCACGTGTCCGCCAGCGCCGGCGGTCTCGCGCCCGCAGGTGAGCGTCACCTGCCCAGCGGTGCCGGCCGCGGAGGCCCGCGCCTGCCCCCAGGCGCCGGCGGCACCGGTGTGCCCGCCGCCGCCCGAGAGCCCGCAGGGCACGTCCAAGGCGGAGGTCGCCGAGTCGCCAGGCCGGCAGGACCTGTCGCCGGATGGTAACATGTACCTCGAGGACTTCAGCGACGCCGTGGCCGTGCGATGTCTGGGGCCGAACAACGAGGTGCCGGAGAGGGTACCTCGGAACCTGATCTATGACTTCGATCAGCCCCCGTCGGCGGGGACGCTGCGCAAACGGATGCAGGAGGGAGCCTACGCCGCCGGGCTAGAGGACCAGCGCCGCGGTTACGGCATCGCCGTGTGGGGAGCTGGAGGCGCCGCTGGGGCCGCGAGCGCCGCTGGCGCCAAGCCGGCCGCGGCCCAGGCCGGCGGCGTTGGCCGTGTGGCGGCGGGAGCGCCCGCTTACGTGCCGGCCCAGCCGCCCGCGCCGGGGGCTCCCGGCGAGGGCGAGGACGGTGGGCCGGGCCCGGCGGCGCTCCAGGGCCACGAGTGCGTCAGCCGCGACGTCCGCCCGCCAGCGGGGCCGACGGTGCAGCCGGTGACGGTCGACACGGTGCGCTGGGTGGCGGCCGCGAGCGTGGTGTACCCTGGAGGCAGCGTGGATCGAGGAGACGACGAGGCGATCAGCGGGTCGGAGATGGTGTCGGGCCGCAAGGGAGTGATCGCGCTGATGGGGGTATCCGTGCTGATGGGGGACGTCGGCGACGGCGATGGAGAGGTGTACAGGTCGAGGGAGGCCCATCATGACGCGAGGCTGCTGAAGATGCAGAGGGACTCTCGAGGTGACGGCCACCGCCCCTGGCGCGACGTCACGCGCGGTGTGAGCGCGGTGAAGCAGACGGACTGGCCCTCGTCGGGCCCGCAGACGACGGAGTGGTGCACAAGGTTCCTTGACCGTCGGAGTGAGGGGCCCGTGGGCTGGAGTCGGCGCTGGCGAGCCGACAGTAGGCTGGCCATGGACCAGTGGGGCGTATCCGAGCACGAGACGCTGGCGAAGGCCCTCGAGCGCTTGGGGACCCCCGACCAGTATGACGTGGTGAACGTGGCGGCGGCGGAGTACATCGAGCGACGGATGCGGCTCATCGAGTGCTTCTATTACGAGGTCTGCTGGCAGGCGGACGGCAGCAAGCATCAGGACAGGAAGGGCGGCAAGGGCGTGCGCCTGGAGGAGATGGCTGACCTCTCCGGGAAGCCGCGCGAGGACGGAGAGGTGATGGTGGCGCCGGAGCCGCTGTCCTACTTCGCCACCGAGCTGGAGCGGGACTCTGGCATCAGGAAGCAGATGAGGGAAACCCGCGAGGGACGGCGACTCGCGGGCAAGCATGACCAGTGAATGGGGCCGCCGTGGGAACCCCCGATCCCGCGGCGAGTATGCAGGGGGGCCGCTGGACATGAGCCCCGGCGCGGCCTTTGTACGTGGCTCACACGAGGGCAGGGTCGTCAATCGTGATCTTCTTCCCTTGCCTCACTACCGCCTGCCGAGCATGGGCAGCGACGATGGCGGTCAGCCAAAGTCTCGTCGGGGGCAGCGCCGCCGAGGGGAGCGAGCTCATTGCGAAGACTGGGCTCGCTGCTGCGCGATCACGCTGAACGAGCTCGACCGCGGGTCTGCTGATCCGCATCCTCAGGGACAGCGGGCCAGTGCCGGGCAGGAGCGCAGCTTGGGCATGATCCAGGCTGCGGTAGCTGAGCTCGGACGGCCGCCCGCCGACCTGACTCGCCAGGGAGCCCTCGCGGAGCTCCTGGCCAAGCGCAGCTACACCGGCGAGAAGGTGTCTGTCGCTCGGCTCGACATTTCTCTCTTGTCCCTGCCTGCTGGTGGGGGCGGTCCTCGAGCGCTGACAACCTTGCTCGGGGATGAGGGCCCAATGGTAGTCGATGCCTTTTTGAGAGACAAAGTCTTGCCTCCATCGGAGGCGGCGGCGCGGGTGGCCGAGTCGGCCTTGAAGCGTCCGTACTACGATCCTTCGCTGCAGGGGAGGCCGCGCCGGTATGCGCGCCTCCTCGCGGCCCTTGACGGCGCAGGCATGCTCGAGTGGAGGCGGCACGGATCGCCCCGAGTAGGCTTGTTTACTGTTTGGAAAAAGAACGGCAAGCAAAGATTGATTGTCGACGCTCGGTTGTCTAACTTGTGCTTCGCTTCTCCTGATTCTGTCGACCTTGCCACAGGCGGATCTTTCGCGTCCCTCGAGGTTGACCCTGGGCCCCCAGTGTGCCTTGCTCAGGTCGACATCCAGGATGCCTTTTACCACCTCCTCCTCCCTCCTGAGCTCGTCCCCTTTTTCTGTCTCCGCCCTGTCACCGCTGGGCTCGCCGGAGTCGTTGAGCTCGACGGCGCCCCTGTCTCTCCGACCCAGCTCGTGTACCCACACCTGCGTGTTGCGCCGATGGGGTGGAATCACGCCTTGTGGTGGTGCCAGCGAATTCATGAATTCCATGCCTTTCGGCAGCCCGGCGTGTCCCTCTCTAACAAGCTCTCGGATAAGAAACCCGGGGTGCGTCTGGGCCGCTCGGGGTTTGCTCACACTGAATACGTAGACAACTTCGCGGCCATCGGGCGCCAGGCCAAGGAGGTCGACGCTGTGGCCGATTCCGTTTTAGACGCCCTGACCGCCGCTGGGCTCAGCATGCATCCTCGTGAGAGCTCAGTCGGCGGGTCCGTCTTGGGATGGGAATTCAGTGACGAGTGCCCTCAGGTTCGTGTGAGCCCTCGCAGAGCGTGGGGACTCCGACTCGGCATTGAGGGGCCCCTGGAGAAGGGCTTTGCTACAGGCAGGGACCTCGAGGCCATCATAGGACATTTCACGTTCGCCGCTCGAATTCGGCCAGAGGCCCTGCGTGTGTTCTCTGCTGCGTACGCCTTCAGTCAGCGGGGGGCCGACACTCGCCGTAGGTTGTGGACTGCCGTGCGAAGGGAGCTTCGTTGGGCAATAGGTCTCCTCCCCCTCCTCCGTCGTCGCCTCGATGCCGTTTGGAGCTCCAAGGTGCGGTGTACAGACGCCTCCCCCTGGGGTCGTGGTGTTTGCTTGGCTGAGCGTGACCCTCAGTTCATCGCGGAGGCTGGCCGGTGGTCGGACCGGTGGCGCTTCTCGCGAGGGGCCGAGGATCGCGTTCGGCCGAGAGACGCCTCGCTCCGGGAGGAGCTGGACTTAGCCGCGGCGGCCGGTCTGGACGACCTGGATCGCGTCGGGACGGCTCGGCACCTGGAAGCCCTCGGCGAGGTGGATCGGAGCGGGGCCGTCCCGGAGATCGGGCCCGAAATCCTTCAGGGATCCTGGGCCACCGTTTCGGCCGGTCGCTGGAAGCGTCGGGAGGCGATGCCCATCTTGGAAGGGCGCGCTCTGGTCTGGGGGGTCCGGCATGTGAGCCGGGGTTTAAGCGAGTTTGGCAAGCGGATCCTTTTTCTGACCGACGGGTTGTCCGAGGTCCTGGCCCTTGAGAAGGGCCGATCGTCGAGCGTGGCCCTGATGAGAGTGTGCAGGCAGTGGGCGGCGACGGTGTTTGCGGCCGATCTGTATCCTCGGGTTCGGTGGATTCGGTCTGAGTTGAATGTGGCCGACGAGCCTTCTCGTCGCTATCAGCCGAAGCCATTTGGGCTCAAACCTGGGTGCTTTCGGCCTCCGCCAGGTCTGCCTGAGCCGGATGACGACCGGCCTCCCGCGGCCACTCGCAGGTGCCCCGATCCCGTCGGCCCCGTGGGATGCGGCCCTGGCGACCGACAGCCTGGTGAGGCCGGGCGGGGCTGCGGAGCGGCGACCCGTCCAGGGCGAGCCGCCGACCCTGTGGCGAGCGGCGGCGCCGTCACAGGTTGGCGCGCGACCGCGCCCACCCCATGGGCGGGCCCGGGCAAAGGCAGCGGCGAGACAAGCCAAGCCTCGGCCCGACGAGCTGGCCGCGAGGGGGAAGCGCGCCGCTGCCCGGCAAACGAATTTCCCGTGGACAAGCGGGCGACAGTCAGCGAGGGCCTCTCGCTGCTCGAGAGGGAGAGCGCGGGCGACCACGACCAGCGGGTCTACCAGTCGGCGCTCGTGGAGTTCAGGATCTTCTCCGAGACCCTGGGCCTGCGCCTCGAGACCGCTCAGGACTACGACGAGGCAGCCGTGGAGTGGACCTACCCCGCTGTCTTCGACGGCAGCGACGCGCTGGAGGGGACAAGGCTCAAGGCGCGGCTGCTGTACTACTACCCGCGGCTCCTGTCCGTGGCTGGGCTGCCCCAGTTCAGCCGGGCGCTGAGGGGGTGGAGGCGGCTGGGGTCGCCGCGGAGCCAGCTGCCGCTGCCGGGGGAGGTCGCCTGCGCGGTGGCACACAGGCTCGCGGCAAACCAGGACCTGCACGCCGCCCGCCTCGTCTTTGTGAGTTTCGTGTTCGGCCTGCAGCCCGCGGAGCTGGTGTCACTGACCGGGCGGCAAGTGGCGCCGCCGGCGCGGGCGGCCGGCCACGCCGCGTGGTCGCTCGTGCTGTTTCCGATGGAGGAGGAGACGCCCAGCAAGGACGGCGCCTTCAACGAGAGCGTGCTGGGCGACCTGCCGTTCTGCCACCTCATCGGGGACGTGCTGAAGCCGCTCGAGGCCGGCGTCGACGACAGGGACCTCGTGGCGCAGGTGCGGCACGTGCAGCTGGCGCAGGCGTTCGGCACGGCGGACCAGCGGCTCGGCCTCGAGGGCCCGCCGGGCCTGTACCAGCTGCGGCACGGCGGAGCGCCCGTCGACCTGGCCAGCTACCGCCGCAGCATCGCGGAGGTGAGGGCTCGCAGCCGCTGGGCAAGCGACAGCTCGGTGACGGGGTACGGCAATGGGGGCCGCGTCGCCGACCAGCTGATCAAGTTGCCACCGCCGTTCCTCGACCACGCCATCGTCCGCGCCAAGAAGAATGGCGACATCCTCTGCGAGCACTGCCGGCCCTTGCCGCCCGTGCGGGCGGGGCCGTAGCGCTCGAAGTGTTCAGCGGCTCCGGCAACTTCAGCCGGGCCTGGCGACGGCGGCGGCGCGCTCTGGGCTATGCTATTTTCGAGTGGGACATCCGCTGGGGAGAGGAGTATGACCTCACTCGCCAGCGGGCGCAGCGCCTGGTGCGAGGCTGGGTCAACAACGGGCTGATTGCTGCCGTCTGGCTGGGCACCCCTTGCCACAGCTGGAGCCGAGCACGGGACATTCGACCAGGGCCTCCGCCCTTGCGAAGTGACCTGCACGCGATGGGGTTGCCCGACCTAGCGCCCCGTGACGCTGAGAAGGTTAGGATCGGCAACGCCCTCATGAAGTTTTCAGCCTCGCTATTTTCTTTGTGCCAAGCCGTGCGCGTGCCAGTAGCTATTGAGAATCCTCACATGTCTAGAATTTGGCTGACGTCTCAATTCAGGAGATTGCAAAGAAAATGCCGCTCTGTCGTGTTAGACTTTTGTCAATTCGGCCAGTCGTGCCGAAAGCGCACTCGCATCATATATGATCATGTGGACCTCCAACCTTTACATCGCCTCTGTCGTGGCCCCCGCGGGACCTGCTCCCGCACGGGCCGCCCTCATGATCAGTTGCAGGGCAAAGGTGCAGACGGCATTTTTCACGCGCTCTTGGCCGAAGCTTACCCAGCTGATTTGTGCACTAGCATCGTCCGTTGCTTCCAGCTGGCGCTTGCAGAAAAGAAAGTTCAGCGAGTACAGACAATTTGGTGCGGCTGAAGCCAGTGGCGTTTTTGGAGAGAAGTCGTTCTATGCAAAAAGAGTTGGTGCCCGCTTAGCTTTGAAGTTAAGCGCTGCCTCGAGCTCGAGTCTGTGTGATCTGTGATTGCAAAGTCGGAAGACTTGTCGACACCAGAGATAGCATCGCTTCGCACGCCTGGCGGAAAATGGACTGGGCGTTTGATTTGTATAAGCTTGCTGATTAATGATATGCTGAAGACCGAAACACGCCGTCAACACCGATCCGTAGTTTTTCCTGGCCAACCGTCTGCCCCACCGCTGCCCTCTCCTTTTTAAATTGCAGAACGAACCAAGTGATCAGGTGCCCGCTTAGCTTTGAAGTTAAGCGCTGCCTCGAGCTCGAGTCTGTGTGATCTGTGATTGCAAAGTCGGAAGACTTGTCGACACCAGAGATAGCATCGTTTCGCACGCCTGGCGGAAAATGGACTGGGCGTTTCATATATATAGAGATATAAAGTAGTCCATTTGCAGGTGCACGAACAGCTTACGTCAACAATTATAAAAACACGCCCAAGGTCCAGCCATATTCTTGATATTGTTGACCAAATCTAGGATCCATGGAAGTTGGTGATTTGTCGTAAGATTTCTGACGGGTGTGCTCCGGGGTGTGGGGGGAAGAATGGGTGAGCATGGGCTGGGTTCGGGTGATCCGAGCTGGACCGGGTAGGGAAGAATCGCGCGACATCGTGACAGTGGCCCAGAAGCTGTGTTGAGACCAGTCCACGCTGCGTTACGTAGTGGACGCTCTATCCAGGGGATCCGATGGATTTTTCCCCGAGCGGGCCCCTGTGGTCGACCACCCCCGGTCGGGGGGCGGGAAAGATGGTGCTTCTCAGCAGTCGGTTGCCGTCATGCCACCAGCCAGAGGCCCGCGGGCGTTGTATCCAA
Organism: Prorocentrum cordatum; assembly: GCA_963575745.1. Classification (NCBI taxonomy): domain Eukaryota; class Dinophyceae; order Prorocentrales; family Prorocentraceae; genus Prorocentrum; species Prorocentrum cordatum. The sequence goes on from CAUYUJ010011214.1 coordinate 163,465, forward strand.
GAGGTCCCACCAATGTCGCCCCGAACACGGCCCATGCAGGACATCGTCGGCCTTCGGGAGGCCAGAAGGTGATCCCGCCACCGTCCAGCAATGAGGCCCCGAAGGGGGACATATCTACATCACCGCATGGCCGTTCTACTGCCTGGATTCCATCATTGTCTTCCCGAGCGGGCTGTTGCGAATCCTGGCGGACCCCCCTTCCCTTGGGAGGCCAAGGCGTGGTGCTTGCTAGCATCCGATGGTCATCATTCACCCATCTGTGTCACCAAATGGGTGTTAGCCAAAGAAGACGCAGCCACTTCTTCCCGAAATGAGCCTGTGAGCAGTTCCCTGGCCGTCCCCCCTTTGCCCCTTTCGGGGGTCTAGGCGCTGTGCCTTTTGGCCCTCGGTAGTCATGAGGCTCTCCGGAGAGATCCATGTCCGTCGAAAGAGGAGGGATCTTCCCAGTAGCTCGCACCATTTTCGTCCCGAACTGGCCGGTGCAATACTCCATTGTCGACTCCTCCCCCCAAGGGAGGCCCAAGTGTGGTGCCGGCTAGGAATCGTTGGCGCGTAAACTCCCCAGGGGCCCGTATCTTGGCGACCAGAGCAGGCTTCTACCAGGTCCAACAGAATTATTTACGCTTCGCGTATCCCCACCAGCCCATCTCAAAACAGCAACTCTTGTGAAGCATACCGACAGTCGTGTTTTTCAGGCTTGTTTCCGCCTGCCCCCGCATATCTCCCCTGTTCCTCCTTCCTCCCGCCTCCTTGTACATCCTCCTTGTGGTGGGAGCGGGAGAAGGACGAGGCGGAGGAGGAGGGAGAGAAAGCGCTCCTCGTGGTTTGAGTCGTTTGGGGTTTCTCGTCCTGGTGTGAGTCGTTCGGGCCCTTCTTCCTGGTGTGAGTCGTTCGGGCTCTTCGTGGTGTGAGTCGTTCGGGCTCTTCGTCCTGGTGTGAGTCGTTCGGGCTTCTCGTGGTGTGAGTTGTTCGGGCCCCTCGTCCTGGTGTGAGTCGTTCGGGCCCCTCCTCCTGGTGTGACTCGTTCGGGCTCCTCGTGGTGTGAGTCGTTCGGGGCCCTCGTCGTGGTGTGAGTCGTTCGGGCTACTCGTGGTGTGAGTCGTTCGGGCGCCTCGTCCTGGTGTGAGTCGTTCGGGCCCCTCCTTCTGGTGTGAGTCGTTCGGTCTGTTCGTGGTGTGAGTCGTTCGGGCGTCTTGGGGGCCTCTTGGCGGCCCCAGGGGCTTCTAGGAGCGTCTTGGGTGCCTTGGGGGAGCCTCTTCGGGCCTCTTGGGAGCCTCTTGGAGGCCGTTTGGGGCGTCTTGGGGGCCTCTTGGGGGGCCCAGGGGCTTCTAGGAGCGTCTTGGGTGCCTCGGGGGAGCCTCTTGGGGCCTCTTGGGGGCCTCTTGGGGGCCTCTTGGGGGCCTCTTGGGCTCTCTTTTGAGCCTCTTGAGAGCGTTCGGGGGCCTTCTTGGGAGCCTCTTGGGGGCCTCTTGGGGGCCTCTTGGAGGCCTCTTGGGGCCTCTTGGGGCTCTTTGGGAGGGGTCTGGGAGGTATCTTGGGGCCATCTTTCGGGCGATCGATCACAGATGGGGCGGGTTTTTTCTCCTCCCCCCCCGTCGGGGCCAGAATCCTCGTGAGGGGTGTCGTTTTTTAGCCCTCCCAGGAGTCGAAAAAGACCCCTCCAACCACCCGCGAAAGGACCTCTCCAGGTCCAGGGGGAGGGGGTAGGGGGAGGGGTAAACCCCTCCCCGAAGGGGAAGAAGGGGGTTGAGAACAGAGCGGGCTCTCTAAACCACTCACGCCCAAAGGGCTGGTGGGATTCGGAGTCAGCAGGTTTGCGCGACACTCGCTGGTCGGGCCAGAGACAGCAAGGTGGCCAACACAAACGCTGGGACGACGAAAACATCACTTGCTTGCGTTAGCGCAGACCAGACCTCCACCGACAGCCCACAACAACCCATTCGAAAGGACAGCCGAACGACATCACATGGGTGCGCACAGCCCAAGACACAGCCATCTGGACGACGTTCGATCACCAGTTCACCGACCCCACGCGAGCAAGCATCCAAGACCAATAGCGAGAAGTCGAGACGATACATGCGCCTGCACTGCACCAAGGGCTTCCTCCTCCTCTTCCGCCTCCTCTCCTCCTAACTGTTTATCTGTCTCGCATTGCATGTGTCCAGACACCAGAATCCAGAGGCCACGGCCTTACCCACCTGTTCTGAGATAGGCCTTGACGCTTGTCCACGGCGGTGGTCGTTCGTTCGATCGTTCTATTGTCGGGCTCCCCGTGGGGGCCCAAATGCGACGCCTCCCACCGCTCGATGGCCATGCGGCTCCCAAGAGACACCCCTCCGCGACACGTTCTACCCACGAGGCCGCGCTGCCCGTGACACCACTCCCCGGTCGACCCCCCTTGGGAGGCCAGGGCGCGCACCAGGCTCCCGAGAGGGGCCCGTCTTCGCCACACGTGGGCATTCTACCCAAGAGTTCCACCAGTTCTTGACGACTTTGTGTGCTCCCACCAGCCCATCAAGAGACGGTTCCCGTTCGAGTTGCCGCGAGAAGGATCGTTAGGTAGCTTGGGAGCGTCAGTTCAACGAAGAGGGGGGACACCAGTCAAACCGCAGCTTCGGGCAGCCCGAGCAGCCTCCAACGAGGGCCAACTCTGGAAACTTCACGGTGCCCTTTGAATGGAGCCATCTTGGGGCCCTCTTGTGGCAATCTGAGAAGCCTTTCGGGACCTGTCGGGGCTGTTTCGGAGCCTTGCCGGAGGGCTTTGGCGCTCTGTTGGGGCCGTCCTGGCATCCAGCTGCCAATCGCCGTACATGTTTCCTAGCCAGTGTGGAACTCGCGTCATCCTGACCCCCGGCGCGCGAGGGAACAGGCCCGCCAACCGCCCCCCTGTTCCGTTTCCGGCGAGGTCCAAGAAATCCGGCGACGAATTCCAAACCGGCACCCTCGCGTGGTCGCGTGGGACATCCTCAGGCAACCTGCCCTTGGAGCCTCCCCAAAGAGGAGGCCTTCAGAAGACCGTTTCTGGCGAAATCCAGGAAATCCGGCGACGAATTCCAAACCGGCGCCCTCGCGTGGGACATCTTCAGAAAACTGGACCCCGGAGGATCCACAAGGGGGCCTTCAGAGGAGGCCTCCCTGTTCCGTTTCCAGCGCGATCCGGGAAATCTTGTGACGAATTCCGAACCGGCGCCCTCGCGTGGGACATCCTGAGGAAACCGGCTCCTGGAGCCTCGCAAGGAGGCCTTCAGAAGCCCCCCTGTTCCATTTCTGGCGAGATCCGGGAAATCGAGCAGAGAATTCCAAGTCAGCGCCCTCGCGTGGGACATCCTGAGAAAACCGGCCCCCGGAGCATCCCCAATGAGGCTTTCAGAGGCACCCGGTGTTCCGTTTCCAGCGAGATCCGGGAATTCTTGCGACGAGTTCCAAACCGGCGCTTTCGCGTGGGACATCATGAGAAAATTGGCCCCCAGAGGCTCTGGAGGCCTGTTCCAATTCCAGCGAGATCCGGGAAGTCCGGCGACGAATTCCAAGCTGGCGCCCTCGCGTGGGACATCCTCAGATAACCGGCCCCCAGAGCATCCACAAGGAGGCCTTCAGATCGAGGAGGCCCTTCTGTTCCGTTTCTGGCAAGATCTGGGAACTCTGGCGACGAATTCCAAACTGGCGCCCTCGCCTGGGACATCCTGAGAAAACTTGACCCCGGAGGATCCCCAAGGAGGCCTTCATGCCCTCCTGTTCCGTTTCTAGCGAGATCCGGGAAATCTTGTGACGAATTCCAAACCGGCGCCCTCGCGTTGGACATCCTGAGGAAGCCGGCTCCTGGAGCCTCGCCAGGAGGCCTTCAGCGGCCCCCCTGTTCCGTTTCCGGCGAGATCTAGGAAATGCGGCGAAGAATTTCAAATCAGCGCCCTCGCGCGGGACATCCTCAGAAAACCGGCCCCCGGAGCCTCCCCAGGAAGGCCTTCAGAAGCCCTCCTGCTCCACGCTCGCCTGATCCTTGCCCGCGTGACCTTCGCTCTCCTGATCCTCACCCTCGCGAGCCTCGCCCTCCTGATCCTCACCCTCCTCATCCTGAGCCGCCGCACCACCGCCTCCAGCTCATTCTCTTCTCGCCCACAAGCGCACGCCTTTTTTCTTATAGAGAGAGACTCCCGATCAACCGCAGTCCCGAGAGGCCATCGAGAGAGGCTCCTCGGGAGGCTCCCGAAAGGCTCCCGAGAGGCTCCCTGCTCGGTGAAACGCAAGCATGGCGGCAGCAGCCTGCCAGCAGTGCGTGCGCAGCCGTCGGACCCCTCCCCCTGAGAGAAATTGTAGATCCTCCTGTTTCGGCGGCGCCGGCGATGCGAATGCGCCTCGCTGTCCTTCTTCTATTTCGACGGCACGGACCATCAGCTGCTCCTCTACTTGCTGCGCGCCGTCCCTGGTGCCCGAGGCCGCTGCGCTCCCCTCACCCGTCGATTCTCGACGGTCGGGCCTCTTCCATCCTCCGCGGACGCTCTCCGCTTTTCTACTCGCTCAGCGCGCCCCGCGCCTGGCGCGCCCCGCCAGTCCCGACCCTCGCGCCCGCGTTCGCTGGCGCTGCCGGTCAAACAAGTTCGGCGACGCGCCCCCTGGGAAGTGAGAAGGAGCAGGCCTTCTCAGAAGGCGGCCAGAGCTTCTCAGACACCCTCGCGCGTTGTGAGAAGCCGTCTCTGTCTTCGGAGAGGACTTCGACAACTTCTCAGCCGAACTGCCCTGATACGCAAGTTATAAAACGCAGCACGTTATGTGCTCAAGACGTCCGCGTTAACACGCTGCGTGTTGGCTTGGCAACTGTTGGCCCACGTTTTGGCGTCCGTATCGCGCCAGACGTACGTTTCAGTTTAAACGTGGAGCTCCGTGTCAACACGCTACGGCTTTCGCGTTGCGTATCAGGGCAGCTAAGAAGCTGCTCAGAAAGCTCGAGGCTTTCCGAGTCTTCTGAGAAGGCCCGCCCCCTCTGCATTCCCCCTTGGGCTTGCCGCCAAATGCTTCATCTTTGCGAGAACCTGGAACGAGGCTTCTTGGCAACGCTAGGGGGTGAGGCTCGGGGGGGGATGCGTCGAACCTCGATCGCCCTCTGATCGCCGATAGGAGCTCGATGGCCCCCCCCCCGCCCAGGAGCGTGCGGATTTGCCATCGGGGGCCCACCGCCGATTTATCGGCGATGTGTCGCCGATTCCAGGTCGCTGTTTGTCCCCCTGAACTGGTGTCCCCCCCCAACGTTGCCTCACAGAGACACGGTCAGAGAATACTGACCTGGCCAGCCAGCAGTGCCAACGGGCGCCCGCACGGGTGGGTTTCTTGTTTCCCGGTGGTCCCCGGGGGCCTTTGGGCACCCTGCGAAATTGAAGGTCGCTCTGACAGCTGATTATGCTTTTCATAGTGCGCGTCTGCTGTGCAGCCCAACATGGCATATCATTTCCGAGTCCCTGAGTGCAACTTCGTGGCCGAGACCCCATGTGCTATGTCCGACGGTGGGCTCTCCCCACGCACATACACATAGACACACACACAACAAAAGACAGCGGTGGACGATTCTCCCTTGCAGAAGACAGAGCAGCGGATTGACAATCTCAGGGGTAACACGTCCCCCTCTACAAAGCCTTCGGCTGAGCTCCCAGTGTCCAAGAGCGGAGCGTCGCACGACCATCCCCCTCTAGCGGGGTCGCCAAAGGGTAGGGGCCCAGGGCAGGGGGAGGAGAAAATCACCACACAAATCGATCCACAATGATCAGATGCATCAGAACATCAGCACTCGAGAGCTGAATTGGTAAGGTCTCCCACGCTGGTACCTCACAAGTGGGTTGGCGGATAACGTTTGGTCCCCTCGAGGCAGGTGCAACGTCAGTAAACCTGTCGTCAGAGGCAGAAGCGTTCCTGGAAGTGGGCACGTGCTTTTATGTTTCAGGTGGTGGCAACTCAGAGGCGGTCTGCATTGCAGACTTGGCGCCGGTGCAGTTTGTGAGCCCCACGCAGTTCGCGTACCCCGCTGGCTCAACTATCACGTATTTGGACGGCGTCGTCGTCACTTCGAATATCTCGATGGTTATTTGCAGTGCTCATGCCACATCCCATGACCACCTTGCATGTTTGAGACTGCACATCCTTGGGCCATCCTGCCCAGGATGACTTCAGGCGAGGTTTTCGGTTGTGCCTCTTGCTGTTGCCGTGCTCTTACCATGCCACTGCCGCGCAGATGCCATGCTACTGCCATGCAGATGCCGTGCACGTGTCATGCAGTTACCATGCGGTTGCCATCCATCTGCCATTTACTGGCGATGCAGTTGCGATGGAGTTGCCATGCCATTGCCATGTCTTTGTCACGCTATTGCCACGATGTTGCCACGCAGTTGTCATGCAGTTGCCGTGCAGTTGCCGCGCAGTTGCCATGCAGTCGCTATGCGGTTGCTGGGTTATTGCCATGCTGTTGCAATGCTATTGCCAAGCAGTTGCCATGGCTCCTTCCTCCAGCCCGCTTCCTTTCCTTTGCCACACCAAGCTAGGCTCAAGCCAGCTCGGTTCCTTGCTCCTGAATGAATTGGTCTGGTTTTAATGTTGGCTACCAGGAGGCGTGCCTCGATGCTGCCGAAGCGAGTGCTTCGCCCGCGATGGCTCTGTCCGCCAGCGCGTTTTTGAGTTCCGGCACAGGCTGACCAGCATTTTGAACAAGTGCCAGTCCCGTCGGACCAAACACTTGCAAACGCAGGTGAGGTCGGTCCAATCCACCGCTTATCGAAGCCTCGAGAAGGACGAGCAGATGGGCGCCGATCACGCGCAGCTCATGGATCACGCCAGCGATCAGGGGGGCAGCGGCGATTCCTCCGACTCACGCTGAGACGCTGGCTGCGTACTGCGTGCCTCGACGCCGCAGGGGGCCAGCGGCGTCTCCTCCAAGCCCGATTGAGACGCTGGTTGATGGCGCAGTTGTTTTTTGCCTTTGCCCTCTGGCACTGGCGAGATGGTCAGAATCACTGAAGCACGTATGAGGTTGATGTGCTGGCAACATTACGGCAAGCGAGTGCGCAAACAATCGTTGTACGGTAGCACATGCGGGCGTGGTCAATAACACGTGATGGGCAGCTTCGTGGACAACGATGCCGTACCCAAGCGTGGCCGCTCGCCATGCAAGGCGCGCGCCTTCCGTCCTTTCTCCTTCATTGGCTTCGCCTCTACGTGGCACCATCCATCCATCCATCCATCCATCCATCCATCTTGTTCGTCGTTTCACCTGTGCTGCAACTCGGCCTCCCTGGAGGCCAGCGCTTCTGGCGCCCCTGCCGCCCTTGTAGGGTCGCCACGCGGCGATGGCAGACTTCCACTTCTACGTGGCACCACCAACATGGCAACTGTTGCCATCGTGGCATTTCATTTACCGTCATCAACATCAGCATCCACATCATCATACTCATCAGCATCACCACCATTATCCTCCTCCTCATCATCATCACCATCTTCAGCATTACCATCGTCAGACCGGGCGCCGTCATCATCTGGTCAGATACTACGGCCGCGCGCGGTGAGGTCGCTGCGTGCCTCGACGTCGCAGGGTAGCCCCCGCGCGCCTGATTGCCGCTGGCTGTTTGGCGCGGGCCACGACGCCGCAGGGAAGGCCCCTGCGGTGGGTTTTGTGGGGTGGTCAGAGGTGGGCTCGCCCGCGGGGTGTCGCCCGCTGGCGATCTGCGACGGCGACCGCTGCCGTGCCATTGCCGAGCAGTTGCCGGGCCATTGCCGCGCACTTGCCATGCAGTTTGCCACGCAGTTGCCATGCGCAGGCCTTGCGTTCGCATAACATGCAGTTGCCGCGCGGTTGCCGCGCGCCCGCTACAGGTGCATCGGCGTCAGCTGCTCGCTGCCACCGTCGCCCTCTCCTTCTCTGACGCAGATCGCCCCAACTCGAGCGCGCCAGGGCGAGGGGTCCCGATGCTGCGTCGGAGGGGCAGGGGGCTACCGTGGACGCCGTGGCCAGGGTGCCACCTTTCGGCGACGCGAGGGCCCTGCGCGCGCGCGGCGACGGGAGCTTTGCAAAGTGGCCCTCGCGCGCGATCCCACCAGGGGCGACGGGCCAGAACAAGTAGTGCTGAAACTTGCCAGGGTCGGGACCACGCCAGGGGGGGTCCTCAGGGAGGCCGCCTGCCAGCGCAAACTGGCGCGCGACCGCGTCGTCGGGATCTTCGACGTCCGCGCCTCGACGCTAGGCGCCAATCTTCAATTTCTGCCAGCGGGCATGGGCCCCGCGACTTTCCTCGACAGGAGGAGGCCTCGCGTTAAACTGTGGATCGCGCTGGCTCGCAGGATGACGGGGCAGTTCGATGCCGCCCTGGCCCGCGCCCGCGCCCAGGGCATCATCCGCCGAGACGTGGCACCAGGGAACTGCCTGATCTTCCTTGCCGCCGAGCTCCACGGAGAGTTCTTGCGGCCCGCGCAGGGGCCGGCGGATGACGGGAAGCGCGAACGAGGAACGAGGAGCGTGGACCGTTTTTCTTAAGGAAAAACTTTTATCATCATACCTACCGGTGTGATCTCGCACTGCTTTATTTCGACCGACCGTGTGCCCATAATGCGGTCGTGCTGGTGGTTGTGCTGGCGGCCGTGCTGGTGGTCGTGGTTGGTGGACGTGCTGGTGGTCGTGCTGGTGGTCGTGCTGCTGGCCGTTCTGGTGGAGGTGCTGGCAGTCGTGCTGGTGGTCGTGCTGGTACTTGTGCTGGTGGTCGTGCTGGGAAGTGCTGGTGGTCGAGCTGGTGGTCGTGCTGCTGGCTGGTCGTGCTGGTGGTCGTGCTGGTGGTCGTGCTGGGCTGGTGGTCGTGCTGGTGGTCGTGCTGGCGGTTGTGCTGGTGGTCGTGCTGGTGGCTGGTCGCGTTGGTGGTTGTGCTGGTGATCGTGCTGGCGGTCGTGTTGGTGGCCGTTCTGGTGGAGGTGCTGGTGATCGTGCTGGTGGTCGTGCTGGTGGTCGTGCTGGTGGTTGTGCTGGTGGTCGTGCTGGTGGCTGGCCGTGCTGGAGGTGCTGGTGGTCGTGTTGGTGGTCGTGCTTGGTCGTGCTGGTGGCTGGCCGTGCTGGAGGTGCTGGTGGCTGGCCGTGCTGGTGGTCGTGCTGGTGGTCGTGCTGGTGGTCGTGCTGGTGCTTGTGCTGGTGGTCGTGCTGGCGGTCGTGTTGGTGGCCGTTCTGGTGGAGGTGCTGGTGGTCGTGCTGGTGATCGTGCTGGTGGTCGTGCTGGTGGTTGTGCTGGTGGTCGTGCTGGTGGCTGGGCGTGCCGGTGCTTGTGCTGGTGGTCGTGCTGGCGGTCGTGTTGGTGGCCGTTCTGGTGGAGGTGCTGGTGGTCGTGCTGGTGGTCGTGCTGGTGGTTCTGCTGGTGGTCGTGCTGGTGGCTGGCCGTGCTGGAGGTGCTGGTGGTCGTGTTGGTGGTCGTGCTGGTGGTCGTGCTCGCGGTCGTGTTGCTGGCCGTTCTGGTGGAGGTGCTGGTGGTCGTGCTGGTGGTCGTGCTGGCCCCTCCCCCTCCCCCCCTGCGCCCCCCTCCCCTCCGACCGACCGTGGGCCACCCCTCCCCTTATTCCGACCGACCGTGGGCCACCCCCCCGCTTCTCCCCTAACTCCCATTATTCCGACCGACCGTGGGCCACCCCCCCCGCTCCCTCCCTGCGCCCCCCTCCCCTTATTCCGACCGACCGTGGGCCACCCCCTCCGCTCCCCCCTTGCGCCCCCCTCCGCTTATTCCGACCGACCGTGGGCCCCCCCCCCCCCCCCCCCCCCGCCCCCCTCCCCTTATTCCGACCGACCGTCCGGGCCCCCCTCCCCCGACCTCCCCCCTTGCGCCCCCGTCCCCTTCTTCCGCCCGACCGTGGGCCACTCCCCCCGCTCCTCTTCTGCGCCCCTCTCCCCTTATTCTGACCGACCGTGGCCCCCCCACCGCTCCCCCCCTGCGCCCCCGTCCCCTTATTCCGACCGACCGTGGGCCACCCCCCCCGCTCCTCCCCTGCGCCCCCCTCCCCTTATTCCGACCGACCGTGGGCCACCCCCCCCGCTCCTCCCCTGCGCCCCCCTCCTCTATTCCGACCGACCGTGGGCCACCCCCCCGTGCCCGGCCGCGTGCCGACGGCGAGGGCGACTCCGCCGCCACGCGCCGCACCGCCCCAGAAGGTGGAGAGAGGGGGAGGACAAGGAGGAGGTCGAGAACCAGGAGGAGGAAGAGAGGCGGGACAGGAGAAAGTGGAGGTGAGGAGGGGGAGAAGGAGGACGAGACAGAGGACAAGCGACCTTCCTCCATACCCAAACTGACATGCTTCTAGCCGCCCCTTCCCGTCTTCGAATCTGTCCCTTGCCAACGTGTCGCAGCAATTGCGGCACGCTTCCCGGCGCCTGCCAAGGACTGCCTCCCTCGCGATCCCTGGTTTTCTCCATCTCCCATGGACCCACATCGTCATTGTATGATCCTTGGCACGCGTGCCCCTTGTATGGGGCTCCAGGTTGCGTCCCGGCCGGGCGTTGGCGGATTTCGAAATTGGCCGTTTCGCTCGGGACATCCTCTAAAAAATGGAGTCTGAGTTGGCGTTGGCTCCAGGCCGCCTTTGTGTTCAGATCGCTCTTGGAGCGCCCAAGAGGGTCCCTAGAAGGCCACAGGACGGCTCCAGGGGGCCCGCATGACGGCCCCAGAGGCCTGCAAGAGCACCCCCAAGAGGGCCCAAGAGGCCAAAATCGTCAAATTCCGATGGGAAAACGTATATTTTAGTATATACGATTTTCTCGTCTTCACGGCGTCGAAGACGGTCCAAGAGTCCCCCAAGACCGACCCGCGACGGCCCAAGAGACTCTCAAGAGGCGCCCAAGACGGCCGAAGAGGGCGCCAAGACGGCCCAAGAGGCTCCCAAGAAGGCCCACGAGGGCCCCAAGAGGGGCCCTAGAGGGTGAGCCCGAATCGAAAATCGGAGCATCCCGCCCAAAGACGGCCCTAGGAGGCCCCAGGAGGAGCCCAAGAGGTCCCAAGAGGCCCTCGAGAGGCCCCCAAGACGTCCCAAAAGGCCCCCAAGAGGCCCAAAAGAGGCCCCAAGAGGACCCGAAACGGCCCGCGAGAAGCCTCCCAAGAGAGCCCAACGAACTTTCACTTCGTCTCATTCTCAATACCCCGGCACGGTGGCGGGATGGACCGAGGGTCCATAGATTTTCCATCTTCTTATCCCGAATTCGGGTTACACAGCCCCAAGACAGCTCACGAGGGCCCGAAAACGGCGCCAGAGGGATCCAAGAGGGTTTCATGTTACAGGCCTCTTGGACCGTCTTGGGGTTATCGCCGGTCGTATTCAAAATATAATGGGCTGTCTTGGAACATCTTGGAGTGGCCGGAGACGGCCGGAGGCATCCTGGGCATTCTTGGGAGGGGTGAGGGATCTAGTCCGTTTAACAAGATCCCCCCCCTTCAAGCCAGCCGGACCGAACCCCAAGGGGATGGCGGATAGCTCGGGATCTTGAAGGTGGACGCGAGGGCCGCGTGGTAACTGACCGTTTGCGCACGATACAAGTAATAGCGGTTCCAGGGCGTGAATCTGGCTGCACTTCTGTGGGTCCTGGTCGCCGAGGCATGAACCCAGAGTACTTTGCAATGGGTCGTGGCCTCGGAGGCGCGTATCGCGTGTACTTTACGAGGGATCTGCGCCTCGGGAGCGCGAGCGTCGTATATTTTCGAGGGATCCTTGACTCGGGCACCGCGCAGTCCCTTCCTGTTCGCACAAGCTTTCCAGTTTTGACGTCCCCATGTGATGCCACACCTGCAACGAACGTTCGAACATTCGCTTCCCGTTCTTGTCAGGTCAGGTTTCGGCAGCGCTCGGGGCGCGAAGAGCGCGAGGCTGTCCAAGACAATCGCCCGGCCTGCGAGGGCGAGGCCCGCGGCGGCATTGGCGCGCACTGCCCGGCACGGGCCCCCCGTGCTACGAGCGGCTACCACAGGCGAGCGCGAAGTGGGCCAGGACGTCGATGGGGGCGACGTCACGCGGCCCCGGCCCGGACGTCCGATCGTTCGGGGCTGTCGTCTATGGGGCGCCGCGAGGGGGAATTTCTCGCTGCTCGTCGAGCTGCGGCGGCGGCGCTGGTGGAGGGTTGGCAGAAGCTGCCCCTGCAATGCTCGGGGTCAAACTGGCGCGCCGCGCTCTCGAGACTCTCGAGAGCCCTCGCGGCGGCCGACGGGGCTCCTCATGGGGCGCAGCCGGCCCGGCTGCGTCCAGGAGGGTTGCGCAGGTTCCTCGGCCTCGTCGCGACTGCTTCGAGCTTCGGAACCATCTTGCCAAATACCTTCCAGCCAGGCTCCCAACCCCAGGCGGGAGCCGCAGGCGCAGCAGACCGCGCGCGCAGGGCTCGACCCCTCGGCCAGCAAGTGCGACAAGTTCTTGGGGGGGCATTTGCGCGGAGGATCGCGGCTTGGCAGCGCCCTGTGATTCAGGCGCCTCGACGCCCCCCGCTCCTTCGACGATCTCGTCGACTGCGGAACTCGGCGGGCTTCGGCAGCGTTGCAGCGGATCGGCAGCATGAGCCGCGCCCTGCCCTTCTCTGTCGAGGGCGCAGGCAGCCGCTGCGTCGATGTCCCACGGAGGAACTTGAAATTGCTGGCCGCCCGTCTCTTCCTGTCGGGCTGTCCGCCAAGTGGGGTCGTTGCCACGCGCTCTTGCGCGTCGCGTCGGAGAACTTCCTGCGCGTTGCGGGGGGGTTTGGGAACCCCTTCCTTCGGTCGCCTACAGGGCCGCGGTCGCCGAGGGGGGAGCAGTTGAAACGCAAAAACGGCCCGCGGGGGGCGGGGGGCGGTCGCCGCGCGCCTCGGCGCAGCGGGCGAGGAAGCGGAAGACGGCCATGCGAATTTAGCGCGGGAGGCTAGCGCGCGGGCACGCCCGAGTGGGCGGGCAGACTGGGCGTGCTCGATTGAGCTCGTGATATCTTCCCGTAGGTGGCGTGCTTCTCTTGCGCCGCCGCGTCTTCTTCCGCAAGCTTGGGGCCGCAGTGATCATGGTCGTTCCGCAAGTTTAATTGATTGCGTCTCGGGGGCGGCGCAGGGCGAGGCCGTGCATGGCGCATGCTTGCAGGTGCATGCTGAACAGCAGCGTGAATGCCGTCTGTGGTCGAGCACTTGACGGCCTAGAAATAGCCGCAAGGCGCGGGGGGGACTTCCGCGCAAGGGCGTCCGTGCGCGAAGTCCCCCCCCCATCCCTTGTCTCGCGAACAGCGAGGCGTGATAGTCAGCAGCGCTGGGGGTCACTCGTGCCCACTCAAGTTTCTCCGGCTGGACGGGCCCCCGCGCCTATCGAGCCGGGCGCGCGCGCGGCCTCGTTCCGCCGGCGCGGGAGCTCGGCGCCATGCCCGTTATCGTCGGCACGGCGAGGCGGCGGTTGCTCGCCGGGGCCGCCTTCCTCTCGCGCGCCCGAGCCCCGAGCGCTGCCGCGCTGTCGGTCAGGGCCGGGGTCCCGGCGAACAAGTGCCAGAGTGGCCCCGCGACGCCCTTCGTCTCGTCAGTGTTCGGGTGTTTCGCGATCCTGCAATTGCCGAAGTAGCCGGATCGCCGCCCAGCCAACGGCGCCCAGGCGGGCGCCAGGGGCGAGGCTCGAACGCGGTCGCCCCGCCTCGCCCCCCACGGCGCCCGCCCCGGCCCTGGTTGACCGAACGCAACCGTAGGTGGCGAGGCCAGTCTGCGCGCTGGGTCTGGCCCGCTCTCCCCGCTGGTCATGCGACAGAAGCCCCGACGATCGCCCCCGCCAGGGCGGCGCGCGGCGGCGGCCGGCGCGCATGGGCGCCGAAAGTCGGGCCGCCCCTTCCCCCCCTTCCCCGCTCGGCCTGATGCAGCCCTGGACGACAGCGCCGAATGCAGAGCTGCTCTGCCGACGAGCCCGCGGCGTCGTCGCAGTTGCCGAAGATGCCGACCGTGGTGGGCATCATCGAGCGCGCTCCGCAGCGGAACTGGTCGATGTATCTGACGTGCTTTTCCCAGATCAGCTCGCGCTTCCCGTCGGGGCCCCAGATGGATGGGCAGGGCTCCTCCCTCCGATCCGCGGGGTGCACCGCCGCCCCCATGCTTCCTCGTGGACTATCGAGATGGCGGCCATCAAGACGTTCGCCCCCTGGCCCAGGCGAAGCTTCCCAAACCGTGCGAGGGCCATGCCGCTCCGGCCCCGTGGCTCGCGGCGCATTCGAAAGGGGTCGCGGACATTTCCGGGGGGGTCGCGCGCGGCTCCAGGTCGAACGCGACGGGGGGGCGATGGCGGTGCGGAAGTGGCCCGCGCGGACAGCCCCAGCAGCGCGCCGATCGACTCCTCGCTGGCGAAGTCGCGCTCGGGGTCGGTCGCGGCGTGGATGGACGAGACCTCGACCCCGTAGTCCTCGGTCTCGGCCCCGCGGCGGATCGCTTCCCCCGGGCCTCCTTCGCGGCGCCTCCCGGTAAACGAGGAAAGTGCCGGAGAGACGCGCCGGGCGGGCAAATGCGGGGGCGGTGCAGCAGCCCCGGCCAACTCGCCCAAGTCGCAGGCGCAGCCCCTGGCGGGCGGGGTCAGCGCGCCCCCCCCCTGGTAGGCGCAGGTGCTCTTGGTCGCGACAGTCCAGCCCCTCATCTCGCAGTGCCGCGCATCGCTGCGGATCTCGCCTGGCGCCGCGTCGGCGACGGCCCCCCCAGTGCCTGCGCCCTTCCCAGAGGATCCTTAAGTGTTAGGCTAAGCCTTTGATTTCTTGGTGCCTAGCCTAACACTTGAAGTCTTAGCATAAGATTTCAAGTGTTGCGATGCGTTGTAAAGTGCGTGAAAGCGCAAACAAAAGGCAGTTGTTGCTAAATGTGCGCGGTGTATTTATAGATATGTTTTTGCGCGTGGGCGTTGCGCGTTGTTGGTGCTACTAGTTTGGCTTTCTGGTCGGATCTGCTGGTGTCTTTCCCGTTTTGGGCGTTGAATGCGCAGCGCGCGGTCTTGTGCGCGTTGCGCGCGGCGTGCGACTTTGCTTCCGAGCGTTGTCTCAAACTAATCCTCCTCGTCCTCCTCCCCCCCCCTCCTCCTCCTTCTCATCCTCCCTTTCCTCCCTGCCCTCCTCCTCCTCCTCCCTCCTCCTCCTCCTCCCCCCCCCCCACCTCCCCCTCCTCCTCCTCTATCCTCCTCCTCCTCCTCCTCCCCTCCTCCCCCTCCCCCCCCTCCCTCTGCTCTCTGCGCTGGCAGCGGGCGGGGGGTGGGGGGTGCGAGCGGGGGGGGGGGAGGGGGGAGAAAGAAACCGAGGAACGGAGGGGCCAGAACCAAAAAAAACAAAACAAACAAAACACACGGGGCGGAAGAGATGAGGGGGGGCGACGACGGGAATGCACGAAACCAACCCACTAGTGGCCCGCAATCATGTGAAGCTAGAGCCCCCCCCCCCCCCCCCCCCCCCGAATGTCGACGGAACATCGCGATGCATCAGAGTGGCACGCATCATTGGTTCATCGGCGATGCATCGGCGAAGTTAGGATTCCAGGATGTCCCGAGGGTGCGTTTCGATTTGGCCCCCCCCCCCGCCTACGTTCCCGTTTCTGCGGCATATGGCAGGCTTCAAGATTGATGCTTGCCCTCTGTCGAGGGAGGGCAAGTCGGCCTGGGTCTCTCGGGGTTGGGCCAGAGATCGAACCATGTCGGGCCGCGGCAGTGCGGCAGCCCGCTCGAATTGCGCGGACGCGGCCGCGGGCGCGGCCACCGTGCCCGACGTGGAGACGGGTTCCCTCCGCAGGCACCCGCTGAACGCGGGCCTGCCGATGCACCCATGCCACATGGTCGCCATCCCGCCCGAGATCGCCGCCGCCGCTGCAGGCGCCGCCGAGAGAAGAAGGGAGGGGAAGGAAACAGGGGGCCGTTGAGGTGCTGCGCGCGCACGTGCACACGCACGCACGATCCACGATCCAGGAGGCGTGGTGCTAGACCTCGGGCCTATTCCTCTTCCTCCTCCTTGTCCCCCTCTTCCTCCTCCTCCTCCTCCTCCTGCTCCTCCTCCTCCTCCTGCTCCTCCTCCTCCTCCTCCTCCTCCTCATCGTCCTCCTCCTCCGCGTCTTCATCCTCCTCCTCCTCAACCGATTCGGCGCGGGGGGCGCCCCGACGCCCCCGACGATCCTCGAGCTTCGGGCCCGTCGCGTCGATGCGATCGTCGGATCTCCGCAGCCACTAGTTGGCTTTGTTTTCGCCGCGCTGCGGCGGCATGGCGGCTCGCGCGAGGGGGCTGGGCGTGGGCGCCATCTGCGACGCCCTGGAGCCGTTCCTCACAGATGTGAACTGGCTCGAGTACGACACGGCGCCGGGCCTCGACAAGTTCGGCGAGAACTGCCAGCGGGCGCTGATGCAGCGCGCCGAGGCGGGCACCAGGGGGGGCGGAGAGATCAGTAGGAGGAGGGGGAGGAGGATGAGGAGGAGGAGGAGGAAGAGGAGGACGAGGAGGAGGAGGGGGATGGAGGAGGAGGAGGAGGAGAAGGAGGAGGAGGCGGCGGAGGAGGAGGGGGGGATGAGGAGGAGGAGGAGGAGGAAGATGATTTGCAAAACGAGGAGGGCGCGGAGGATGAAGGCGATGTGATGTCAGAGGGGTGAGGCGCAGGAGGAGCGGAGATGAGCGTGAGACGGGTTTTGGCGATCGGGAGGTGTAAGGGCAAACAGAAATACCATGCCAATGAATCTAACAAGATGCGCGTGGAACGGGAGGATGGAGCAGGAGACAGGATGAGGAGGGGAGGAGTAGCGGACGATGCGGAGGAAGAGACGAAGGAGGAGGATGTGGGAGGAGGAGGGCGAGGAGGAAGAGGAGGAGGAGGAGGAGGGGGAGGAGGATGAGAATGAGGATGAGGAGGAGGAGGAGGAGGAGGAGGAGGAGGAGGAGGAGGAGGAGGATGAGGAGACGGGAGGAGGAGAGGTAAAGGAGGAGGAACAGCAGTGACAGGGGGGGCGAGCAGAGAGCGCCCTCCAAACCCGTAGGCCCTCGCGCACCTCGAGCGCGCAGTGCCCAACATGGCGCCGGGCCCGGCCGCGACGTTCCAGGCGATGCAGAAGGTTGCGTCGGGTCGTGCCGATGAGTGGTGCCTGGGCGTCGCGGCCCAGAAAGAGTGGGCAGACAAAACGGCGAAGAAGTTCGATGGGAAAAAAGGCCGGGGTCCAACGATCGGTGAGCCATCGGTGAGCCATCGGGGAGCCATCGGTGAGCCATCGGTGAGCCGCGGTGACATTGCCAAGCACGTCTCAGGATGATCATGGCGAGGAGTCGGAGGAGGCGGAAGAGGGGGTGGAGGGGGGGGGAGGGTGGTAAGAGGGAGGATGATGCTGAATAGGAGGGAGGAGGAGGAGAAGGAAGAGGAGGAGGAGGAGGAGGAGGAGGAGGAGGATAGAGGAGAAGGAGGAGGAGGAGGAGGCGGCCGGAGGAGGACGGGCGGCGGAGGATGGGGGTGGGGGATGGGGGACGGGGGATTGCGGGAAATTATATTGAGGGAGAAGGAGGAGTGAGGAGGAGGAGGCGGAGGAGAGGAGGGGGAGGGGGAGGCTGGAGGAGGAGGCAGGAGGAGGAGGAGAGGAGGAGCACGAGTAGGCGGGGCCACGGGGAGGAGGA